>JAOPJO010000124.1:12609723-12620324 GCA_027123675.1 Molva macrophthalma | reverse complement strand
TGTGTGTGTGTGTGTGTGTGTGTGTGTGTGTGTGTGTGTGTGTGTGTGTGTGTGTGTGTGTGTGTGTGTGAATGCAGCTGCGTAGTGGCTGACGGACGGAGTAACAACTTTCACATCCACCATCAAGTTGGAACCGTAAAAAAACAGTAATAATCCAATTGTAAAATACACGTCACACCATTCCCACAATAATAGCGTAGCATTTTTTATGCATTAGTACAACAGAAAATAGGCCTACAACATGGCAATCTGTTATTGAACAATAATTCTCAGTTAAGATCAAATAGCATCACAATAACACTTATTTATTCAGATAAATTAACGAAAATAAGAATCGACACGTTCTTACAATCTAAATAATTATATATTGTATAGGCCTCCCATTTATTTAATAGACTCATGATATTATGAAGGTGTGTAAATAGATAGGAAATAGTCCGCAACTTCTTGCCTACAGCCTATATCGTTTAAGTAAAAAAATATGATATAGGCTATAAGCTATGCTTATAATTGTAGCCAATATCTATGTTAACCCATCTATTAGAGAAGCCGATACTTTTTTTATTATTTTTATTTTTTTGCTTTACACAGGCTCCATTTCTCAAGCATTGAAGATGAGGGGTTGGGACAAGCTTGAGCTATTCTATTCACGATCTAATATAACGCATACTTGATTATTCAATTTTGAATAATAACAATACCGTGAAAAGATTTAACACTTATTCATATAAGACATATCCCATTGTGCCGTCTACTGGACAAACAACTCAAGGGTAGAATTTATGTTCATTTTTCAACGTCGGAGAGGTGAATTAAGACAATTTAATGAAGGGTTAAATCCATCTCCTCTGTGCCTAAAGCAATATTCTTTTCGGTCCCCTCTGATCATCGGTGGAGGGGGTGGGGGTGGGTGGGAGGGGGGGCTACTTTATTGAACGTGTTTCTATTTTTCAAATCCGCATAACAGGCAGCGATGCGTGTATTTGCTATAATGTAGATAAGGCAGAGAGGGTTTGATATGTAATAAAAGGTGGGTCTGGGCTGGCTCTTTAAGCCCCTTAAGCCTGATAAATGATGAGCGACAGAGGCAACGCAAGAGGGTCAGCGCTATTAACTTCTCGGTTTCCCAGGCTACACTTAAAGTTCTCTCAATTACATCCCATAATGTGGCTGAATGCGGGCCTCTGCAGACGTCGACTCATTCAATCCGAAATAAAAATTCATAGTTAAAGCCCCTTTTTGAGGTGGCTGATAAGGCGATCAGGGCATGGCTGCGAACTCCTATGCGGGATGTTTGTAGCGTGTTAGAGTGGAAACACTGGGATTAAACCTTGCAGATTACTAACTACATGTAGCCTACCTACAGCCGGTATTCTGGGCGCGACACCCAACGCAAGCTCATTAGGGGAGCATTTGGTCGCCTGTATGCGTTAACGCCAGTCATCCTCTGACCTGATGGTGGAACTGTGTCACAGCCAAGGATAGAGCCGTGGCTCTCCCGGGAGAAGGCAATGAACTGTCAAGCAAGGACTACACACTGTCTGCTTGTATTGGCACGCGTAGGCTCTGTTGTTATTGCCTATTCAATTATAAAAAATAAATAAAAATATAGGCCTAGTAGTCCTCATACAGGTAAAAAGTCGAGTTTATTTGGACATTTAGTTTAATCTATAACAAAACAATACATATTTTGCATTTAACGACTCGCCAATACTCTAGGACTATTATTTAAGAAAGGGAAATAATTGCATACATATACATATAAACACCCTGAACAATGTAGCTTTCCAAACCCTAATTGTCCGAATTATTTGTAGGTTGTAATCGGCACGGTGCTTTTTTTTCGTTAAGGTTAGATCGTTTAGAGTATGTTGTAGATCTGTTTAAGCTATTTTCAATATCTTGACATATTTTATGGTCATGTCATAATTCCTAGAGGCTACAATTTCATTTTATCAACCACGGCCTTGCAATAGTGGTTTAAATGCTTAACGTTGCTTTGACTTGTCAGATGTTTATCGACACCATTAAAATCCCATCCTATTGACAACTGTAAACTCCAACTTAAAATAAAATAAAAATAAATGTCTTATAGGCCTAATGGATACATTTTTAGCCAATATAATCTAAAATAGCCCATTTATAAACTAGGTATATAGTAGCTGTGTTTAGAACATTAAAAATAAGGATCGAAAATAACCAATAAACTGTAAAAAAAAACAACAACATTATTATTCATTCGATTGTTTAGGTCTACTTAAAAACAATTAACTTTCTTATTTTTGTGCCATAGTCAAATGTATATGTATTACATTTGGTATTTAAAAATTATATATATTATAAACACAACATATAACCCCTGTAGTCCTATAATTATAATGATATAGTAATTCTATAGTAATCGTTTTGTATGTTCCGTGTCCCAATTTTATATTGTGGGTTTCGTCGCCCGTTATTTGTTTACTCCGCCAGGTGTCGCTGGAAGGCTGCGCATATTATGGTGGCGCTGGAAAGTCTTCCGATAGCTGATAGCACCAAGGAGAAAGCCAGTTACATTTTCTGTTCCCTCCATTCTCCCTCCCACCCCTCCCTGACTAACCCTCTGACACCAGTCTCCGAGAATCGGTGGAGGGGAAAATAAGGCTTTGGAGCTGAAGAATTTACAGTTAGTCGTGAAACTTTTGTAAGTATTTGAGTTGCTCACTCAAACTTTCTGAAACGCTAGTCACATTTCAGTCGGAGGTCAAAGAGAGTTCAGATGGCTGAAGTCCTCGCCTTCCATAAGAGGAAAACATAGATGCAACATACAAATAGTAAACTTACCTAAAATAAATAATAATTTATATATAACATGTACCACTTTCATCCAGTGTAGGTTACATTTTGATAATGGCATAGTAACTGTTTACTACACATAGGCTACAGTTCTTCTGAGCACTGAAGTTAAAGGCCTATACGGCTTTAACCCAAATGCAATAGCTTACCCTACGTCTTCTTATATTTAAATCGGCACACCCCTAAAGTAAAGAAAAGAATGCTGGTTTCCTTTAGTATTCTTACCTCGCCTGTGATCTAGATCTAACCGAGCCGCTCCACATAGTCCTGTTCATTTACATAATCTAAAATAGCCTACCGGTGAAGGGCCAACGAAAGAACAAAGTTACAAACAAGATTAAGTCGATTTTATTTGTCCCCGTGGTTCATGGACAATTGTTTCTCCAAGAGTGTTTAAGGTCACTAAGAGGATTTAAAACTCGTTTCATATCAGTGATCTTTTTGAAGGAATTAAACCAACAATACAACTCTCCATATCGGGCAACAGGCTTGCATAGAGAGAGAAGCAAACCTCAGGGCAACAAGGGCCCAGATAAGTCCTGCGAGTGTGTCAACATAGAGGGTTGACTTAGAAAATTGAAGTTTTTTGGGGGGTGTGTTGTTGGATTATACAGTGGGGCTTCTTAATATGCACCTTAAGGATGACATGGAGAGGATCTTTAGCCTCGTGCTTGTCTCCGTAGTGTTTTCCTTGAAATGGATCCCCTGTCCCCTAATGAATCCAAACGCAGCTGGCCATGTCCCGCGCGGACACCGAGCGCTTTAACCCTAAAATGACCTCAATTTGACACCACCAGATGAAATTTTACCGCCTGTTAATGCCATCCTCCGTAGTGGTGAATGATCTACACGTTGACTCAGTTACGCGCGGAGTTACACTGATTTTTTTCTCCCTCCCATTCGTATACAATCACATTGTAAACCAGACCATTGTGAATATAGTAATATAGTAGGCTAATGTAGTAGACTTTTCTCTACAATACAGAACTGGGGAAATCTATTGACAGTAATCTATTGTATGCCTAATTTATTAGACGTCTTAATTAATACCAACTTGAATATTATAGGCTATTTTTATATTGGGCGTAAAATGGTTCAATACAAGTTAGAAGAGCACCTTAAAAAGGCTTTGTACATTGACAACACACTACATATACACCTTTTAAGCTAGATGTAATGCCCTTTTGCAATATATTTACGCGCCTTTGGTCATAGGCTGTTGTCCACCAAAATTGACCACAATGTTTTAGCAAAAGTACAAACTTTTAATAATGCAGCCCGTCCAATTTCTTGATGGGTGTTTAAGGGTACATAATACGATTCTGGAGAAGCAAGCATCGGTTACGCATAATTAAGCGTTGCTATTTTCGCACGCTCTCTTGACTGTTTGCGTCAGTCCTTTTTGGGGATAATTACATGTTTTCAAAATAAAAGCGAAACGATGTAGCATTTTTATGATTAATGTTTTATTTTTTATTTTCGCTCAAACATTTCAATATATTTCGCGGAAACTACATTTTAGACACATAAACACTGACTAAAATCTGAAAACACCAATAACAGAGTTCAATTGAATAAAACAATTACAAAACTTCCCATTATACAGCGCAGTCAAGGACACCCAATCACGCGGAACTCACTTATAACCCCCCCATCACAATGGTTACGCTATACTACAGTAAAAGGCTTTGGCTACTCACCACGCTTGTCCCGAGGAGCAAAAGAACAGAGTCAAACCGTTAGTGCACAAATCAATGTGAACGATAGTATTTAGCTTATAAAAATAGCAGGAGCAGTCTTCGGTAGCAGACACACACTGCTGGCTGCTGGTTGTGTTTACAGAGCGGCGCGGCGGTCAGAGCGCAGAGTGCGAGGAGAGACCTGGAGACGGTGATCGCCACGGGGCTGTGCGCGCCGCGCTGTAGTTCCTTCTTGGGGTATTGCACGCACGAAATGTCCACACAGCCGTTTGTCAACCCTGCAGTCCTACTTTTTTTGCTCGTGTGCCGGGCGTCTTCCCACCCCTTATGCCAGCAAACATAAGTGTTGTCACTGCTTCATTTATTAAATCTTTTTAATTGCTATTTCTGTTGTGCGGCTCGATAAACCATATGGCTTTTTTTGGTTGTTGTGAGTTGGGGGGAGTTTGTTGACCCTCCAACGGCAGCCAAACAACCCTTTTTTTCTCTCCCTCTCCGTACATGTGTCTGCCTCATCATAAACCTTGAGTACTTTGGTCTACTTTCCACAAAAAAAAATATCAAGGATAGCCATAAGAGGATGCCTGTATGTGAAAACCTATCAATACGCCCGATGATGTCATCTACGCACAGGGCACACTATCCTTGATGAAGTTAAATATTAAAGGGGATAAATGGCCTGCTCCTGTGTTGTTCCTAAGAGCTGAGGGGGAAAATAGGGCTTCAGTGGAATCAATGGCCGGAGCGTTGCTCCTCCTCTAAACTTCAATCTCCGCACATGATTGATGGTCTTGGGGAGCTTTGATAATTGACTACTCCGAGGTAAGGCACGATTTCTATCAAGACAGGGGATTGGAGGAAAGAAAAACACAAAATTACTTCTCCACAAAAGCTTTCTCTGCTTGGAAAAGTTCATTCTATGCTTAGAGGGGTGGTCCGTATTGTTTAATTTCCTTAACGGGCCATATAGCATAATTATCTGAGATTGGAAGGTATTGCTGTAGATATTGCAGGCACACCGGCTGTAACCACACCACAGATAACAAGTAAGCGTCATGCTCATAAATTAAACTCAAAATGCATCAGATACTTTTAATTTATGATGCTCATGGTTTATACCGTGTTCATTGCATGTAATCGGTAAGCTGGATAAAAGTTCGAATATTTGACTGCTAATCTCTCTTGCTAAGAGTTGACCGTGCGTAAAACTTTGAAATCATCATGCTTAATACTGTTTTAATGTCCTTTTTATGTCATGTGAATTAGTCTCGGCTGTATTTATTCGACTCGGTATTATTAACAGCTGCAGTCTAAACACCCGCGCTGGTTTAAAAAAAAAAAAAAACTTCTTTATCTTGCGATTTCTGTTTTTCTTTAGGAGTCTTTTCGACGAGAGGAATTGGCTGGGGGAAGAAGAAGAAGTGTTGTTTGGCTTTTCCCCCCGTGAAGAGTTGAAGCCGTCCTCGTCGTGCATACTCTGCATATCACAGGATTGGGTCTCTCCTCTCTCGTCTAGCTGCTGCAGGACTGGCTATGGCCACCACTACTTCCGGGATCCGTCATTTCATTCGCCCACCGATCAGCGCAGCGAACTGACTCTGTTCTATAAGCAAGCAAGCAGCCAACCTGCCAACACGCGCTGACACTCACTCATCTCAGACCGCGAGATAGACGAAATACCTACGGGGGGAAAAAAGGAGGAAAGATCTGCAACTGCGATCCCTTAATTTCTTCTGATTTTTCTTTTTTTACACTTACAATAAAACAACACAGCGATCCGGAGTGAGAGAAGGGGACACGGACTTGCGGGATGAAAACGGGCTAAAAAGATTCATCTTCTCTTGAACATCATCACCAACCATCATTCATTCATTACCTTGACAACCTCTGGCTTTGATTGACAGCTGGAGTGGCAAAAAGCCATGAGACACGACAGTTTAGTTACATGCAGGTTGTTGATGGGCCGATTGTAACCTTCAGTTTGGCGCATTTTTTTCTTTTTTGAGGAAAGAGGAAAACAAGAAAAATTGTAAAACTCCTCATGCTACTACTTCAACTGAAGCACATTAGCGAATAGGAGAATTCGCAAAGTTGTTTGAAAAGGGGAATCTTACTACTAAATCACTTTCCAACCGTACTGGGATATTAAATATTCGACACATTGAGGAGTTTATTGGAGGGCAGTCTGATGGCGCAAAGGGTAGGTTTTAAATCTCCAACACTTATCTATACAAATCCACTATAGGAAGGCCTCAGTATCGCTAACCTCTTGTCGGTGGGAGCTACTTTACAAAGTATTCGTATCTAAGACAGTAGACCTATATTTGACATTTTTGCAGTGCCTTACTCTTCAAGCAAAGTGACAGCCTTTGCTTAACCGACTGCCTCTGCGTGTATCGTGGAGCACTTTCACAGAGGACTGCAAACTAATTCGGTGTTTTGCCAAAGTAACTCTCCTTCGGCGATAAAGAAGTTTACAATGTTTTTGGTAATGACAAATCTTTTGGATTGCATTGATTGTTTTAGCAATAGGTCTACATTCTACTTGTAACAATGTACGGCGCAGCGAGAGGAATGTGGCTTATGCTCTTATTTTTCTCCAACATCGCTAGAGTAAAAGGCAAAAGCAAACAAGTATAATTCTTATAGTCTTAGAAATTGTAAAAGCAACGCTAATACAACATTGTATTCTCTATCGGTTTTATTAAACAGTCGGTGCGGCGGTGGTTAACGTAAATTTGATTATTTTTGTTCCAGTACGATGAGCTGGCCCACTACGGTGGGATGGACGGAGTTGGAGTCCCGGCGTCTATGTACGGAGACCCGCACGCTCCTCGGCCGCTTCCTCAGGTCCATCACTTGAACCATGGTCCCCCGCTCCACGCCAGCCAGCACTACGGGGCTCATGCCCCCCATCCCAACGTTATGCCCACTAGCATGGGCTCCGCTGTCAACGACGTTCTAAAGAGGGATAAAGATCAAATTTATGGGTAGGTGAAGAAAAGAAAAACTCTTGTATACGGCGAATCATTGCAGTGTTTTCTTGATGGGATTGCGCTATAATGATTTGTTTTATAAAATGCCAATTATAGTTTAGACGTTTTTAGGCAGGACATTCTAGTTGATTTTGATTTTACGCATATATCACAAAACTACAAGGAACAACTTTTTAAACGAAATAAAATGATATTAACGTTCAGTCTATTATAATACAAATTACATTCTACATTCTTAAATTATGATTCATATACCTTTAACGGCTATATTATTATTATGATATGGTAGCCAATCGTAGAAAACAAAGCAAAAAACTAACTTGTTATTGTCTTGAAGTAGGCTGACTTGTTTTGATTTTGACTACAACAAGTTATTAGATGCTTTCTGAAATATCTTCATAACCACAACAGCACAACAGGCAATGAGTTATAACTTATTCATATTAAGGGAGAAATAAATAGCCTACTCGGTGCTTGGTGGCGACAATAGGGCTTTACAATAGAATAGCCATTGTATAATTAAAGCTCCATAGTTATAAAGCTCATCTTTTACATGTGTTTGGCAGTGCCGTAAAGCGTTACTTGTATCCACCTCACAGTTTTGATTAGTTGTTTTGTTTGTTTGTTATATTTTAGTTCTCCTACACGCACTCGCTGTGGGTTCAGATTGCATATGCCGAGTCTTTCTGGAGCATGGGTTCAAATAGGTTGTCTATGGTTCTCTTTTGCAGTCACCCTTTATTTCCCCTGCTCGCGCTGGTTTTTGAGAAGTGCGAGCTGGCGACTTGCACTCCGAGAGAGCCCGGCGTCGCGGGCGGCGACGTCTGCTCTTCAGATTCATTCAACGAGGACATCGCAGTCTTTGCCAAACAGGTCACTTTTATAATGTGTTAACTCAAAGCACCTTTGTGTGCGTCACGCGTTCAATAGGAGCTCGGGGAATTATAGTTTAAACTGAAACTTGCACTTCATATGACTCAGACTATTTGAGCGTATTTACGTTTTGTAATTATTATTGTTTGATTATAGGAAAAATGTATCGTTAATTGTTTCATTGTTTCAAATTAACAACGTACATATTGTTGAATTATACAATTGCATAATTAGGCTGGGGATTCCACATGTAAATTAATATTAATATTCTGTGTGCAATTTTAGGTCCGCGCAGAAAAACCTTTATTTTCATCAAATCCAGAGTTGGACAATTTGGTAAGCCCATCATTTGATAATGCTCTTTGTCGCTAAATATGTTTTTTGTCACCTTTGATTATTAACTTTCCTTATTTGTATGGACACTTGTCCGTATAACCACAACAATACCCAGGGCAGAGTGAGTGTATATTCCAGAAAGTAAACATTCAAGGACAAATACATTGTTTCAAAATAAAGCTCGGATTATTGCTCAGAGGGGTGTGGAGTGGCAACGTGAAATGCTACCAACAGGAGGCCGAGAGCGTAGCCTCATTATGGGATATACGCTGGATTCCCTCGGCGGGTCAACTCCCCTGTAGCCATGGTCACTAGAAAGCTATGTGCACACAATCTGCCTTTAACTTTGTTTATTTGCCTTAGGGCACTTTGGAACTGACTATTAAAGCTCAAATCATGGACACACATATAATGTGATGAAAAGTCTGTACACAATTGTAATGTCAAATTTAAAAAGATGTACATTTAGGCCTATAACATGTATAACACATGTAGTCACTCGTGAAATTCAATGAAGTGAAGATATTGTACAATTCACTGCCTCCAAATTTGTGACATTTTTGCCTTGACATTTTTGTGGCATTATAGTAAAGAAAATATGCTAATTATAATTGTTTTTGTTTTTTTACAGATGATACAAGCCATACAAGTATTACGATTTCACCTTTTGGAATTAGAAAAGGTAAATGTTATTATATATTATTTGATAATGTTTTTAAATTATTTAGCCTAATGCGATGGAAAACACCGTTTTTTATTTTAACTTAATTCCACTTAAGAAATGCATAGACCTACATTATTGAATGCAATGATTTTTTTGCAAATAAAATAGGCCGTTGTATCTAACATAGATTCATTGCCTGTGACAAAAAGTTTAAACTACATACGTTTTAAATGTAATGTATTCACGTCGCTATAATGGGCGAAATGCCTTCGCATTTTTGCATGCATTGACATTATTATTGATCTGGAGATTTTCTTTCAAATACTTATGATCTATCCAGCTTATAGCTTGCTTGTTTATTGTTTTTGTCCTTCAACTTGTTGCTCATGTCTCTGGAGAATAATAACCACCGCAACAATTTCACTATTGTTTCCTTGACTCCGCCGATAATATCCCTTAATTGGAGTTATTCTTGGACCAACCTCACCGTTTCCCCATCCTGAACAAAGGTGTTTCCCCTTGTTCTAGGTGCATGAGCTCTGCGACAATTTTTGCCACCGGTACATCAGTTGTTTGAAAGGAAAAATGCCAATAGATCTAGTTATTGACGAACGGGATGGCAGCTCAAAATCAGATCATGAGGAGCTATCGGGATCTTCGACTAACCTCGCAGATCATGTAAGTCACATTCTCTCTCTTTAATATGAAATGTAAAAGTTGTTTAATGTGTATGCTTTTGTGTAGGCCTATGGCTATTGATTTTGTCTGCATGCGTTGGTGCTGTGAAAGGAAATACTAGTCTGCTGAAAGCGGATATGTCTGCTTCTCTGTGCTTATTTATTATCAACACAGTTTTCAAAATGACGTTTTTTAAAAGACACTTAAATATTTGTTGGCCATTTCACAAGTCGTGCTATTTTACATTACTTTGGCTCAGTATATGTATTTATATTGTAACCATAAGCAAAGGGGGCTAAGTGCTTTGTAAAAAAAATGTGACGGTCGTTGTTCTAAGGTCAAAAGCTGGGAGTGACACAATGGAAAGAGTTATTGTTTTAATCTTTTGATTAGGGGCATTCATGTGTGTATAATGTGTGTGTGTGTGTGTGTGTGTGTGTGTGTGTGTGTGTGTGTGTGTGTGTGTGAGTGAGTGTGTGTGTGTGTGCGTGTGTGTGTGTGTGTGTGTGTGTGTGTGTG
>JAOPJO010000124.1:12524452-12539195 GCA_027123675.1 Molva macrophthalma | reverse complement strand
CGCGTCTCCCCCCCCCCTCCCTTCCCCCCTCCCTCCCCCCCCTCCCGCCCGGGGCGCCGGCGCCCCCCCCCCCCCCCCCCCCCCGATCAAGAATTTCCCTTCATGTCCATGCTCTCTCTCTCCCCCTTGCTTTTGGTGGATTGACAAAGCTGTGGCGAAATCTAAATATTGTTTCTAGCATGACTAAACAGGCCAACACCTCTCCCGGTGCAGGACATGGGATTGCAAGACATTGTTTGAGTTGCTCTCTGCTTTGTGCTATCTTATCGCGGTACAACGGCAACGCCCGCCACTACAGCCCCGTGCTTTTGTTCCTAAGACCATGTTTTAATTCACGTATTTGCATTTCATATCCACCCTTCATTCACGCTGTGTTGGGCACGTTTCAGGAAATGTGAATGAGCCCTTGCAATTCAAAACCGTTAAGAGTTTTCAGTGTGTGCAAAGGACCACAAACATGTGGACCCAACGTGTACACAAATGCACCCAAACGCACACACCACACAAGCACAGGCACACACATTTAACCAAGGCCCAAGCAATGACCAATATTTGAACAATAATTCCTACCATCACCACAGCCTTGACCATATATAGCAAGCGAACCCTCCACAACCTCCCCAAAATAATTGTCTGGATCAAGCAAATACATTGACACTCTCAAAAGGTAATGAGTAATATACTCCAGGAGTATTAAGGCAATGTTGAGCAATGGCAGGGGACAACAAAGATACCCTGAGGACAGGCTGAGGCTTCAGGGTTAAAGAGGAACATGACGATTCTAAACATAAGCTTGCACTATGGAAAAACAGGTGTTCGTGGTCATCAAGTCCAACATCATCGGCAACATCTGTGATCGACCTCCATCCCCGTGACTCTCATTTCAACCGACGTCTGTAACGCGGTCATTCGAAAAGAAAAAAAAGAAAGACTGAAAGAAATGAAGAAAAAAAAAAATGTAAAAGGAGGAAAAGACGTGACTGAGAAGTTGTAATAGGAAATTGCTTTTGGCAACTATTTGTTCAAGCACCAGAGTTTTTTTTTTCTTTGTGCCAACCCAGCAAGCCCCCCAATTGGAAAACAGGGCAGGTCCCTCTAATGAGTAATCTATTTCAAAGCAGTCGTGCCTGGGCATGACAGTTTACTGAGAGGCTTGAAGAACTGGTAATTACCAGTGTTACGGGGCAATTAATGCATATTACACTGCGCCACTCATGGCGGCGACTGTCAGCTCCCCAATAAAAATGAGCACTCTTCAGCTAAAGGGTGACATTAATTGGGTCCTTAATGACTATGCAGAGGAACCAAGCCAAATACGAACAAAACAGGGGAGTCACTCTGACTCCAGGAGAGGGCTGGAAATTGGACTAAAAATGAGATTAATTGCTGTTTAGAAAAAAAAAGAAGGAAAAGATTGTGGCGAGGGGAAGGGGGGGCAGAGAGAGGTTGGAATTATAGGGTGCAGAGTGCAAGCACTGCCCATCGAGATAACAATTCAATTCATTGTTTTATATTTTTTCTACCTTAAGGAATGGAGACAGACGTGCTGACAATTTTGAAGGCGGATCGGTTGGGTTTGATTGGAGGGATGTGGTGTGAGGCGTTTTATGTTTCTTCTTTTGTGAAAGCACCCATATCTAGCCTCTATATACAATACATACAATACATAAATATATGTATAATCAAATATAATATTGTCCTACATAAACATTTTATAGATGTGGTGAATCTCAGAGATGATATGATAATGCTTTTTCCTTGTATTAAACAAAAATTAAAAATAAAACCTAATTTAGAGGCAAAGTATTTATAAATTCCTCCCCATTTCCGCCAAACCTCATAGCCCATGGGATGTTTGTAATGGTCATAAAAACCATTTAGCAAGCCTTTCATCAAAAGTACATCTGCCAAATTGCAAGTCTACCGCCCCCGGAACCGCTTGTTTAGAAGTAAGTTCGGGGTGCAGCAACCACATGAAGTAATTCAGATTAATGTTAGTAAATCTAAGCACGTCCTCAATTCACACGCCACCTGAATAAGCAAGCCCGGCAAATCATAAAAATATATCTGCATGCAAAACATGCCAGCATTTGCATACATTTTTGAGTTTGGATTTCCTCGCTGCTTAAATATGCAGTTAGATATAGTCCGGCGCTGCCTATTGCGCTGTCACGCTGCACACTCATACTGTCATTGGTCCTGATAGAACTCACCCGCTTCAAAGGGGCTTTGCAACGCAGAGGAGAATGAGCAAATATTTGAATTGCAAAAACACATCATCTTGCGAGCGGAGTGTGGGTGGGGGTGGGGGGGGGGGACATTTTGAGACAACTTTCAGAGTTGTCTTGAATTTTCCCTCTCTCTCAGTCACAGACACACACAACTAAACCACACCAAGCTAACACTGCGTGCAGTTGGGAAGGGGGGGGGGGGATAGCAGCGTATTTCTATCTTAAGCACACTCTCTGCTAATTTAACAAATCCAAATTTGTGTAATGGGATGTGACACATTTTAGAGGGAATGAGAGAAAAAAAGAAAACTATAATTTAAGTAGAGAACCATAAATAATGATTTTAACTACCCTTGAATTTAACATTGAAAAAAAAAATAATCCCACCACACAAATTCAGGTTCTCAGACGACCTGACAGGGGATTGCTTACAAGCTGGGGGGAAATTGCTTACGTTTCCTTGTGAAAGGAATGAGCCGCACCACCATGCTGGCTGGGTCAGTAATATCAATGGGACGGCATTGTGTTCGCGGGGAACTACTTTTCGGTGAGCACGCTGCAAAAAAATACAATAAACAACATTTAAATACAATCACTCTGGGTAAAACCTCAAAGACAGTTCACGCTTCTATGAATAGTAGTCATCTTGTACCTTACATGACAAATCGACATTATGACACATTTGAAAGTAGGATATTATTCTAGATTGGAATCCAGGATAAGTAATACATTTGAGTGTGTAGACAACATGGAGACAGGTCTAGGGGCAGAAATCAAGTGCAGGATGAAGGATGGTTTTACTGCGCAATGACCTCCGTATGCCTTTTGCCCCTAAATCCATGACCTCTGTCGCAGGACTCTTGCCCCCAAACCAATGCTTGTGATAAGGGGGCCGCGCACCTACACACCACCTCACCTTGGTATGTTCATCAGCAGACCTTATCTGTGGCGGGAGGAAGCATGTAATAACTAAAGACAAGCTACAACAAAACCACTAACCCCACCTTGTCAAACACAATTTACGATGTATATCCACCAACCACCCCCAGCACGCCCCCTAATGTGTTGCTGTTAAAACTGTAATTATGAGAACAAATAGAGCGATATGGCAAAGTTTGTTTGCAAGCTCAAGAGGGACTTGGATTGAGCGCTTTTCACCTAACTCCACAAAATCTTAAAATGAGAGATGGTCGGAAATGTGTATAGCTATTCTCCCTGCCAAAACACTGGTTTTGTGCGGACATATACACTGACAGAACTGTGCAGCAGAACCCTCCATTTCAGCACTGTTGGGTCTGTTCGGGACAGTGATGAATGCAGAAAGGGGTTGAAGGTTGAAGTTGAGAGGAGGGCCGACAGGAAGGAGAAGAGAAAACATTCTGTGAAGATTACAGCGTTGAGTGTGCTAAGATCCTATGGTACTTTTTCCATTTGCAAGTGCGTCTGTAAGTGAGAATGAGAGAGGGAGGGAGGGGAACATAGAGGGAGAGGGAGCAAGAGAGTATAAATTCCCAGGCAGTGGCATCAAGATGGGGAAGGAAGACTAAACATGACATCAAACGTTGCAATTAGCTGACCCCTTTTTTTCTCCCAGAGTCGATGCTTTGAAAAGTACTGATTCTAAAACCCTGATTAAAATAGGTTTGCTCTCTCATTCCAAATGACATTTGACAAGGTTAGTAATATTTCAACTAACTGAAAAAACATTCCCGTGACCATGATGGGTTTTTTTCCATCGCTTTCCAGGGGCCGCAGGTAACCTTGCAGCGAGTTTCCCATGAACTCACAACCGAGATCTGAAAACATAAACGGGCAGGAAAAAAAGCAGAAAAGACAGCAGAAAAAGAAAATAAGGAAGAGTGGTTTAAGGTTTAATGCGCGAAAAGCTAAAAGCTTGGCTATCGTAATTCTGAGAATGTATTCTCTGTTCTAATTCAAACCACAACGATTACCCAAAACAGAACCAGTAGTCTTTTCGGTAACCATGGGCTTCGTCCCCAGATGGGACTTAAGAGGGATATGACTGTCAGCAGGTTAAGGGATTGAATGTCTGAAACTGCTAAGCACCCCTCCTCACCAAATCAGAAGAGGTGCATTCCATTGGCTCACCATTGAAAATGTAATCAAAACCAATTTTTGAAATTTCAAAGGCTTGGATTTTAATTAAACAGGGAGACCGAGGTAGGAACATCATCACAGTAGCGGTATAACGTTTAATTGATCTTTGATAATAAAAAAAAGTTCTGATCCGTTGAGTGATGTCAACACTAAAATCACATTAACAACAGCTCAACCGAGGAAGACAAGCCAAAGAGAAATGTTGTACAATTTAAGTAACTTTTTTTGTAGAACTGCAATCTTGACAACAAGGAAGATAAGTCACTAACAGTGGAACAGTGATGAGAAGTTGGTTCAGGGAATCAAAAAAACAGACGGGGGCCCAACTCGTGTCTGAAGTTAATGGTTTTCAAATCCATTCAAGTCAGAGGAGAAGAGAATGTGAAGTGTCGGGCCGGACGGCGAGCCAGTCCAGAGCTGGGTTGCAGCTGCGCTGGAATTGAAGTGGCACTTTATATCAGAGGCCTCTCACCAGACAACTCTATTCTGCCCTCCGTGACACACAGAGACCCATAATAACACAATACGATTGGTCATTTACAAAAACGCTTAGCTGTCATTGGAGAGATGTATACTGGGTTCAACACAGAGGGATTAGTGGCTTGAACGTACCACCGACAAGAGATATCCCTCAAAATGAGTAATCTATTGCCCTGACATATCCATGGCTGCCATTCAAACAAGGAGAGGCCCAACTCTCCAATGTCTGGGCAGAGTTTATGTGATAAAAAGAAAAAAAGAAATGTCTGCCCGTTATCTTGAATCAGTCCAAAGGAAAGGATGAAGCAATGTCCGTTTCAACTACGATGAAGAAACATTACATTACTGGCAGACACGGCTGGAATATAGATTACACTGTCTCTCTTAACCCCTTAAGATCTTCTAATAAAGGTTAACCTGTGGTGCTTATTTCATGATGCAGTTTGATGTTCAGACTCCATTATTAGTCAGTAAGTACACCATTTATCAGGGAAATATTTTTAAAAGGCCTTTTTTTTTTTCTTTAAAGAAAAAGGTCAACATCCATGTCAGTATGGAAGAAAAAAAAACTTGGTTGACCCAAAATATCTTGTACATTGACTCCTGGAGTTGATGAGGCAAATCAGAAGGTCAACGTGTGGACACGAGCTCCTCATATGTCTGTGATTACACACTCCCACGGTGGGACAGGCGGGCTAGGAGATGTTTAAGCTATCAGGCAATCAGACCGCAGAGAGACGTGAAACTGAAACCAGAGGCAGGAGAGGAGAGGGCCGCCGTGGAACCTAAATGCGAAGGTTTTTTTTTTTTTACGAAGCTCTTAGGCTGTTGAGAAAAAAAAAAAATGTAAATGTGAAATGTGTATCCCTTCTTTCAGACTTTTTTTGTGGCAGCGACATATTGTGGCATAAAATAGTAACGTAAAATAATATCTATCGGAAAAACAAAACAACTTACGTACAGAAATCCATGTTTATCTAGGGTTTCAACTTTGACTCGTGGTACATCCATCAAAGTGACAGGTATTGGGCACGGAAACAAGTCCTACAAGCTGATGCAAATAGCTGACATAGTTTTAGCATCATTTATCTGTCTAGGGTAAGTTAACTGGAGGACAAAAACAACTTCATAAGAATAAATATAAAATCAAAGAAAATATGTAATGTAAAGATACTGGGGGAATAATGCCATTTCAAGAATTTCAAAAATTATTTAATAAATATAATACAAAATTACAATTTGTATGCTACATTTTCTGCTTGTTGTTTATGAGGATAACGTTATGTATGTTATAGTAATAAGCATGACAGTTAAGAGTGGTAACAGAGCTAAAAAAATAAAAGACTATACAACTATGGGTAACTATATAAATTATTATCTATTTTAAAAATCTGCAAAAGTCAGTGTTTAAACTATACAATAAACTGCACTGTGTACTCATGCATGTGTTTAAGCAATCTCTGCCGGGTTTTTTTCACCTGTCAACTGTTTTGATTATCTTCACAAACCCAAAGAATTTAAGTAGGTTATTTTAAGACTTAAAATACATTCTTACAGACAACAAAAAAGGGAGTTTGAAGTTAAAAACATAACAAGCAAATAGCCATAGAACAGGAAAAACGGGACAAGGTTATGTGAGGGACAGTAGACCTATAAAAAGAAACCATCCGCCTTGGTTATCTATAAGGAACTACTTATCACTTGCACCCAGTGCCACACTGTGACTGATGGGCCTCCCCGGACCGAGAAGTACCACCACACTATCTTGCACACGCAGAGCTGCTCTTTAAACACAAGGGCAACAAATATGAAGCATTGTTACCTTGCTGGACCATTGGGGAAAATTATTTTATTTGCTGTAAGCTCTAAATTCAAAACATAAAAAAAAACATGAAATGTTTTGCCTACTCTCTCGGGACAAATCGCATGAAAAAAAAGAGAAACAATTCAAACAAAGTTAAACAGTTAAACATTTTCCTTAATAAAAAAACAACAATAAAACTTAATTTGATCCAATGCATACAAAAACACATACACAAGCACAGAAACGGGGACTAGAAGACATTTTCAAAAAGCTGTTAAGCACATGCTATGTCATCAAGCCAGGAGAACCAGAACTAATACATGCTTTCTTTCGATCATTTGAACTGAGCAGATCAAAAAACCTCTGCTCTCAATATCGCCATACCCCTAAATGCTTTTCTTTCAAACCAAATGTCACGACCATGGGATTTTAGATGGGAACAAAATACCACTCCAATTTAATTGGGTAAATTCAGCTATGAAAACCTTGGTTGACATAGAGCATGAAACCCATTTTGGCATTTCATAAACTGAGTGTATCTAAAATGCCTTAATCATTTGTGTGGTAACCTACGCCAACCATGATATGCCAAGATTGCTTTTCCTTATAAAGACTTTAATATTCTCTTTGGCCTTTATTTGCAATGGCTTTGGTCGACATGCAAGGAAAACACTCTTTGCAACTCATAACAACCACCCCTGTAATTACCTCCCTATCTCCGCTCATCTCTTTGTGAGTCGCTATAGATGCGGACATGTCCGACAGCAATATGTCTGCACGCGCAGGCCTGTGTGTGATGTACAGCAAGCATCCGGCACACTGTGTGCAATCCATTTGTCATAAGGCTCATCTCTGTGTCAGGAAAATAAGCACAGCGTGTCTCATTTCGTGGTTGTGTACAGCGTGAAAACAAGGCCTGAATGTCTTTGGGGGTTTTAGGGGGACGGAGCGTGCTCAAAAACCATTTGCCAGCCATCAACTCTCCGCTTTTAGATTCACTTTTACAGAGCTCCATTCTAATCCAGACCCACTTATGTGCGCCTCCAGACAAGATCTCGCCAAGATGACAAATGTTGCCGACTTCTTCCGGGAGTAAAACCCGGAAGGTCAACTTAGGAGGAAAGAGACATGGAGTGGAGATGAAGAGTAGAGTATGAAGGAACAAATTCACAAGTATGATAACATTGATTGTGAAGGCCAAGACAGATTGTTGGAAAGTTAAGACAAATATATAAAAAAATAAAAAGAGCCCATGACAGAACTAGAATTCATGGCACATTCTCGCTTTGCAGCATTCTTAAGGAACCTCAACCCCCTCGCTAGCCAGGGTGCTCATTTTCGCCTGCTCCTCGTTCACGCAAAACCGTGGCCGTGTCAAAGCATGTTCTCAGGCTCAATGTTTAATGGCAAATTTGGATAATGCACAGAACACTACCCTACTCAAATAAATGGGTGACACGGGGGCTTAGCTACCACTAAATCCCCCAGGCCGCCAGGAGACCTGAAGTGTGCGGATTACATCCCAGACGTGTTAAACAATGCGCCCCCCAACCCCCCAAAATGCGCATCCTTAAGACCATGAAATCCTCCAAGCATCAGCGTCGACTTGTCATTCGCCGTTAGTATTTGAAACCGCGTAGCCGGAGGAGGGGGGGTATTGGTACACCTCTGCGCTCAGCTGTGGCCCGAGAAGTAACACTGGTGAAGCCCCCCCCCCCATCCCCCCTCAGAGGAACCTCCATTGTGTACGGCCACTTTTCTAGCTGAGAAATATTCTGCAGGAGGATGTCAGTATAAAGGAAACAATAAAAGAGGGCATGTTCCTGCACAGCATGGGGTAACCATAACATTATAAATGGGGAGGAGAGGGTGTCACTGGAACTGAAACCGGCCCAAGAAATGCTATAAAAAACAATGCCAAGCCACTAAGCCAGAGCTAAAAATGTTGTGCTATTAAGTTGAACAGTAAAGGTGTATTAAAATGTCTTTAATGTCACAGTTTGGGATAAATACCTTTGGTAAAATCAGCTGGCTTCTAAGTCAAGTCAGCTTTAGTGGTATAGCTCTTTATCACATTTAAGAGTATGACCAGCTCACATTCAGCTTAATTAGACGCCACCCCTTAACCCTATAACCCTAAGGGCTTCAAGGGACGCTTTGTCACCTCACCTCTCAAAATGTATGCCACACCTAGGAAAGCTAAGTAAGGGGGATGATGTAGCCAAGCACAGAAACACACAAACCGTCTCAAAGTCATGGTGCCATTCCTCAGGGACAACGTTGTAATGTCCAGCCGGATCGGATCAGTAGTCTTTGTCTGCATGCGTACAGGAAATCAAATTAATGTGGAAGTCATTCTCAACACTCAAAGCAGAGCTTTTCTACAACATTGCCATCTACTTGCTGAGCCCTGACTGTATAATGGCCACCACTGCTGATGAAGTGTACAATATGTTTTTTTGTGTGAAATGGGTTCACGTGAAACATGGCTGCTTGGCAGTGTAGAAACATACAATATATACGTGAATAAACGGGACGATTCATTAGATTACTTTTGTAGTGGGAACAAAGGCGACTGCATTTTAATGCCTGGCCATCGAACACTACTCTAGGATATAGGCCTAATCAGGTGCACTTCATAAATCATTACACTATTAATTAGGCATTCTTGGCCTCGCCACTTTACAAAGTTCAACAAAAATGATAGACAGATCCATTAAAAAGGAATACATTATGCAACATCTTGCATTGCCATTTTTAATTTGATGTCATAGCTATCAGATCGCACCAGATGAGGCTACGACCGCTGTATCTTAATGTTTCCGATGTAATATCTACAATATACAGTAACAAAAAATTGGAAAAAGTTTCTTGCAGAGCTCAAGATGTCTGATTGCAGCTGTGTCAACTAATTTAAACCATCACATAAATCTGTTTTTTATCTGTTCATTAGCAAATGTGTCAGCAAGTAGATTAGCAATGTTGTAGAAAAGCTCTGCTTTGAGTGTCAAGAATAATGACTTCCACATTAATTGGGTTTCCTGTACGTACGCACACATCGACACACACTATTACATTAAACTTAAATATCTGATTCAAAAAACAATATGCTACTCTGGAATTTTGGGGAAACTTCCTGTTAATTATCAAAGCAAATGATAATTTGACATTGCACAAAGTATTTTCATATTGAAAACAAAGGATCAAAGAAACGCATAACAATAGACAACCATGAATCCCTGTCAACACATTTCCAACTGGTCAAGCCAGATGATGTATAATGACAATCCCAAAAGTCTTGACCCCCAATCTCATACGAGACGGAGAAATGAGCCATACTGTCCCATTATATTGCCATAAATCATTTTTCCTGGCTGCCTGACAGCTTTTTATCAGATCTAACCTTTTCAAGCCTCCATTAGGTGCGCTAACATTTTCAACTCTGACACATTTGCAGTTTACGAATCTCACAGCTGATTAACTTTGAGAAGCGGCCAGTGTGTAACCACACTCATTTCCACAAAAGGTTGTCTGTAGGCTTTGGTTGGAAGGAACAGGGGGAGGGGAAGGTGGTGGAGTGGGGCCTGAATCTAATTATCTATGTTTTCATTATGCTTTCCTTTTATTATTATTAGAACATACTTCTACTTTGAAACATCTCTATATGCATTGTTGCACAAGAGAAACGTTCTTTGATATAAATCATTTTTATCCATTCCTCGTGCTCAGAGACTACCGCACTTTTTGAATTTTCCCAGATAATCTGACAAAATAAAACCTGAATCTTTTCTCCTCATTGTATCGGCTAGAGAATGGATATTCACTGTTAGCTGATGTCAGGGAATGCGGTCAACAGTGAAAAAAAGGCAAATTGTTGTAGATCAAGGTGAGAGGTTTCTTTAAAAAAGTGATGTTCACATGCATGCTTTAAAGGCTTGAGGTCCTTCTGGCAAGTTTCCCGCAAGCTTCGAAAACGCGCTTGAGGAGTCCTCAATATGAAGATTAATTCTAGAGCTGTTCATTTTACCGAATATTAAATCAATCAGCCATTACACCACATCCCAAAGTCAAATAGCACAACTGGAACTTGCAATGGCCGTGTGATAGTAAAAACTGACTGCAGAAAACATCTTCATCGGCAATCACATTATTTACTACTGTGTTAACCCTAACCCTACTGTGATGATTATGAAGATAATAACAAACCTATTAAAGGAAAACTTTGGGAATTTTCAACCTGGACCCTATTTCAGATCATTCCAAGGGACGAATGCGGACAACAATTTGTGAGATTGGTCCAGTATTAAATGTGAACACTGCATCCGTAATCCATGTGAACGAGCTGCTATGTAATCCGACAATTAAGTTAATTGCCGGTCCTCTAAAAGTGCTTGTATTAGATTCAGGTCAGATTATATTCTATAATGGATCCCTACAGAGAAATAAAACTTGTTTCTTTACCATTCACTTGATCACGGTCTGTTTGTTATTGTGTCCAACCAAGTCTTGCTCAATGAGAAGTCTTGTGAGAGTTGAGTTGTTGCAGGAAGAGAACGGTGGAAAAGAAATGGGAGCTTGAGCGAGGAGTTTGTTGTGTTGGATTGGACCACTAAGCGTAGTTTAGTGTTGTCTTAAAGATTTGGGTGACCAAGTGTTGCGGTTGTAATTACAATAAAGAAATATCCTGCAACAACGCAACATGAGAATTTCAGAGCGAGACTTCTCCTTGAGCGTAAGTTGATTGGACACAAAAACAAACAGAACAGATCCAGCGAAAGGTAAAGAAACAGGGGATCCTTTCCATAATGATGGAATATAATCTGAGCCTTTCAGTGTCAAAAACAAGCACTTTTAGAGGAGGTACATTGACGTCCCTTCTCGTTCTCGCTCAATACTGGACCAATTTCAAAAATTGTTGTCTGCATTAGTCCCTTTGACCTAAAATGATCTGGAAATAGGGATCAGGTTTAAAGAAAAGGTTTTCCTTTAAGTATTTTTACAACTTATTTTCAATTAGTAGTGGTGATTTCATTAACAACAAAAATATCTTCATGCGCATATTAACAGCAAGACCAAGCCAAACAGGCAGACATCACCAAACATGCAAACAGCAAACCGGAGGCAGAACATAGGCCAGAGACTTATACAATACTTTGTTGTTGCGTCTTGCTCTGCTTGTATGTAACTTCCCCAGTTGTTACTTCAGCCCTTTAACATGTCTAATTAACTGGTATAACATCATCTCCCATAAACTAAATGTGGAGCAATGACATCAGTAGCATAAAATAGTGACTAGCGTCAACTCTCATATTTAAACAAACATCAGCATAGTTTTGAGACAAATCACCAAAACTATTCAGCACGTCGGTGGGCCTTACATACACTATGAGCTCAGCCATACCGTGATTAGATAAATACGTGGTTGGCGGTTACACAGAGAGTTATGGAAGCACCTTTGCCAACCATAATTGATTTAAATACGCTACGATGAGGGGGAGGCAAGCCGAGGTGTGCCTCACGCCAGGGTCCATATTTCATTACATGCTGTGTTTAACCTTACCCACTTCTCCCTAGAACACACTGGAGGCTCATTATGTGTTTAATATCCACCAGCAGGTGAATAATTTTTATGCAACTCTGATAGTTGGGCGAGATGGATAACTCAATTATCCCGACATCCGTCAGAGCGCAGGGGCCGAGCAGCTCTGGAACGCCACCAGCCCCAAGATTGATGGCTGGAAGACACCGGTGGTGGCCGCCTCTCCATCTCATCCAGGCACTGGGCCTGAACGCATGGTTTGATGCAGCAAAATACCCTTTTTTTACACTCCCATTCTTTCCACCCTTTTTACCCCTGTCACCGTCGCCCCCCACCCCCCCCCTTCCTCCAGAGCGTAGGTGAAGCGTCATTACCCTTCACTCCATTGAAGAGGTTTGTTATGAGGTTAGTGTGTTGGCAAGATTATTGTTTGGATGAGGAATACCGTTGGTGAGGGCTTTGGAATCAAAATTAGTTATGTCGGCTTGTTTTTTTCCTCTCTCTTTCCTTCTTTCTTTCCAGAGAAACATGTCACCAGTGGTCACTTTTTGCATTGCTCGCGGGCAAAACTGAGAATAATTAACTCAAGCTACGGGTATAACAGCGCCTTGGAGTTCTGAGGGAAAGAGCAGAAATCCATGAAAAATAAGCAAATCACTGGAAATGTCAATCAGGGGCCAGGAGAGTAATTACAAAAGCAGTGATGTCACTTCAAGGTCAGCCGAGAGGGGAAACCAAAGGGGCTGCAGTGGAATCTGTCTTTAAAGAATGGTTAACAAACACAAGCACCGCGCTCCCGGGAACCCGTCTCCTGAAATGATAGCGCTAACGAGAAGCGAACAGAGGATGATGTCAACCATCCAATCACTCTCTTTCTCTCTCGGTTTTGTTCATACATTTCTGACTACAAATGAGGCAACGACCCCAAAAATACCCACACACAAACCTAACCACACACACACACACACGACCATCACTGTGGCTCAGAATATACAACGCATCAAGCCTAACAATAATAGAAAGCGGGTACATTTTGAAATGTCAGCAGTAAATGTCAATTAAAAAACACAACAGTGCTGGAAAAGGTGGAGTCTGAAGGGACTGACATTTTTTCTTTCTTTTTTTTGACATGCCAGCGTTTATCTGACCAGGCCATTTATTGACATGACGTGAATCTACGTTGTCAGTTCCTTAACACACTTTGACAAGGCCGCCCGAGCGAATATCAATTAGAGATACCCCAGGGCGTCTTAGGTTCAGTGCAAGCTTTATCCCAATCAGTCAGTCAGTTAGTTTCCAGATTTCCTGATATAATCTAATGTCAGCCTTGACCGTATGAGAACACTGATAGACAAATGCCACTTCCCTAATCCAAAGCAAGAAAATGCACGCTTGTATTAAAAAAATACTTATTGGAGAAAAAAGGGACCCTTTTTCTTAATTTTATGTGCATATTACTGTATGTCATATTTGATGGAGTGAGAAGTCTTCTGGAGCACTATTAATGTTCCTAATTGTCTAGGAATGTTCTGTTATCCATGCCAAGCATTTGGTGCAGACACATTTTAATAAACTTTTTTTTTTTCAAAGAACTTAAGATTGTACATGTGTGTTCAGATATACACCTCCTCTCTCTACTTTGCTTTCAATTTGACCCCCACGTTAATTGTGTTTTACTTTGATAATGCCTGCTAAACTCATTAGCTAATTTAAAAGAGCCGCTTGTTTGTCTTGTTAGAACTATATAACATTGAGCCACCTTTCACCATCTTTACTGAATATAACAAACACTTCTGACAGTAATGGCTTGAGCACTAGCAAATTAAGTATATTTTCTTGCTGGACATTTGCAATTTCCAAAGTATATTACAAATATATGTAGGCCTAGATAAGAATTTTTGAAAATAAGACATATTTGACTTAATGATACATGACTGAATCATGTCTGGTCTACATTTAAACCCCACAAGTTTCGTTTTTTTCTAGTGTTGGTAAAGTATTGGTAAGAAGTTACATTGATTTGATAGTTGCTCTATCGTGAATCATGAAGCCCTTGGATTGTTATCAAGCTCAAAAATATATTACTGCCGGCGGTTATCTGATATTCATATAAATTGACATTAAAATGTCAACAAAATAACTGGTTAATGTACTATTACAAAAAGTGAAGGTTTATAGTGAATCAGGAAATTATACATTTTTCGATTCAGATAATCAATTGTGTCTTTATCTCTACTGTGGTTGCTAGACATCTAGACTACTATGCTGACATGCCAACATTGAGGCTCAGAGTACACGAGATTGAGACACAGACAGACAGACGAAAGGTGAGGACAAAGATTAAAAATGAGAGGAAGAAAGGGAGAGATAGCAAGAGAGAAAAGGCAGATGGAGAGAGAGGACAGCCTGCCTCCTCATAGCTACAGTAGCCCTCCAAGTCTCTCTGCTCTGCTGGGCTGTGCCTGGTCTCAGGACACACAGGCAGGGGTGTGGAACCTTCTGGCACCCCAGAGCCATGTCACAACGTGTCAGCCGGCCGCCACAGCTGATGGGAGGGGTGGGGGAGTGGAG
>JAOPJO010000124.1:12494018-12504596 GCA_027123675.1 Molva macrophthalma | reverse complement strand
TGTGTGTGTGTGTGTGTGTGTGTGTGTGTGTGTGTGTGTGTGTGTGTGTGTG
Organism: Molva macrophthalma; assembly: GCA_027123675.1. Classification (NCBI taxonomy): domain Eukaryota; kingdom Metazoa; phylum Chordata; class Actinopteri; order Gadiformes; family Lotidae; genus Molva; species Molva macrophthalma. Next base: position 12,504,544 of record JAOPJO010000124.1, on the reverse strand, counting down.
TGTGTGTGTGTGTGTGTGTGATGATTGCGGTGCAGGATGGGAGTAGATAGGAGGAGATGGTGTAGAAGGGGTTTGCCTGCCTGTCAACACTGGCATATGGGGTATTCTGGTATTCAGGTGCCCTCCCACTGCAACTGATGTGCTGCTTTGAAAATGGAAACTTTCCCTGCAGGAAGCGGCGGTTCCCAGGAGTCGGTCAATTTCTTGGGATGCCATAAGCTACATTCATCTCCAGCTCCAGTCAATGTCAAACACCTGGCAGAGGGAGACAAACCTGGAGAACAGGCAGTTTCAATGTGGATTCACTGTCCCACTAATAGTACCTCCCAAGCACCCAAAGCTCCCTTTGAATTGAAAATATTTAAAGCAATGACAGATTCTGCACTAATTGGATGATGCATACCTCCACCCTAGCCATCAACATAAAAACATAGTGATGCAGAAACATGCACACACACATCCTCGTTCACACGTACACCCACTTACACATACCAAACAGCTAGTCTCCAGTGGCTTTGTGTCTCCATATACTGTTCTCAGTACATTTGATTGTTAAATTTAATGGACTTTTCTTTACAAGTCACCTGAGAACTGTATGTAAATACAGACTAGAACTCAGGGCTTCCTATCTGCATTGAAATATTGAGTCTATAGGCCTTTATCATAAATCACCCTGCACTGTGAAATGACCATGTGACATGTAAACAAAGAAGCCAGAGGAATCTCATGCATCGATTTCTATCCATAATCCCAGTCTTAAACCAAATCTTAATAAAAAGCAGTTTAACCACTGGAATTGTTCAGCCTTTTATAAAACTAAAACCACCAAAGCCTTTGTGCTAGCTTATCCAGATGTCAGTTGTAAACAGTTTTACTGCTCTGGCCAGGAGCGGCTAATGTTCAACAATTTAAGTCTCTGGATCCATTTTGGATGGCTACGATCCTCCTCTGTGACAGAGCATAGGGGAGAAATCAGGAAAAAAGAAAAGAAAACAAACATTGAAGGCAGAAGAGAAGGGAAAAAAGGACTGCTTGCCTCAACATTAATTTACCATGATATGTAGGGACTAAGGGGCCACAGCAATTAAGTGGCCCATTAAATGGTCAACTGTCAACATGTGGACACTTAAAGGGAGAAAAAAACATTTTCTTCTTCTTCTTCCCCACTTCAACCTTGCACCTGAGTATTTCAACAACATTATAGCATTATTGTTGGAGTGGGCCCACAACCATCCCCCAGTTGGAACAGACATCTGTTAGGTCTTAAATGGATTACTTTCTATAATGAGCATGATTACTGCCTAATTGCTAAATCTTTACTCTGTTAAGTTTAAAGGGACATAAACTGCCCTTAATATCTGGGAAAACATATCTGTTTCAAGAAAAAAGACATTTGGGGGGCCTTTTGTATTCCGGTTTACCCCCCAGTCTGTATTATGTAAACAGAAAAATGCGAAATACATAAATCACTGTGGAAAAAAACATAAAAATTAAGCCAACAATAATTCAATTAGGAGGTATGAATATAAAAAAGATGAATGCATGCAACAGGATCAAAAACATGTATTTCTGAGTTTTATGGTCTGTCAATTTTTAACACTGGCTATATATTGAATAATGCCCTCTTTTTGAAGTTTAAAATGCATTCATCGTAAGTTATTGCAGGTTGTACATGAATGTATATTCAACCTGGTCTCTCTGGGGTGCTGTAAGCTCAATTCATGCTAAAATATGGAGCCCCGCTTCCGATCTTACCATCGAGATATGATGGTTTTGCATGCAGAAGACTATTAGATTTGTCTGTGTAATTTATCCACCTGCTTGCTTGGTCATAATGGAAGGATTTAAAAAAGGGATATTCTACCTTGTAGAACCTAATAAAAAGATATAAGGGGAAAAACCATTCATGGCGGTTCTCTCCTTCAATTCTTTTTTTAATAATGATAAAAAAAACACATTCATTACATTTTTTAAGTCCTATAGTGTTGATCTCAAATTGTGATTTGTACTCCTGCTCCAAGCTAAAAGATAAGCTTCTTCATAGTTTAGATTAGGGCTGGTTTATACATCCTTTTCCGATTCAAATTGATCTTCATTTGAATGATCTGATATCGATTCATGAAATGTCGAGATCGATCTTTAATTATTTATTTTTTTGTATGGGCCTTGTTGGTGCCTTTTTAGAAAGGACAGTGAAAAGACATAGCAGGTTGGAGAAGAGAGGGAATGACAGGTGGGAATCGAACCCGGGTCACTACAAAGTATACAAGTGCACTAGCGAGTTGAGCCAGTGCATGCCGCCCCAGAGATCAATCCTTTAACATATGCCTTTTGGCGTGGATGCTTAAAGCTTTAACCCTGTTAGTCTCACGTGTTGGACATGTTAAGTAAAAAGTACATTAATGTAACTGCTTTGGGGTCAATTCTTAATGTAAACATTCATATTTTGAATAATGTACCAGGTGAGAGGGTTCCTTGTACAATGTACAGTATTAGTTATCTGAGAATCTCTTTCATATCCAAGCAAAATTAGTATTGTAACTGAAATACCCCTAATCGAACCGATATTGAATTGATTTGAAAATTACATAGAATCGGGACCTTTTGAATCAGAATTGAATCGATTTGGGAAATCAGTGGAAATACCGAGCCCTAGTATAGACCATATGATTGGGGAAAGGGGCCAATGGCAGCTTTAACCCGCAAGACACTAAATTAGGTTAAAAAAAGTCAGCACATGCAATTTCCAATATATATGAATAAATAAGTTAATGCATTAATTAAAAGGTCTTCAATTAAATATTTGAATTGACACACCACATTTATATTTTTATTTACTTAAAACATTTACTTTACTAAAATAGAATGAGACCCATGACGAACAATTACTGCATATGTACACTGCAATGTACATTGATAAGATTTGAAAAAAAAAAAAGCTGTATCTCGGAAGAAACCCAACACACAAGACTTAACAGAAGGTTAGGAGACAGATGAATGGCTAGAAAAATCATTCACTTTGACCATAATTACCTCACCCACAAATACAGAGCATTAGGTATTCACTAGGTCACAAAATATCCATGTGTCAAAGTACAACATGTACAATAAAGGACAACTTTTTGTTGAATGTGCTACTATACTCCTTCAATCAATAAATGATCCCAACTGGCCTTGTCAGTTAAGCCTGTGTATCTACAATGTGTCTTAAACATACAGACATAGGGAAGAAAAGGCCAATTGCAATTTATATGTATGCTAATTACCAGGATCGGGGGGGTCTTCAGGCCATCAATTATATTCAGAATCTTCCTATTTACAAATAATTTATTATAAACGATAGCAGTAATTTAGGTAATGAAAGCCACCTGGCTAATGGCATTCGTGGCATATGCTGCGAAAGTACTTAGCATTTGGTGGATCTACATGCAGAGAATGGTGCGTAGCGCAACACTTCGGGGCATGCAGCGAGCTAATTGAGGCATCGCAGATTTTTGTCTATCTAATGGAGGGATATTTTCAGAAGATGAGGGAGAAATGGCACAATCTTTCCAAATCAAGGCATTTCTATGGCCATGATGGGCACTTTTGATACTTCATTCAGCTTGTCTTCATTTAATTAAATTGATGTTTGTCACTCCTGAATAACAAAAACAACTGTGATCTGGAAGCCCTTGAATATAGCATAAAGCATTAAGTCCCTCCCTACAGCATAAAGTCATAGCAGAGCTAAGAAAAAGAGTCACTACAGAAAAGAAAAGCAATTTGCATATAGGTTCTTGCATTACATTCCTATTAATATTTGATATGGAGAAAGTTTGATGTATATTGGATATGTGCACATGCATATGCAAATTACTTTAATTACACATGCTGATAGGCAAAATGATAACATCTGTTTCCCAGCTAAACCCACCATTAGCACCACCACGACAAATGCCTGAGACACAAGCAAAAAAAAAGGAAAAACAAAATGTCAAGGCCTTAATGTATAAATGTAATACATTTTGATAAGATATAGAAACAAACAGAGATGAGTCATGCAGCGTCAAACAAATACTTGCACAATGTGAACACACGCATTTACAGTGCAAGCGGTGTCGCTTTGTTTTTCCTTAAGAACAACTGCTGTCTTGTAGATCTAGAGCTAATAGCATAGGTAGGCTATTAGTAACACTAACATGTTACGTTATTAATGACTAGGCCCGTTATTCGTATTCCAAAAATAATCCAAAACACCTCGATATCACAATATGCATTATTCCATGTTGCTTTTGACATGGGATTCTTAATGCATCTAATTTTGTGGTAACAAAAAATATTGTGTAGAATAATAAAATGATTACTAATAATAATAATACCAATTTAGATATTTACTCCTGTACCCCTACACTCAGGGACAAAGACTCTGGCAGCCATCATCCAAGAGAAACCCAGAGATCATCCCGGCCTAGGGGAAGTGTACAGACACTTGTGTTCGGATGGAACAAAGTGGGCCATCCCACTGCCTAGCCAATGTCCAAACAGAGTACAAACACAAGTCGCCCGAGCAGTACTTTTCATTCCACATCCCTCAAACCCTTATGCTTTCAGATGTCACCACCGCTTTGCTGACTGCACCAACGAGAGGGCTTAGCGTGACACATTCACTGCATTAATTATGATTCTTCCTGATGGCTTGTTGCAGTCCATCGCTGTGGTGGAAACCTCATGCATGGTGGTGGAAACCTCATGCAAAATTTGAAATGAAGCCCATGACATTCGCAGTATCATGGCGAACCTCGATTGGTGTGGAAAGAGACCGACAACCTATTTTTTGCTGCGCAGCTAGTTATACTTGCTATTCTGAGCAATTTGTTTAATTCTTTTGCCATTGATCCCACGAGGATTAGAGAACCCAAGACTACGACACCAGTGCATGATCTTGCCTGGCTGCATAGGGGTTCACTGGGAATGAATGTGGATTAAATATTGGTTTGGGCAGCACCCTTATATAGCAGTGTGCCTACATGTACTGCTTTCGATTTTATTTTTATAAATACTAAACAGAAAGCCTGAAGCTGGTAAACAAGTAAATGCATTAAACTGCAAGGCAACGCAGGTTTGAATATTATGCGGTGTCCTTTCTAATCACTTTAAACAACACAGTACTTTAGCAGCAGCTCGCTTTTAGCTTTGGTCAGTGTTTTTTAGCCCAATGAGCCAAGCAGGCTTCACAATTCCTCCCAGTGTAGCCTGGACTACTTCCACCGAGATATCAGGTCATTTTCAGTTCTTCCTAATCAAGTAATTGATCACATCTATTATTCATGAGCTCTTTAGCCTGGCATGAAGTTGTACATTCAGCAAGCTCCCGCTCCTGCTTCCTCTTTGGTGTGTCTCTCTCTTTTAGCCTCAACCATGCATGTACGCTATCCCTTTATCCTTCCAAGGTACAATTTGACCACACCAAAGCCTGGAATTGTCTGTTGGTTTTCTCAGTTTCCAAAAGGTGGTACCAGGAAGCCCCATTATGCCAGTATGAGTTTGGTTGTGTACGGAGACATCTATGCTAGAGGCTTATGTTGCTGCCCACACAGTTTTTGGACAGGATCTGCCTGTGGGTTGGTTTTTTGCCACTTCCAGACATCAAATCCTTCTCCAAGTAGCAAAAATATAAGCAAACATATATTTTTTTATAAACATCAACCACACTGTATAAGATCTAATGTTTGAGTCAATCACATTTAGAATGCAGATCTGTACAACTTAATCACAGCAGTTTTTCATCACACACATTTTATAAGATGGTAAATCTATAAAAGATTATTATCATAAATGACATTCTAAATGATATTCTAGCAAGTTACAGTAAGGAATTACAAAAAAGGGCATTTGGCAAATCCTTAGGTTAAACCAAGCATCACAACAGAGTTAAACACCACGGCAACAATAAATAATCAATGAGCACATCCCTAAGCTTTTACACAAGCGGGAATATTACCATCAAACCCCAAGTATCTGCAGCCAAGAAATCACCATATCAATGTCACACGCAACAATCATGGCCTCTGCTTTTTACTTCCCGGATCATGCTAGATAGACCCTGAATAACAGAAATTAACAAATGCTTGACATTTGCTCAACATCCATTATTCTGACACTTCTTTAGAATTTCAAAAGGCTGAACGCATGCTTAATTAACATTCATATTCCCCGAGCAGACCACGGCACCATATTGCAACCCGCCTCATTTCTGATGAAAACGGCACATTAGGGCCCGATTTTAAAAAACATTCGGGGGGGGACTCCATGCCAAGAACCACTGTGTGTACATATGACACAAAAAGAGAAAATATATTTTTTAAGGAGGGTGTAACGTCACACTCGCCCTATTAAGCCTTTTAACCCATCCAAAAAAGGAGGCATCTGCCGTATTCTACAGGCCAATACACAGACCCCTCCCCTGATGTTCAAAAGGCCAAATGAGGAGTGAGCTGAATGGCGTTTTAAGGAGGGGAATAATCATTACGTCCAAATTCATTCATAATATAGCACCAGGGGGATGCCAGAGGAGTTTCACGACCCCTCCCACTTTCTCACACCCCCACTAACACAGACGCTCTCTGGGGACAAAGAGTGGGGAGGGAGAGGGAGAGAGATCTGGTTCTCCTACCCAACAGCCCTCGACCCAGCCATCTCAGACCAGAGGGAATCCAGGCGAGGCCTCAGAGAGCAGACCGTCATTTCCAATTCTAATACACGGCTGGAGAATGGCCTGACGGGAGTGATGTCAGAAAACCCCACACCCCCACAACCAGCCTGCAATGAGCCCCCACCGCCACCTTGCTGCCTGCCTGCTCCTCATTGTAGCTGCAAGCAGCAGCCCTGGTGCTAGTCAGGATACGGCTGCTGGGGATAGGGCAAGGGAGAGAAGTGGCAGGATTGGTGGGGAGAAGGGAAAGGGGAGGCGGGGGGGGATATTTGCATGCCCCTCCATTGTAAACGGGGGTAAAAAGTGACAGCACCGTGTCCAATTCTTTTCCCCTCTGAGCAGCTTGGGCCCTGCAGGAGAGGCCTGGCTGACAGATGACTCCCAACATCTGTGTTATGCAGGCGTTACAGATGAGGGACTACACATTGCACACCCTCTCTTTCTTTCTTTATCTATGCCATCCTCTCTTTCTCTCCTCCCACTATTCATACTTATGGGCATGGCAGAAAGACTGACAGACCTTCTGTGAAAATTAGCCTGAAAGGACATATCACCATCATTTGGTTCAAAGCTTCTTGAGTGTCCCATCCAATTAAAGCAATGATTACAATGGCTGTGATTATGCTTAAGAAAGGCATATCAAAAGCAATACCATGACAAACCGATAAGTCCCCTCCACCGCATGAAACATGGTGCATCCTTCCTGACACCAGTACAGCTTCAGTTCAGCACTAGCAGACAGCACATGATAGAGATAGGCCTATAACTAAATAGGTGTAGCATCACGTGAAAACAGCCCAGTGGGATGATACAAATGTTCAATACCAAGAGACATGTCTTTCCTTCATTTTCATCAGAAATTTACCCAAAATCCAGTAGCCATCCATTTTTGCCCCATTTTTTGTAGTAAGGCTGTTAGTGCACCCCCTCCCACAACCAACTCTCCCCACCACCACCACCCTATGTCCCTTCAAATCGCCAGCTCAGGCAGGGCCAATATTTACGCAGTGGCGGGCAGAGCTCCCACGCAGTCCTCGTGGACAGGGGGTGGGTGGATGGGAGGCGGGGAGCGAGAGGAGGGGGCCGGGGGTTTGGTTGACTGCCGTGCCTCGGCGCATGCTAAGAGATGATGGATGGCCTAGTCGATATGTTATGTCTTAAGAGCCTGATTTCCTGCCAGTCCAATCACAAACCCTCCACAGCCCAGCTCAGCTGATTGGACAACCAGAATAATTTTGCAGGCTGTGAAAACACTGCTGCTGTTCCTGTCTGTCAGGCCCGGTGACGAGAATGGGGGATTTTAAAAAGAGCAGGGGCCTCCCAAAGATTGGTTATGGTGAACGAAATAATAACAATAACCGGCGAAACTAAACAACAGGGCCAGCACCCCCAGGAGATACTGATGATGCAGGATTATTGGAATGAATATATTCTAAATGTTTTCCTTTCATTATTGCTTCAACCAACAGCAGCCATCTAAAGGGAAAGCTTCAGGGAAAGGTCTACCATTGGCCATAGGAAGTTTGCATTCAAAACTGAAACATTAAGGGGAAAAGTTATTGTACCGATTATGCGGATTCTTTGAAAAGTGTTGCCTATACGTCCCGCATATTGAATGCACTTTGCACACAATTTTCTGCAAAATGCTGACAGTGAGAACAAAGGCAGTACCAAGGTAGCCCGTGTCCCCCCTTTGGGGACCTGATCGCTACTTGTAAAATGGTGATTAAGGCACAATGGAAGTAGGAAGCCCAGAATGCATGCGACTTTGCAAGTGACCTCAGCAGGATCAGCTGTGGTGTCCGGGTTGGCCTTGAGGGACTACACGTGTTCCATTCAATAAGGAGAGGGCCCTCAGTGTCAAGGAGAAGCACAAACACAGCCATTAACCCTGCACTTCGATTTCTGAATGTGCAGCATCTGCTTGGCGGATCAGTAGACAACAGCATGATGAACAATGTGATGAAATGCAACAAAAAAAAGTATAACATTGCATTGTGAAATTTAAAAATAGGTCATAAAATATGGTTGGGTGGGACATAAAAATAAAGCGTAACTCAATGAAAAAGAATACTCAACAATGATCAATAATATTAAATATAATTGTAATAAATAATGTTATCAAGAGGCTAAGCCATATAAATATTACAATAATTAGCACTTAAAAGACTACTACTATAGTTTCATACATATATAGTAAAAAACACACGTATTTGTTTTATTTTAATGAAACCATCCTTACAGGTGCGCACTGAGACATTCCTAATGTAACATCCTCTAAAATTACAAAACAGTTGCATGGTAATAAAAGCACTCTTCCATCTCCTTTACTCGAGCTCACCAACACACACGTGAGAATTCATCTTCCACTTGTTAGCTGCTGTGAAAACTTACTTTTATTTCTTACTTACTTTGGAAATCTCTCCTTTAGTATCTTCATACACTGACGCGTAGGTCTGAGGTGTTCAGTGCATCTGACTATGTCTTTATGTTCGGCTCGAGATAGCCTCATCTTCGTCCAGTTCCGTGTCTGTTCAAGGTAAACAACAACGTGACAGCTGATTGATTACTAGGTTGTCAAAAGCAGCTGCGCATACAATCGAAAGGTTGCTAATACACTGTAGCTTCACATCATAGCATAACTCTGGTTACAGTTCGCACACATTGCTACATTTATCCTATTTGATATTGTAGCAAAGACGCATATTATGAGAGGGTATCAAGATACATTTTAAACAAATAATGTATCAAATAAAAAGCTTAATTTACCACGGACGCAAAGGATCCGTAACAGCTTCCTGATAGCTTCCCGCGAGGAAGTTGAAGGACAAGGTTTCCTGAGAGCAGTGCTCTGGTTGGTCGATTAGTCCAGGGAACTGAGCATTAGAGCAGGCAATTGGTTTTAGAGATAGATGAGGCGGAGTCCAGATAAACCATGCCGTTCTACGGACCTGTTTTGATCGTGCACGGACTGCAATGTGTGCTTGAATAATGCGTATTATTTTTCAAAGACAGAAAACAAAAACTGCCCACAAAATAAGCGTGAAAGGAGGCATTTTTAAACATTGGTAAATTTTAAATAAGTGTGCGTGCACGCACGCCTTCATATGCAGATATATCCATCAGCTATTTGGTGTGCATTTGTGTCAGTATTGTTTAATTTAAATCTTTATACGTATTTATTCAGTTAATCATTGATATATTTTTATCAATACGTGTAGCCTAGCTTCTCGTTTGTGACAAACATTAACACAGTTATTTCTTTTTTTTTATTTTAGATTGCCTCCACTTGCACTTACATAATAATATTTTACAGTTAAACTTTACCTGTACATGTAAGTGTCAATTTCCTCCCATTTTTGTATCCGATCTGCTGTGTTTTTCTGTGTTTATTCAAATGCATATATTCAAATGTATTTGTATAGCCTATTTACATTTTTTGGGGAACATTTGTGAAATAATTATTTTAAATGTTTTACAAAAAACACATTATTATGTTTTCCAATGTTTTCAATTCAAATGCAGTAGCTAAACTTGCATTGAGATTGAGATCTGTTTCTAAGATGCACCAACTTATAATGGCATGTAAATGTATCTCCTGTGTCTTCTCACATGATATATTCTTGCCCCTATATTGATAAGACGATTGATGTCTGAGTAAGATTTGGTTTTCCATGTCAAACCAAAAGACTTTAAATAAATTTCCCATTCATGCAATTTCCCAATCAACGTGAACTTACTCCCAATCAATTCAACTCAAGCTGTAAACAGTGAAATGTCTTTCAAAATAAAAAAAGATTAGGGTTAATATAATTGATATACATATATGTGT
>JAOPJO010000124.1:12143112-12163011 GCA_027123675.1 Molva macrophthalma | reverse complement strand
GTAAATATATATATTATATATATTGGATTATATAATATATAATATGGAGGCCTTAAAAATAAATGAACCTACAGGCCTCACTAACGTTCACTTTAATGATAATGCTATTGATGAAAATTGATATTCTGATGCCCAACGTAATTAAGGAAGAGTGTATAGTAGTGAAATGAGGGACAGGATAGTCTCATGGTAAGGGTTTTCTACTCCTAGCCGAATGGTACTGGGATCCATCCAGCTCCTAACCTCTAGGCATCCTTGAGCGATATGCTCTAAGCCCTACCCGCTCTCTAAATGCCTTTATTGGAAATCACTCTGTCTCTTTGGACAACAGTATCTGATTAATTACTAATGAACGGTGAATGTGATGTGTGTGCCAACCCTCATCCACATGCTCAAAATGCACCATTAAAAACCAAGTCAATACAAGGTGCCCAAAGACAGCCTTGTGAATAACAGTCCTAGGAATCCTGTGTGTGAGATGGCACCGTGCCTTATATTAGCTGAAGACGGGTTACAGACAGATGTTCTGAGAGTGTGAGATCCACCTTTCTCAATCTCTTATTAAGCCAGGGCCCAGTAGTGCTTGACCCTGAGCCTCTTGGGTCTACTTGATAATGATAATAAGCCAGATTTCTGTGTCACCAATGGGACTAATTTGGACCTCCATAAAGAAACCGAAATGTATAAGAACTTTAATTGCAAAAATAAGCAATGTCAAAATTAAGTGGGTGTCAGTTTTCAATCAGTGATTGTGAATGATGTGACATGATTGACTGCAAATTCCATGACCGATCAAGTGTTTGGCACACATCTACAAATGTGAAGCAGGGATTAAAACAGTCCGGTACCCGACCCATGGTGTGAGAAACGCTGACATACAGGAAACCATTAGAAACATTACAGCCCCCGTCAGTAGGTGTGCCTGCTCGAGCCCTGGATGTTTCCCCATCTTATTTATCTTGTTTTGTGGTGAAAAAAAAAAAGTACAAGAGTAAATTATGCTAAGAGCCTCATTGCGAAGCATGACGATAAGCGTGGGCAAATGGGGAAAACCCAACAGAGAATAAGAGAATTCATTCAGATAGAGAATAATGATGTGGAAAGAGAAGACAGAAGCTCCTACTGCCAGCCACAAGTCCATAGAAGACTATAAATACAATCTGATCGTCTTCTAATGGCATTTCATTTCGTCTTACACCATTCCATGATAATACCATTTGATTTAATTTGGCTGTAATCAATTTGAAATGAATACAACAATGAAATCATTTGAATAAAGTCGCTTTGGATACACATTTTTGCTAAATGACTGAACGTATATGTAATTCTCAGAGAGAATTGTGTAGGAAAGAACCTCTGTGTATCACAGTTAGGATCCCACAGTAATACAAGGGATTTGCTGGATTTGTACAAAACTAAAATGGGGGTCCCTCCCTGACGTCTGTCCCCCACACTGACCCCATCACCAGGGTCTTACTTTGTGAGCCGTGACAGCAAACTGCTCGGAGCTGTTCATCATGTCCGCCGTCTTGTCTTCGGCGCGGCCCAGACGCTCCCCACGCTCGTTAAGGGCCTGGCTCGCCTTCTGAACAGCACTCGTCACACTGTCAGCCGCCGTGTGCAGAATGCTGTTACCTGAGGGGAGGAGAAGAAGAGGGAACTTATATATGTATATGAGTTGACGGAAGGCAGGAGAGAAAAGGAGAAATACAGGACAAGAGGAGGAAAACTACTGAAAAAAGTTTCCAATTGGTGGGGATTAGGAAGTACGATAGAACCTTGAACTAAAGCTATTCAATTGTAGTTTCTGTAAGTGGTTCAATCTGTGACCCAAAGCATCATTGTTAATACTTGAAAGCACACCAAAGTGGAGTAATGCAAGAACAACGCGACAAACCAGCTAATGGGGGTTGCTCCCAAAAAACGGTATTTTCTGTGAGAAGAGATGAGATGAAATGAAACTGAAATGAACCCGTCACCCGTGGGCTCTACCTTTCTCTTATCAGACACAGAGTAATTCAATGTTTCGCTTTCGAGCGTCATCGAGGCACTCTCAATGTCATGAAGTGGACAATTCTCGAAAAACTTGTGCAAAGGATCGCTCCAAAACGTACTCTGCTATCTGATCGGAAAATGTCCACCCCACTACCTGCTCTTTAATGACATGTGAATAAACTCCACCTCAAGTCGCATTGGACAATGCAACTTAGGGAAGCGCCGGCTTGTCCTATGTGGACATGTTTGCTTTAACAAGCCATTCATCTAAAGCCCTATAGCTGGTGTGCCCAAATGGTGTACACAATGAACTAAACAAAAACCACTTCCACTTTCTCATTGTTGCCATGGCGCTGGCACTCACCCAGGGTGGTATAATCTATCACCTTGGGAAACACTATGTAGATATGGGCAGAAAACCACTTTGGGAAGGGGGAAACAACTGCATTGATTTGGAACTTATGTAGCCCATTGTTGCTTGTGAATTGCCTCCCGTGAAATGCCCGACAAGACAATGGGGGGACTTTTGCTTTGCAGTGCCACTTATGACGTGTAGCTATTCTTTTCTGAAACACAAAACCGCCACAACTAGCGCTGTGTGTGAGAGAGGACTGCAAAACACTGTATGGCTCCAATGGTACCACACCAACAATGCTCATTATATTCAGAAAATATTAATATTAATATTAAAGAAACTGGTCCCAACCGAGCACTCCTCTACCCACCTGACACATGTAGGTGGAAATGTATCGCAAACTTATCGTGTAGCAAAGTCCTATGTCTTGACTTCAAACTGTCTCAGCAAAAATACATGAACAAATTCAGACATGCCCATTGGGGACAATACCAAAGATTTATAAAGAGGTTATTTCTTCCTGGACCGTATAACTGCAGATAAATTAGTTGGAGGGAACTGTTGAGGACAGAGAGTGCAAGGCTCGAAGGGACCAAGTGTGTTATTAAGACTTTGGGCTTCCCTGACAGGAGCTGTGCAATATATAGGACATTCCTCTGTCCTTTGGCATCCAGGAAGGTAGGCGGATGGACAGATAGGAGGAGAGGGCTCTGCTGCAGTGGGCTTTAAATTCCCTAGGGGGGACGGTACAAACCACAGGCTTTAGTCTGTCTGTCTCTGCGGGTTTCAATCAACCACCGCTAAGGGAAAGTTAAATTGCTGGTATTTAATCTACATTTTTCCAACCGGCAAGAGAACATTGGATGGAAGGATGTGTCTGTCCATCTAATAGGACTTTCTTACAGAAACTTATGATGGTATATGTACATGCATGTAGAGTCCTTGTTATTAAACACTCCTTAGTGGTTTAATATCACCTTGTAACATCTGTTGTGCAATGCAGTATATAAATAAAGATCACTGTTATTATTATTACCCAATATGCTCCACCACGTTTCCGACTTGGAATGTAAGGCCTTGCAATGAAGGATGCAGGGTCCTTGTAGGAAGGAAGACCTCTTCACCTTCAGACACTTTTCTCTTAATCCTCTCCTGCTCAGAGCCACCCGCAAGCATAATACCGGCAATCCCATTCCCCAACCCACACAAACCCAGCCCTCGACGGCCCCTCAACCCCCACAAACCCAGCCCTCGACGGCCCCCGGCACACACAACCCCCGGTCTTCGGTGAGCTTTCCAATAACGAAACATGTCCACCTTTTTTTATTCAACTACCATTCCCATCCACTCTCCTCCCTGGCTGATTCTTGGTGGTGAGACAGAGTATAATCATATTCTCCTACACATGACGGTGTAATTACATACACTGTCACGTGTAGGTGGACAGAGCTGAAGATTCAAACCGGCCAGAAAAGGCCCACTGAGAAGAATGTCTTCTCTTATTTCGATAACATACATGCTTATTGAAAATAACCATCTTAATCAAGACGTTCATCTATTTACTAGGGCTGACAGCTTCTGGTCGGTTGGTTTGGTTGATATGCTCTTGTTCGACCATATTCGAATTGGTCGGACAATCGCTGGTGTTACTTTCATAAGGAGAAAAGCGTTTCTTATCCATTATTTTCAGGGGAGGGAGGGACATATGCAGACTGATGTATTTTATTTTTGAGTGATATGCTATTTTGTGTTAGAAATAACATTGATTATTTATACAAATAATATACAAATATATTTTACTCAACAAATGTGTTGAATTATTGTATGGTTTAATAGACTATAAGACTATAAGTCCGAACAACCCCGTTTTGACAACTTTCATCTCACCCCAACCTAACGGAGACTGCAATGCATAACTTACTGAACACTTACTTGGCTCTAAACGCATTGCAGCGCCATCCATTGCGACCCATTATATTAAACACAGAACAAGATCTCACATGGAATCTTCCGACATGTGTTGTCCTTTCTACTGCTGCCCGACGCACTCTGTGGCTCGTCTGGTGTGCGACCTGTATACATTGAAACTCTGCCGTAACCGAGTCTAACTTGGACCAAGAGTCAATCCGAAACCCACTGACTTCCTCAAAACAGTTCTTACGTGATATTTAGGCTACCAGGTAGAGTGTACTCAGTGCACTTGTGGCTGATTTAGTTCATCTGGAGATAACCTGCAGATTTGTATTCCCCATCGACCAATCGATTGGTTGAAGAGTAGGTCGAATTTCAGTAAACCAAGAATTTATTTTGCTTACTACAGCCCTACTTACTTTACATGGTTGCAATCGGAGCACTAAATGTAGAACCATACGATTCACTCGCAAAAGATGATCCAAGTCAGTGTTATCTCTCTCTCTCTCTCTCTCTTGCATTGCTCTCTGGTAACAAAACACAAGTGAAACCCCAAATGGAGTGCTGGTTGTTTTATGCAGGCCAACTACTTGTCAGATTATCTACTAGAGGCAAAGACAAAGAGATAAAGCACAAAAGGGAGAAGGAGAGGTAAAGAGAGACAAATATGTGCTTTGGTTTTGTTTACGTTGACTGCTGCTCAAGCTTATTGTTTTAGTAACAAGCTGTAACAAGCTTTCGGTTAGGAAAAAACACAGAAATGCAAAATAGAGCATTTACAATGGGCACTACTTCAATGGGAAATTCTAGCTTTTTAGTTTTAGTTTAGTTAAGGCTGACTTTTTTAGAGAAAAGATTTCCTTAGTGTACACTAAAAATATTTCTAGAGCAAAGCATAAATATCAATGTAAGACAATCTTGGTAACAAAGATATATACACACAGTATATAATCAGTGAGATTGTGTTTATAATCTCTCTGAGACCAGCTCCTGCTATAGTTAAATTCATACAGTCATGCTTATAGTCATGCTACTTGCCAAGCCTTTGTATTTACTGAATGTATCTCTACGTTCAAGTGTATTGTATTCATTTCGAGTATTCAAGTGTAGCTTCAAAAATGTTGCTAAAGATTTGTTTGTAGTGAGACAATGAATCTACTGTCCCCTACACACACACACACACACACACGTTTATATATATACATACATGTATATATATATTGATTTATTTTACTTCTCTATAAGGGAACAAAAACATGGCCCTCCTTTTTCAACAGCATTGAACATTGTGTCCTTAAAGTACCAGAGCCACGGCACATATGACAGCTAAACAGCTACTAGGTTATCATGTACACTCGTCCGAGAGGGAATTAAATCAGCTCATAAATGTCGTGATACATTAACCACCATCATTTTCAGCATAACCGTCTGGACCGAGATAAGCCTGGTGTGAAGGAACAAGGAAATATATGCAGTTATACAGAACACCGTTGGGTCCCTCTAAACAGGGACGCTATTGTAATTCTCCTTAAGCTTACACTCCCTCCCTCTCCACCAGCCTTGTCTGTCCTTAGAGTCAATGGGTAAAATATGACCTTTCGATAACAACTAAACCCCTTATCCTGGGTTACCATCCCTCTCTCTGATACATGTTGAATTACTGGTCTTGAAAATGCCAGGAATGTAAACAAAACATGAACTGTATATATTAACACGGGACGCAGTCCAAGCTGATTGGCAAACACAGGTAATCAGGACTTAGACAGCTTGCCTTTTGGGGAAAAGTTGGCTGCGTAATACTGTGTCTTTCAACAAAGGGTTAGTAAAATTGTAATGTATACTTCTTTATGAGTCACCCCTGTCTTACCTTGTCTTAGTAGATGCCCATGGTGGACAACCAACTCTTTCCTCATTTTGCTCAAAAAGACCCTGCAACGAACAACTACATCCTGGTCCTCTGTCATGAGAAAATGATCAAAGTCAAAATGTTTTAACTTATGTTTACAAACTTTATGTATCTTTCGAAATTAGTCCCAAACGGTTACTTTGTTTGTGAAAATCCACTGTCAAACACGAGAACACGATGATGTTAAAGCACTTCAATCCAAAAGTTGTGTTAAAGGTTAGTCCAATCAAATTACTGATTATTGTCAGATCAAAATGGTGTGTTCTTTTTTAATCTATTTTAATCTATTTTTTTATTCTATCTATCTGCTAATGGGAAGCTTCAGCTTTTTTTTCAATGAATAAAGATGAATTCCCTTCCACTAACCTAACCTTAGGAGTAAAAACTCAACCAATATTAACCTTACAACAAAATAAATGATATTTCACCCATTTATTTAACAGCACTCCACTCTACCAAACTTGTCATATGTTTGTCTCAATGCAGAGGCTCTAACCTGATAAAACTGACCAAAAACAGTTTTTCAATGCGTAATTTAAAAATCAAAGCTGACTTCTAAAGCATCCTTGTATCCTTTTGAGGTTCTGGAGAGAGATCACAAGGCAAAGACTAACTCAGTCCGGCGATACTTCCTTTCATTTGAACCAATTACACGCCTCACGGACATCTAAAACACTTCACCATGTACGCCCTACTTATGTACTTCTGAAACAAGTTACATGCCATGGCTTGGTGTCACTGAACAAGAACCTTAGGCATTCATAAAAAAATGTATCACAAAGAATGGCTGCACACCAATCACATAATAAGAATTCCAGATTAGTAAGTAATGGTATTTCTGTGTAAAAAAGACACACATAGACACAGATACAGACACAGATACACACACACATAGACACAGATACAGACACACACACACACACACACACAGACCTTTAACAGGGTACACCAAAATGTGCTAAAGAAGCGCAATAGACTGCTTTCAAATTATGTTCCACCACACACAGAACCAAAAAGACTGAGGCATCGAAAACACCCACAGAAATTGGCCTATCATTTCCTGTATGTTTGAACAATTCTTGATGCTCATAAAATGCAGGGAAAAGTGTCAGGCTATTGGTTGTATTGTGTTGCCGCAACCAATAAAACATGAGAGGTTGAAGGATGAGATGATCGGCTGTCTCCTCTAGAAGATCTAACTGCATGGCTGGTTGATCATGTTGCCTTCATTCCTGTGGTCAGACATGTGGTCCTTCCAGTACATACTGCATAAGCCTGCACAAGCAAAATGCACAATCTCTGGACATTCAACTTCCTCCCCAGGAGGTGAACTACTAACTACCTAATGGTGTATGACCAATTCTTTTCCTATGCTCTCTTCTTCTACCCCTATGATGACATCAGACCAATTCACATAAAGCAACATCCCATGGGTAAAAGCTATAGCCATCTTTGTGTTCCTCAGAAGGTCCACTCCTTGACAGTCTCTGTAGAGAAGAGTCCACCACAGTCATGGTCCCACACCCGAGCAGCTTGATGTGTTTTGTTTTGCACTGGTGTGAGACTTAAACCGACATGGACAGAACTGGCGGTGGCTTCCTCTTCGCTCCTCGTCCCGTAACAATCCGTTTGTTGTTATAACTACTTTGGAACATTTTATTGAAACGTGTTGTTTATGCTTGAAAAGTGCTTTGTAAATAATGTTTATTATCATTACTTTTGAAGAAGTGGTACAATAAAAAAATCTGTGTCTATGAAAGCTAGTAACAAGGAAATATTTCCTTCTTGGAAAGCATTGTAGTCTTATGTAATGCCTCTTATAGTCCCCCAACTTGTGTGATGCCTGTCAGCCAGGCTGAGCACTACAATGGGATAATAGTATGGAGAACGAAGGACTGTAGGCGTCCGGGTGTGATGCTACATCTGCTCCCACATGAATTCCTGCTGTGCAGACACAGTGCTTCACCTCACCATGACAGTACTACCCACACACACACACAAACACACAGTACAAGCAAAAGTATCACAACAAATAAGACACATTATGTACAGACGGAGAGACAGACGGACAGATTGATAAACAGAAACACACACACACACACATGGTTAAACAACCCCCAATATCCAATGCATGCATAGAATCATGACCTCAACTGCACACACAAACACTGTATTACCAACACACACACCTAACCTTGGTTGTAGCGTGGGAAGGGTTACTGTTTGGTTGAGGTTAGGGTTGGAGAGGTTTAAGGGGTTGAGTATGTGATTCCATAAATAACCCCATGAATAAAACAGCAGGCCCAGTGCTGTTCAAGGACGTGATGGTAAACAGATCGATAGTCGATTATGCCGTGCAGAATTCCACAGCCCTGACAGACTCTTGGGCCACAGAAGAGAGTAAATCGCCAACCCTTGCGAAAACAATCTCTACACAATCTTCCAACAGTAACCACATGCAAATTCTGTTCATTTGAAAATTGAACATTAGGATAATTAGGTACTCACAGTGAATCTGTGGATACCTATTGTTTTTCTAGGGTTTAGGTATTATTATTATTCCGGATTGGTAATGCCTACAGCTCAGCCCCTAATTGCACAAAAGTTTTCAAATTTGCCGACGACATTTGTATCCCTGGTAAGCAGGTCTCCAAAACGTTTTGTGCCGAAATTCCCATAGGGGGCGCTATAACTTCCGGTCTTAGTTAAACACTCGTCATGGCCGCCCCGATTGATAAAAAATTGTGAAACTTGGTGTACATGCCTTCTTTTGCATGCTGAACATTTTTGCCATTAGGACCCATAATGTCCGTCAGGATAGATTTTGCTGTATAGTGAAAATTTCGAAAAACTTTAAAAAATCTTCTTCTTCAGAACCATAGCTTCAAATGACAAACAGTTTTCATATTCATGATCTATGGACTTGTCTGATTCAAAACGCTCAAATTGGTATTGATTGTGTAAATAATGGCCGAGTTATGGCTAATTCAATACATGCTAATTTGCGAACATTATTCTATCAACCACAAGCCAGCTTCAGAAGGAAGCAGAAACTTGCCATGCACATAGAGGCCACCCTCCTGAACACGTGTGTAAAAATTGTGTGCTGATAGCTCTGTCTGAGTGTGTGTGCGTGTGTGAGTGAGCGTGTGTGAGTGTGCGTGTGTGTGTGTGTGTGTGTGCGTGCGTGTGTGTGCTCGCGCGCGCGCGCGTGTGTGTGTGTGTGGGTGCATGCTTTTGTGCATGTATGCTTTCGTGCGTGTGTCCGAGTGTGTGTGCGCGTGTGAGTGAATAACAAAGACCCTCCCCTGCTGGAGTCATAGTTGCCTCTAGGAGTAATGACTACACCCGCTTGAAAAGGGCGGCCGCTGGGATCGGCGGTGCGTGGGCTGTGAATACCTTGTGTGACTGCTGGCAGTCCTAGTTATTATTATTATTATGAATAACCATTGTTTACATATGGGAATGGGAGGAATTCGCGAGTTTTCCCCAGAAACATAATTAATGAGATGTGTAATATTGATTAAAACCGTTGGCAAAAAACACAAAATCACAAACAGAACAGTGTGTAAAGAATGAGTAAAGAATTTACACACTGTGAGTAAAGAATGTAATTTGACACCAGCACACTCATTAGAACAGTTAGTTGGTTGGTCGGAGCTACTGGTTTGGTTTGGTCAATTAAGTATGATTCATCTATATAGAATCATACTTCAATGACGAATAACAATAGATAGCCATGGGTCTCTACGGAAGGGAGAAAATATGTACTTATCTGTGCCCCCCGATTCTGAGCGTAGTCCGTTAAAAGTTTCCACACTCAGTTATTAAATGACCTCTCGTGGTCTTATTTATGTGAAAAAATTGTAATATATGCAAACCTCAACTAGTCTGTCATAAATGACCCGGACAACGTAGCAGGAAAGAAGAAGCAGGCCATCCGTCGCCCCTTGTGAAAGGTGCACGTAACTATGTATGTTGGGCTACGCCTGTAACGTAGAGACATATGGCGTACCAATCGCGGTTATTCCACATAGAACACAGAAGACTTAGGACAGAAGGATTAGGCGTGACACTGCTAATTGCGGCAGCAGACGATATTTACCTCCCATCAGTTTGGCCTGACAGTTGACAAACTCGGGTTTCCTGGTGGGCGTGTACCGTTGACAGGTGTGATGGAGGATCTGGACGAAGGTGCACTTCTCCCCCGCCGAGCTGGCGGCCCACTGGTCAAAGGCGTTGTCGAACATCAAGTCAAACTCAGGACAGTCCTGGGAAAACCCGCGCACGCAAGGAGTACATGAGTCAAGCTTTAGAAATGGTGTGATGGGTGGGGACAAGTAAGTGAGTGAGTCATTTTGCATTTTACGCTTTGATAAAAAGCAACAGAGTGAATCAATTGTTTTGGATACATGTCATTAATGAGCAGGTTAGGGCATCTTGCTCAAGGATGCACACTGTGGACATGGGGTTCAAAACCAGAACCTTTGGGCTCGGAGTCAAACACCCTAACCCCACTAGACTATCTTGCCTTCTGTACAAGAAACAAACTAAAGAAACAAGTCTCTTTTCCCATGAGCTGCAGAGGGAGGGTATTTAACAATGCAGATCTGTGCAGAAGTGACATACTCACTCTGTTGGGGTCGATGCCGTTGATTTGCTGTAGCTGGTCTATGGTCCACATTGACCTCTTGGTGAAGGCAGAGGAGCCCTGGAACTGCTTCACTTTGGTAATGGACAACTGGGATGGCTTCCTATTCGTAACTGGGAATACAAAAAGAAAAACCCTCATAAGAAACATCTATATAGATTAGGATTAGGCTTATTGTTGGGGTTAGGAGTTCAGAATAAAACATTCATTTAAACTTCCTGTTTGATAAGCATGATTTAAAAACAATGACTTCTGGATAGGGATTCAACGATCACGTTTTTTAGGCCAATACCGATCACCTATTTTTTTAATGTGTGATCAGCTGATCCAATACCAATCACATATTCAAATATATAAGGGTTCTTAGTTTGAGAGACATAAGCGCTGCGTTATATGCAAGTAATTGTTATTTTGATGAGTCGACGGAAATGCGTTGTGTGCCTTTAAGGAAACACGTGACGGCATGTTAACACAGAGCTTGGACTAGTTAGGAGTGGAGCCACACTGTTTTCTGACAGTGTCAATATGTTTAGACGTAAAGGTAGACTAAAGGAAAGTGGAATAAATGAAAAAAAACGTTAACATAGGAGAAGAAATCAGTGGGATTACTGAATGAGTCAGGCCAACACACTCTCACTTGCACAACTAGGGAAGGAGAAACGGATAATACCATAGACTCTATGGATATTACACACCCAACACCAATTTAACCCAACATATAATCAAATGTAATAGTTTTGCTTGTGAAATGCTGTGCACATATCCATATGTGCAGGCAGAGAACAGTTCAGCTACGCTGTTCACGGTCCTCTACCGGGAAGAAGTGGCTCTGTTAAGCTTTAGATAACAAATAATTAGTTAGACATTTCCATGGTCATTATTGTATTGTATGTGTATATAGAATAAATGGTTGAACTGATCTTTGAATTGTTGAAAACGGTGCGATCGCCAACATACGCGTGTACATGGGTGATGTCAAATCATCATCGTCATTTTGCCTTGTGTGTTATGAAGTAGTCAACCTAGTCAGCGATAGCCTATGGTGACATTTTTAATGGAAAAATGTCTTACAGTTCGACAACTCAAACTGCAAAACTCACGCAACTGTTAATCAATGGAAGCATGGGTGCCCCGGTAGCTCACTGTGTAGTGCACGTACCATTAAGGCTTAGACCTTACCGCAGCGACCCGGGTTCGATTCCTGCCCGTGGTCCTTTGCTGCATGTCTCCCCCTCTATCTCCCATGCCTTCCTATCTATCTAACTCCGTAATAAATAAACAGCATAAATAAGCAGTACGCAGAGGAAGTGTATACAGTTTCACATCGTTTTGTGAACTCTGTGCCCATGAAAGGAGCGCTGTCAACGGCTTCGCGAGCTCAGACCGGGGGTTGAGCGAGAGCAGACAGCGTGGTTATAAATTGTAAGTTTCAAGAAAGCCATATCCATTAAAGCAGTAGAGTAGCCAGTTAGTTTAACATAAAGCAGAAGGAATTACTGGGGAGCAGCCTTGTCCTTTGAGGTTATAGATACTTCAATAGTTTCAACTAACAAGATTTCTTAGCACAAACCCGCATAATTTATTTTTCTTAACTCGAGGAGAGTGAAGCCTGTGCTCCAGGCAGGCTGCTAACATCCTATTACCGAGATCAACAAAATGGGCTATGTCAATGGTTAAGTGAAGCCTACCTTGAATGTGAGTCAGGGCAATTTAAAGAGGAATTATATTAACATAAATTGTCTCCCTGACTGAACATGATGGCGCATCTTGCAACAAGTTTTTGAGTCATGTTATCAGCTCCTGCAATCAGCTGATTTCAAGTTGATCGGCGAGTCACCGATCACATGTTTAGGGCGTATATCGGCCATTAATGACTGGTGGGCGATCTATCGGTCCATCACCACTTCTCGGCTACATGATGACCACTGGAGCAATTGGGATCAAAAACCTGCGTATAATCAGTGTCAACCAGACTAGCAAAATACACATGCTTCCTCTGAAACAGCTGTGGGTGGCAGAATCAACAGAGAACATTAACAATAGACATTCCACTGTTGGCTCCAATAACAACAAGAATCTGATGATACATTTCCTAAAGGAAGCCACAGCCTGATCAAGTACAGCAGACGCCTGTAAAAAAAGAAAAGGGTGATCCAAGTACAGTATTTATCCCTTCTAAACATGTGTTAGATCCTGATGTGTCTATACTGTGTATCAGTTACAAAAATAATACAAATAAATATATCAAGTACCGCAATGTGTAGAATGCACTTAGAAGACCTTCCAAACTGTGCCAAACAGGTTGTTTTATTTTATCAATAATGATGTATCGCTCTAACTGAATTGCTGACGGTGAAATAAAAAAAATAGTGCTAACTGTATTTGGGACAATATACAAAACAGCTGGAATTCTACATTTTAACCAGAGGATGTCATCAAGCAAAACACCACAATCAACTTCCTGCTCCATGACATCACACCGACCTGCCCTGACCTCGTTTCTCCCTGCGTTCCCATACACTTCCATGTCATTCCCACTCAGGAATTAGACACTTGAGGCTTTCCATGGCAAGATCAAAGCTCACTGTGAACGGATCATCCCGGGGTCACATTTTCGTCATGTGACCCGAGGGCTTCTTCTGATTGGTTGGATTGCTGAACCTTCTGTGTACCCGCTGGAAGGCACATGGAACATACTTGTGTTGCTTTAAGCAGTTCCTGGTATATGTTAGCTCTGCACATGTGTCATGTCAGATATCCAGATAGGCCCCAAGTGCTGCCTTACTGTATATCTGGTACTGATCACTGTGGTGTTGGTACTTTTCTAATTTAAAATGCTAACATCTGGGTCTTTGTTGTCATCATAATGGTTCCCTGCACTGCTGTTGATCGGTGCTTTGTTTTCCTAAAATATGTTTCGGAAGCCGCACCCTTTATTCTCCATTCAGAGTGGATTTTCATAATAAAAGTAGGGATGGGTGTTGCATCAGAAGGGATGTTTGTACAGGTCTGCTAGGTCAATTTGGACAGCTGTAGCTCATTGTGCGAGGGTGGCCTGACTCTTGGGTGGAATACAGTAGATGGAGAGACAGGAAGATGAAGACAGACAGGCTATGGGGAAGGTGTGCCGCCGTTTCATACCATTTTGTTCTTCATTGCGTTGATTCAATTCTAAACCGCACAGACCACAACCATGTTAAATGGATACATCTTGGGTCACAAGTTGGCCTTCTAGAGAAACCACCAGAACACTGAATAAGCAATGTCCTGTCGGGGGTGGGGGGTTATAATCAAACACTATGTGAAAGGGTAAAACTGTAAAAATAAAGGTCATTAAATACCAAGTAGGAATCGCCTCTCCTAAAGATTCCCATGTGCACTGCACACGGTACTGTATAGAGCACAGTGTCGCTTTACCCCCTAACATGATTAACTTGGGCATCCGAGGGACGAAAGGGGGAGGGATGTACAGTGGAAGAGTCCCAAATATGGATTAAACCAGAGAGAGAGAGAGCGAGAGAGAGAGAGAGAGAGAGAGAGGGGGCGGGAGAGAGAAAGGGAGAGAGAGCGAGAGAGATTGCTAGACAGAGAAAGTGAGAGACAGAGAGACAGAGAGAGTGAGAGAGTGCGAGCGATAGACAAAGCGATAGAGAGAGAAAGCCAGGCTTTGTTCATATTTGGTGTTATTGCCATCATCTACTGGCCAGACTCTCTGTTATCCTGCCCTGCTTCACGTGTCTGGAGATCTGTCATGAGTGTGACCTGACTGCCGATGAGGAAGTAGACGAATAAGAAAAAAATCCTTAGCAGAGCACAGTGGTTGAAAGGGAGCTGTATAGTAAAGTTAAACATAATTGAGCAAAGCATTCCTTTCTTATTAATTATTTAATATGCAAACTCAATAAAGGTGCTAGTCCGCTTCATAAACCTCTAAAAACATATCTGTTCTCAAGGCTGCAGTACTGCTGCACAGTCAACCCACTCACTATACTGAGGTCTTAATCAAAGAGACGCACTCCTCTGAGCCTCTCAAATCAATTTCATATTCGGACCCTGCCTTACACTTTGGGCAAAACGCTCCCTGGCTAACTAAGCAATTACTAAAAGTCATCAGAGGGGCTGATTTTAATGAAAGAGTAAATGTTGAAGAGCAGGAAAAAAAAATTACACACAGGCCCTTTTCTCACAAATGAAAACTGAAGGGGTCCAGACAAGAGAAAAATAAAAATGTTCACCATCTGTGATCCCTGCTGATTTATAAATTATTTCTCTGAACATGTTTTCTTTAATGAGAAAAGGCACGGATACAAAAATAAATATGAAACATTAATCATCAGAAAATGCGGAACAGTGTTTTGAGTAGGCGATCAATTCCCTGCAGGCCATCCCTACCCTTTTCTACACTTCAAATCAGCACACGTCATTGACTCAACCACTTTGTCGTCTTTTACATGTTATTAATAACCCGGTAGGCTCAAAGGTAGACTGTGGGCATTGGTGTTCGAACCCAGAATCTGCCGGCTGGGATTCAACACCCTTACCACTAGGATATCCTGCACCTCATTTAATCTAAAAAGAACACATGACTTAGTATGAATCTAGAAAATAAAAAAAGCTAAAATGGGTGACTACTATTGAGTATCTGCCAAAGCGTGATGGTGTCTAAAGATGGCTGCCAGAGGAAGATTAAAGTATGGTTCATGGCCACTCGCTCTCAATGTGCCGTGCTTGAATGTCCCTTGAATCACAGGGGCCACGCTCTGCTCATTGTCATGGGCATGAGCTTTTGCCTGAAGGGAATCCATATACCAGCCAAAAAAATGTATCACAGTTGTGGTTCCTAGCAATGCTGCTGGTATTAATGATCATGTGCGAAGTGTGTACACTTTATACTTTGAAAATGGGGCAGAGCATTTATGTTTCATGTTTAACAGAGTGCTTTCCAAACGAAATGTGATCCAGTGCAACTCGTGCCAAAGTAAGTGTTTTGGCAGTGGAATGCACACAGCTAGACTCGGGCCAGTGTTCAGCACAATCAAAACCGCAGAATTATGAACACAGACCGCCCAGGAAGGCTCGACTTAAAAGACTCACACAATGTTGTAATGTAAAACAACATTCAATCCAACCAAAAACCTCAACAGCCATGACCAAAATCTGATAGTCATCAACAAAATAATACACAACAACAGAAAAAAGGTTGTTTATTAGTTTAAATGAAAATAATCTAAACGGAGGAAGAACGATTGAAGATGTAATAATTGAATGGTGGAGACTGGAGAGGTTTTGATTAGACACCAGTTATTTGAATGCACACACACAGACACAAACGGACACACACAAACGCACATACATGCATGTGCATACACGCACACAAACACACACACATACAAAAGTGTGCCATTTTGTTTGCATAAATAACATTGTCTTTCCATCTTCAGAAGCATTTCAAAGCTCCCATCTCCACCAGGTTGGCTATGGATCTCTTGAGAAATCATCCGTTACATGTTACCATAACCATGGTAATCTAATTTGCATCCCACAAAAGGCCTGTTAAATGAGTGGCAGCTGCACCTGGCTAGGGACAACACACAGAGGCTGGTCACTTAAGACACATCCACCGGCCACATTACGACTACATTAAATCCTAGTTATCTTCCAGTAAGTCAAATTTCAGTACCTCCATTTGGATGCCAAAGAAATGTACGCCTTTTAGCTGAAGAAGACTTTCTCTTGGAACTCGGGATGAGGAGTCTTCTAGAAAGTCAGCATGGTTCAGTTTTGCACACACTGAGAAGTGACTTAGTTCCACACTGTAGTGAGCCAAGGTTCCTTCTTCAGGAACAATTCACTTCAACAAGGCCGAGTTCATCCGCCGGGCAGTGTAAAACCAAAAGGTCCATTCACGCACTTCAGGTGAGCTCAAGAGATACCGTGAAAATATTGATTCAGTGTTTTCATGTCATAACAAGTGCAACAAAACTGGATTTTGGAGTTTAGACTAGACATCTGCAAGCCATGTCGTTAAACAACTGAAGCAAGAACTCATATTGTGTAGCTTTACTAGAAAAGGCCTCCCACAGCTTTGTGATGTCAGTGTTTGCGGATCCAAGCCAGACATATGGTCCATGACCCGTTGGGTCTTCAGCATAACATCAACACAGAATGACCCACTACAACACTGAAGGTGTAATGTTGTACTCTTAAGAAGCACTACCATCGCTTAGGCCACTATATGACCAGATAAGTAATCACACAGTAGTAAAATAACTTTCCCTGCAGGTTGAATTCTGCTGGCACGTTATTAGAAAGTCTCCGAGTCCATTTCTCACTGTCTAGGTCCCATGATTACAGGTCTATTTTAAAGCAACCCCCGCGCTGCCAGCCTGCCCGAGCTGAGACACACTGTTATCTTCGGAGAAAGCCTTCGGAGTGAGCCCCTGGATCTGCAATGATGGAAACCATGCAGTGGCTGGTGAGACACCGGTGGTGGCGTGCAGTGAGAGATACCACACACTATGTCATGGAGAAGACAAATATGTCTCAGAAAACACACACAAAAGAGACTGGCAGCATTTGACAGACTCTCAATTGAGTACAGCTACAATGCACTCTACAACAGTTACACACAGTATGACTATTGTATTCAACTTGTGACTCATTCATTTAAATTTTCTTTCTATTGTGGCGATGTTTACCTATTTAATTAATGCTAATGGTTCTGAAAATCAGTTGCAGAGTGAGTGTGTTTCTGCTAATGATGGTTATAATGAAAACAATGGCAGGGGAAACTGATTCATTGTTGAAATATGAACAGACAGTCCCAAGTGTGCACTGTTGAAATGAAAAATGTAGTAAGCTAAAGGGTTCTGTGGTCAGAAGAAAGGTTTTCGCTGCCCATGTCATTTTCTGTGTGTTTAAGAATGCATGACGATCAAAACAACACAAATGAGCATGATTATTTCATTCAACATTAAATGTATTTTACCAGATCTGAACCAACATCTTCCTCATAGTCATCTGTAACTTGTAAAACCAATTAATATTGAATCACTATTTTCATAAAATCATCAATAACTGCATAACTAAATCAGGGGCAGGATATAGTTGTTAAGGTATTTGATTCCCAGCCAAAAAGTTCTGGGTTAGATTCCCAATATCTACAGTCTACCTTAGAATCTATCTAGAGGATTAGGCATAACCCCCATCTGCTCACTAATGGCTTGCATCTAAAATAAAACCAATCACTGTTACTTTGTAAAAAAAGACTAAGTAGGAAATAGAAAGTTAAAATATCCTGTAAAAAAGATATATATATATATATATCAAAGAGTGATCCAATATTAAGTTGATTTATAAGTAGGCTGCTACCACGGGTTTGTTTAATTATTATAACACCAATATTGCTATTAGAATTCCCATATAATAATTTGTTAAATATAAATGCTGACTAGGCATCAGATCTACTTATTTAGGTAAAAATGTTCTGTAGAGAGGGGGCGATTTATGGCTGCACACCGTAAGTTTGCACCCTGTAATCGGGCCTATTGGACACTGTGCACTATCTTAACCGATCCTAACCTGTACATCCATGATCCTAACTTGTAACGAACTATAGACATAATTGGATATCCACATTAGACAGGAATACATGTTTTTAACTTGACTTAACTATGCAAACACAGTATTTTAAGTGGGATAAGTGGGATGGTGATTGACTGTGGGACATAATGGCACAATAAGCTGTGTGGATAGTAACAAATTGATGACCCCAGCGGTAAGTGTTTTTCATACGGCTACTATGCTAATGAATATCACAATGGCAGGGGGTTGTCGTTAATAAGTAAGAGGAATACTGTGTATTTTATTCATGAATGCAATTCTGGACTTCTGTCCTACAGCTGTAGTATTAATTTCATCCCTACTTGTATTGTCTTCAACGTTCTTTTATACAGTCAATGCTTCAACCACGTCTGCAGAGGAAGATACGGTATGGGAAATACAAATTTGTGATACTACGCTATTTTATAGTTGACTTCAAATAAAGATATCACGTATGTCAAGTTTTTCAATGAATTGCCATATAATGATAAAGGATCAAATATTTTTATGATAGTAGGCTTCATGGAAGTGTCACCCAACTCCAGAAATTCAGTCGATGAAAGTGACGTCAGGCATGAGAGTAGTCAGCCAAAGAGGAGTGAATAGGATGCTATTCAGCTGGTCTGACCATATAAAAATCTTTCGTTCTATCCAGTTCCCTTGTGGAACATAAGTAAGTGTTTTTCCAACCTAAATGGGCTTTTTAATGATTCTTGATTTTTGATTTGATTAAATCTTTACCTCCAGCCAATTCCCTTTTCAATCCAATTAACAAACTTACTCAGGAAGAGCACATTAAAAGCAAAGCAGTTTGACAAATTGTGTGTTGGCTATGCAAAGCTAATAGGTTAAAGTCTCAGAGGTGAAGCAATACCTTACATTTGGAAGATATTTTCTTCCAAATGTCTTCCAAGAGATCTATTTTTATTTAAATATCTAGCAAATGTCTACTATGTACCAAAAATACAAAATTGTATTATAGTGCATTTCAGAAGACCAGATGTACAGGGTTGATTTGACATGCTCATTGAAGAAAAAACAAAATAAATATTTCATTCATATTGTTGGCAAGTGAGTACAGACCATTATTAAATCCTAGCTAATGGCTCCGTGATGCATTCATTCACAGCCTGTGGTAGTGTCAGTCTGGGACAGTACACTGATCAATGGAAAGGATTCAGTCAGCTAACCATAACATCTCTGAAGCCTATTGAAGAATGAACACCAGCCTAAGGCAGAGGAAGACTAACAACATATCACTGGAGAACCTTATCATTGGGCAATGTGGGACAATGATTGAAAGAGACATTTGGAAGAAGATGGCAGTTAACTGGGTAGCAGTGGGGAAATTTCACAGGTTAAAACAAGGGCATTGTTTGTATGCATGTCCATATTAAAAATCTACATGCACACACACACACACACACACACACACACACACACACACACACACACACACACACACACACACACACACAC
>JAOPJO010000124.1:11863958-11878706 GCA_027123675.1 Molva macrophthalma | reverse complement strand
ACACACACACACACACACACACACACACACACACACACACACACACACACACACACACACACACACACACAGTTTCTACCTCCCTAGAATTCAGGGGAAGCCGGAATTATCGGTTTCAGATACCAAGATTATACTACTCTTAGTTCAGCCATGGCGACTCATTATGTGAACCTAACCTCCTTCACAGGCGATCTCATCTAGGTTCAACCTTGGTTGAATTAACTCTTTCCTCGAAGTAGAAACCGAAAATCTGTGGCTGGCTGTCGCAGCACTTTAACACGCCCATCCAATCCTTTCATACTGGCCGAATGAAAGGATTGGATGGCTTACTTGTCTGTCAATCTACATACCACATTGCGCATGACCAGAGTCTTCCACAATTAAGCTAGCAAGCTTGTCGCACAAGAATGGCACAAGAAAGTGCAGCTAATATTTTAGGTCCCACCTATACTCTACGAATGCTTGCACTGCTAAACAAAGTAAGAAAACAAAGACAGAAGTATTAAAGGGTAGGACCAAAAAGAGTTTGGATAAAGCAAGAGCTCGAACCAGAGACAACATCGGTACTAGCCGCAAGCGTAGTGCCCTCCATCGAGCGGCCTATCGGCTTGTACATCGTGACGTCACATCGCAATGACCGCCTACATTTCGGAATTATAGGAGCATAGGAATTGTATTGGTACTAATGGTGTTTTGGTATTGTTTAGTAAATTAATCGTGAAATTATTTGTCATTGGGTGTCATTGTTTTTTTTTTTTAATGCCTCAGCGTTTCTCATGCGAGACGTGGCAAAACAACGTTTTGTTTAGCCTATGTTACGAGATATTTACGTTTTTTTATGATTTTTCATTACAACAACAACTCTCGAGTGATATCATAATTTTGGAGTATTGCCAACAAAAAATCCCATTATGAATTGTGATGTACCAGCCCTAAAGCCTTATCTGATGGTATTTAATGACTATAAACTCACCAATACTGCGCCTCCACGGACAGCTTGGGTCACCCTCTTTTTATCAACAAGCCTTTTGTTTCACAAAAATCAAAGTTTTTCATGTATGAGCATTCTGTCAGTAAGTCTGTAACGTATTTGTCTTCTTCAGACTTATTGACAGAAAATACAGAAGTATTCAATCTTTTTAGAGTTTTGGTTTAAGTTTTAAGATATTTTAACCTGCTACTTGAAACGGGCTGCTGATGGCACTTAATTTCCGGCCCATAGGTACCATAAGTGTTCAACATAGATATATTTCAAAGCTTGTGTATGCAGTTGCCTTCTTCTTGAAATCAATGTTATACCTAACATAATCAATGTCTTACAACCAGTTTTAAAATCCCAAAAAGGTTAACCCAGGGCATCTGCAATGAAAATCTTAGGATAATCTCATAATGCCATGTCAAGCCTTTTGCAATCTATTCATATCTTATCACGTCATCCCCAAAACTTCAAGTTTATCAGTACAACTATTTTAATGATTTGTGTACTTGCAAGTACACAAAAATAGTTGGATTCTTGTGTAGGCATATTTGCTTTACGAGTGACATACATACAAGAAGGTGGTCAGCAGTGGTGGCTCGTGGTTCATGGATATGACAAGGCGGACAAAGAAGGCTTTTAATTAATGAATGTATCATATTTTCAATAGGTACAAGAACGTTCAACATGCTCACAAGGTTAGCTACAGCTGTATGTATCGTATTTTCAATAGGTACAAGAACGTTCAACATGCTCACAAGGTTAGCTACAGCTGTATGTATCGTATTTTCAATATGATACATTTGCACCAATTCCTTTACAATAGGATTAGGATGAAGGATGTATGTCCTGATGTGCCTCCCAAAAGCTGTATGGTCTTCTCATATATTTTACAAAATAATGTTAAATACTGCATTGACATTTAAATACACGTTTGAGTTCTAGACTTCTGCTCAAAGCAGCTTTAGACAAAGCATTGCGTTTAATTGAAGATGGCTTTTTTGTTTATAGTAAATAATCCCCCGTAAGCACATTTTTAAAGTGTTATCAAGGAGTAACATTGGGTATAACAATGCCAATTTTCCCAAGCCTAATATCCATAAAAAATAAATCCTATGTCAAACCGTTATATCACATATGAGAGAAAGCAGTAATTTCCAATAATAATAATAATAAAAAAAATTGGGATTCAGTCACCCATTTATACATTTCTCTACAAAGTTTAGAATTGGCCACACCTGCTTTATAGGGTCCTGCTCCTCCTCTTTTTCTCCTCCATATATACACCACACAATGAATGGCCGGTTTATTCTTTTTTTGTTTACTTTCTTTTATGAACACTTATTTTTATACATTTATTAGGAGTGGGCAGTGTTTTAATATTTATTTGTTGCACATTTAAAGTCTTAAGTTTCTGAAGACCTTTATTGTGGTGTATACCCAATACCAAATGATGATAGTGGGGATACTTCTCAGGGTTTCTGTGCTGGTGGTGGCTGCTTATCTTGCAGGTAATTAGGTTATTGTTTCACACACGTGTTGCTTTAAAGAATGTCTTTTCACCCATTATTGGTTGTCACAGTCGTGACCTTGACTGTATTGTACACTTCCTGCTAGTGCCAGGGTATTATTCTAGTTAGCTATCAGTACTTTTAAGTTCAATGTAAGAGCTGCATAACAACTGTTGGTTTTAGATAATGCTGTCAGTTTACAAATATAAGTCAAGTTTACTGATACTGTATATGCATAGTTAAGTTTGTTGTCCAATTTTCACTTTTATAGTAGCATTACGTTATTATAACCCATTGTTGTATTTCTAGTTATTCATAGTTCTTATAATAGTTCTTCTCAGTGTACTTACTACAGTTGTAATTTTACTTTATCAGGTATAATAAGAAGGCACATGATTATAATGTGTGTTGTGTTATGTGCATGGTTAAGTTTTTTTCCACTCCCATTGTTAAATAAAAATGAATTGATGTTAGAAATGCCACTTTTAGATGCTGGTGATATCGTCCTATCGGAAATTCTGCGAAATGCAGCAGGAATATACCAGAAGGTTTGGGTTTCATTATAATGTTTGGGTTTCACCATGTTGTTCATTATCTTTTCTTTTTTTGCAAATAAGAATATTGCTGTGTCATAAACAATATGGTTGGAGATGTGCTTTTATATAATAACCTAATAGTTGTTATTTTTTGGTTCCAGATTGAATACGAAACCCCAGCCAGCCCCGAACCTGCCCCTTTACCCCCACCTGACTCAGGTACATGTTTTAATACAAGATTACAATTATTGAAACAATTCAAATTAACTGAGGCCAACGCAGTAACTAACCAACACTGAAATCAAGGCACAGGGACAAGTGCTATCTCTATAACACACTTTATTGTTTCTGTGATGGCACAATACACTTACTATAAAGACAATAGAGAGTGCAATCAGCAACCTGTGTTTCATCAGAGAGTTTTGTTTTTCACAACTGATCTATTGCAGAATTTTAAACTACCCATTTTAAAGTCACCATCAGATCTTCATGCTACACTCTTTACATAATAGTCACTGTTCAATATTACTTTTAATCACCAGTTGACACTCTCAGACCGTCTGACATATCCCGGTTTTCTGCCATGGGAATACCAATATCACAAAGGTACCTCCAAAATACATAAGTGGACCAAATCATATATCATTTCATACGTTTGTTGTTGTGAAGTAAGTGTTGATATGCTAAGAACTGAGGTTCATTGTGAACATTTTCCCCTCCTAGGCCTATGGCATCCAGTATATTAAGCAAAGTGGCTGGTAGGTCTGAATTTTCTTCCTTATAGACGCTAATACGGTGCTGTTTTTTGTTATACATAACATCAATGATGTGGTACAGCAGGGGATTAATATATATATATAGTTTAAATGATGTGGTTTGAGATTATGAATATATTATTGATTCATATTTTAAATGGTTTAAACAATTGGTTAATTCAATATTAAGAGTGATTAATATGATTTCCAATAATATTTCATATAGACTATGTTGTAATCTTAAATATGAATTTGTTTTCATATCTATTTTTCTGAAACAAGTATATATTTGTTTCAAAATCTTTAACATTATGAATCAGCTAAGGCACCTTCCTCATTGGATAGTTGACCTTGTCTGTTAAAAATGTTTTTTCTGATGCAACGTGCCTCAACATTATTAACCGATAAAGATAATTTGAGAAGTGTTTTTTATCTTTGTGAATCAGAGGCGAGGCCATAAACATAGGTCAATAATGCCCTCTAGTATGTAACCAAATGGATAGTCCCAACGACAAGGAAAAGGAAGAAGAAATATCATAAAAAGCATAATCACTTATTTCAATGTCATGCCATATACTATTACATTATCAGCATGTCATTTCAATTCACTTGATTTCAAGAGATGTTCTATATGGATAGGGGATAGGTAATTATCTCTTTATGTCATCTGTAGAGCTGTCTGTCTTTAATGCTGATGTCTTCTCCTTACCCTTGGATCTGGCATTGGAGCACAGGTAACTCACACAAACACAAAAAAACATGCACGCACACACACACACACACACACACACACACACACACACACACACACACACACACACACACACACATGAATACAGTTTTCCTTTTACTCTGATGCAGGAATCTGTCGGAGGAGGCTGGCGATGTTTCACAATCGCTTTCCCAGCATCAGGTTTAACTAAATCCCTCGTAACCATTACAAAACCTACATTCTAACTATCCTATCTAAAAGCTATCTAAAAATATTTACCCTCTCATTCATTAAACTAATCCATTAAAACATACCATTTTATATGATATAACTTATGATAAATACTAGCTATTTCACCTGAAACTCTGAAACTGTAAAACACTGGGATGTTATTGAGATTAAATTCTGATTGAACTTCTATGTCCTTGCAGGCCACAGACTGGAAGTTTGTGTTGCTTTTTGTTCCAGCAGATTCTCTGTGTTCCTTCACACAGCAGGTGAGATTCCACGTCATGCTGGCAGCTTTTTCTAGTTTCAAACCAAGTTACAAACAAACCATGGAAAGGTAAAGCAAATGAGAGACGGAGTAAGAAAGAAATGTATTGTTTTACAATATCTGTAAACATCAACCGTGCCAGTGTTGAGCTTTATGGACATAAAAGCATTACAAATTAAACCACAATAAAAAGGTCTTCCCTTTGTACCATAGGCAGCCATGGAACCTGAACATGTGGTGAGAGAGGTGGAGGCAGCACTAGAGATATTGAAGAAAAAGGTATTACAGATGAAGAACCCGAAACAGTGATTACATGTGACTTAAATGCTATCTACTTGTTAAAGTAATAATAATTTAAGTTTGAATCTTGCAGCTGCATCGTACACTGGTTCATACAGTCATCTGGAGCGGGCCCATTACATTGGAAAAGTGAGTGTTAATCGTTTAACATATATTCCTTAATCATAGAATGTTATTTATGTTACAAAGCTTTATTCAACAATACATACATGTGGTGTGTGTTTGTTTTCATCATATGTACAGCCACCAGTGCGCCACTGATATCAGCATGAAGCAACGAATTCAAAGAGCTTTAGATTTACAAACACTACAGGTACAATTGGATCACATTTAAAAGACTGATTCCCCTGTCCAATCAATGTGTATTTCGCTTCATGATTCAACCATCCCTTTGTTTTCTAGGTCTCTCTTCAGCGTGCCATGGAAAGATTTAGTGAGCGTGAAGACTTTGCCGTCATTTTGCAGTCGAAACCGATTATCTTGGGTCCGACCATGGATTCAGTAAGAAGGGAACCTACAAGAAGTGACCTGATTCTGCTTAATGTCTATTCTCCCTGCTTTGTTGCATGTTACCACGAGAGACACCTATATATGTAAATAATGCCTTGTTTTGTTTCTCCATAGGAGGAGTCCAACTTTAATAACTTGAACCAACTAGCACTCCAGCTACTGGAAAACATGGTACATTATGTAAAAAATAAATTATTTATAAGTTTGGTACACAGCAATCTACAGTACTGTGCTAAAAGTTAACCCCACAGGGGTTTTGACCGCCTTTCTGTTTCTTGAACACACTGAAGACGATGACAAAGTATAACGACTTGTCCCACGTGAGAGATTAGATAAGAGTTTACTAATCAAGAGATTATCTCTGAAGGATTTTGAAATTAAATTACATTTCGTTTACCACCACAAATATCTATCTACATCTTATCAGCACAATCTAGCCTAGCTTGGCTATGTCGGCTGCATCAGATAACGCAGGCTTTATATCTGACCAATAAGGTTCTTAAATGACCAATCAGGTCCTCTTCCGTCCCCAGTTCCATTGGACATTCACAGGTGAGGCTACGGTCAAGGATAACGACGTTGGCACAGCTCCTGGCCATACAGAGGTGAGAAGGGAGTTATTGAGGTTATATAAATCTGTCTCTTCTGTTCTTCTTCTTTTGTATATATGTGCATTCATCTTCAGTATTCATCTCTAAACGTTTTACAACCACTTTATTTTGGGTTAATTTAGATTGAATCAAAAAATATGTTGCGTTCTGGATATAATATCTAATTTCAAGTACAATTTAAGTGAAAATAATGCTATTGATTGTTTTCATTCTCTCTGTTTTCGATATCAGGCACAATTTCTGCGCACACAAAATAATTCTCCCAGAGAAAGGACAGAAACAACAACAGTGTACAGCAACACTTCCCTAACTGACCCTGTAAGTCTCGGTGACTCTAAAATGACCCTACAACTGCAAGGTTGGAGCAGGCAATAATTAACACACATTCCTGTTCATGCAGGTTATGGGGACAAAGATGATCTGTGTGGATCGGGATCCTTCCCCTACTACCCCTACTTCGGGTATGGATGTATTTCTTACCCTCATGTTAATAATAATAATAGTACTAATTATAATACTAAACACAACTCCATTGTTTCTTTCGCGTTTTCAGTTCATGTACTTAGACCAGGAGACATCAAAGTAGTGGCAGCATTAGGAGACTCACTCACGGTTAGTGGTCGTCCATTTGTATGTGTGTGTTTGTGTTTGTGTGTGTTTGGTGTGTGTGTGTGTGTCAGGGTAGAGTTAAAAGAAGAAGTCAAGCAAGGAGATGCAAAATGTTTTGATATTATCCACCGAATAGTGAGGTCTATTGTATTGTTTCTAGTCCTTTCTTCTTATTATTAATTTGGCATTAACTGATTCATTAATTTCTGTGCAGGCAGGTAATGGTGTCGGTGCCAAGACCAACAACCTTCTGCTAGTAGGGAATGAATACAGAGGTCTGTCATGGAGGTGAGATAGTATGCAGCACATGTGCGTGCTGAAGTGTGTAAGAGCACACAACCATGAATAAACAGTGGGGTTTTCCTCTGTTTTATTCACAGTAAACATTATTGACTTAGTTTGTGTATTTTCTTTCCTTCAGTATCGGTGGCGATGCCAATCTTGCCAATGTGACTACTCTGCCAAGTGAGTACCTCACTTTAACTTTATTTATTTAGTAATAATTGTTACTATTCTTTAAATTAAATATACAGATGTATTTCTCATTTGTATTATAGGCATATTACTGTACACATCCACAGTGTTAACATTACGACAAATGTGAATTTTCTGTTATGTTAATATTATCTGCGATATCTCTAAACAAAATATCCCAGACATAACAGAAGCTCAGATATAATTAATTAGCATTCAAGTAGGCTTTTATCATCAAATGATATGATTTATAGTGTTTAGAAGCACAATAGTACACTGTATTTGATAGATATAATATGGTTTAACTACTACAATAAAATAATATCAGTTGACTTATCTCATAAATAAATGCCCCCGCTATCTGGTTCAGTTGCACTTAGTAGATAGTCACCCCCAATTTGACGCTTCACTGCATTATCTACTATTCAACTATCAACATGCATTGAGATGACCTTAAAAAGTCACCATGCCCACTGCACACATTCATTACTATGGGAAATTTGAAGTGGCTTGTTATCTTCCATTTCCTTTTTTTAACTTTTGTCCAGACATCTTAAAGGAGTTTAACTCAAATCTGACCGGCTTCTCCATGGGGATCGGTGATGAGAACAATCCTCAAGCCTTCTTCAACCAAGCCGTATCAGGGGCCAAGAGTGGGTAAGTTTTGTCCATGTGACCTACTTTTAAGTGATTATTGCCATCTATCCGTTATATATGGCATATTTGAATTGATGTATTGTGCTTCCAGTAACATGGTGAACCAGGTGCGCACTCTAGTGAAAAAAATGAAGAATGACACGGTGAGCATATATGAGTTGAATGATGAATATAAATGCGGGCAGACATAAACACACACACACACACACTAACACACACATACTCAAACTATTTTAATTTGCTCATTTAAAGGTACAATATGTAACGTTGAAACCGAGCGCTTAAATGGGTGCTGCAGTCCATATTCACAACATTGCATATTTCGAGACGAGCGCAATTATTATATTGCGACAATGACAAGTGACGACAAGTCCTACACTGTAAATCGATCAGTTAATTTATAAGTTTGCAATTTAATTATTGTTTGCAAATTATAATCCAGCTCTTTAAATCCTTCTGGGCTCTAGTCTGTCTCATAGCACACAGCAAAAACAAATGTTCCTACCTGGAACAGAGATTTCAAAGGAGAACAGGAGTCTTTTCGACAGGTCACTGATGACATATCTTGGTCATTTTATGATTAAGTTCAGTAAAGTTTATATATTGTACCTTTCAGTTTAGTAAAACCAAAAACTTTTAACCTAACTACCTTGCCATCTGTATTCAGCGCATCGATTTCCAGAATGATTGGAAAGTGATCACCATGTTTATTGGGGGAAATGACATTTGTGACTTCTGCACAGACACGGTGAGTTTCTGTCTCTAATTGCAAATAAAAGTAATTTCATAACAAACTTTGGAAAAACAAATCTGTCCATGTGCCATGTCTGCGTATTTTCCTGATCACCCTATCCAGTATCCATCGACACTATTGACTCCTCCTGACATTTCACTGCAATCCTCCAGGTTTTTTTCTCACCGGAGAATGTGGTCGGTCGTGTCCGCAAGGCCCTGGATATCCTCCATAAAGAGGTAGACTAGAAAAAGACCCTTCAGTTTGGATTGCATCCCATGAGACCCAATTGATTTTCGCTTCTTCATCATTAAGCTGCTTGTGTTCCATGGCAATGTCCTATTCATTGCCTCCACTGTCCTATTTTTCCCAACAGGTTCCCCGGGCCATGGTGAATCTGGTGGAGCTGATGCACATCGTTCCTCTTCGCGAGCTGCACCAAGAAAAGAGCCTTAAGTGCCCCACCTTCTTTGTGAAGTACGTGACTGCCGGGAACCTGCTCCTCATCATCCGTAGCACCAGTGTCTGTGCTTCAAATAGATGACAGTGATATTTATTTGTACCCCTACATGTCCTCTCCAGAATTGTTTGCCCTTGCATTCTGACCCCTAACAAGGGAACAGGGGAACTCCAGAAGGTTGAAGATACAAACCGAGCATACCAGGTAAACCACCACACAGTACAAAAAATGTTTTCATTATAATTACTTTTCTCAGCCAATACTGCAAGTTAAAGCTACTATGTTGTGATACCATATGTTAATGTGTGAATATATATGAACAAACATAAAAGTACATTAAACATATACAGACATAAGTCATTAAAACTAATTATGAACATAACATAATAGCAGTGACTCTGTCAAAAGATTCTGGGTTCAAACCTCAATGTCTTCAATATGCCTAATCCCTTCCTGCTCATTAATGAATTTATTAGTGACATATATTTTCAAATAAGTCAAATAAGTTCCTGAATGATTTCCGTTTGTCCATCCAGAGTGCTATGAGGAAGCTAGTTGACTCCGGTCGCTATGACACCCATGAGAACTTCACTGTGGTGCTGCAACCTTTCTTTAGGGAGATCATCCTCCCCAGGCTAGAGGTAGGGATGGATATTAAGGAGTGTATAGGAACACTTTGTGGCTTGAATCTATATTTCCCAGTATTTTGTCAGCATCACTCTCGCTCACTTTCTCCCCCTGCATTAATTTTAAAGGACGGACGCCCCGATCGCTCCTATTTCTCCCCAGACTGTTTTCACCTGAGCCAGAAAGCTCATACGCTGATGGCTCTTGCACTTTGGAACAACATGGTGTAGTATTCTTTAACAATATATATATAAATAATAAGAGATGGCAAAAAGTATATTTATTTCAAATCGAAAAAAAAAAAGGCATAAGTGTTGTAAATAATGCACAATTCTCACAATGTCTTAGATTGAGTCCGTGGGCAACAAGACTTTTAGCCAAGACTTCAGCAATGTTATTGATTTGAAGTGTCCTTCAAAGGTAATAACATATATCTATATGAACCACATACATACTCCTCCCACGGGATATATGAAACAATACAGATCATATTCTGCCATGGGTTGTTCTCCAGGTTAGGATGATCTCTGTATTGTTTTGTCATTTGGATGTTTTGTTTGTTTTTATGTGTTTCATGATCTCTTCATCAGAAAATGCCGTTCCTCAGGACGGCTCAGAACAGCAACTACGTCTACCCCGGCCCTATCCCCAGTCCTCCCCCTGTTACGGTAGGCCTGCCTTACTACTGTGATATTATATAATATATTCCATTTGGTGGATTTAGCATGGGAAGCCTTAGTGGGAATCGAGGTACACAAGACCA
This sequence comes from Molva macrophthalma, assembly GCA_027123675.1. Taxonomy (NCBI): domain Eukaryota; kingdom Metazoa; phylum Chordata; class Actinopteri; order Gadiformes; family Lotidae; genus Molva; species Molva macrophthalma. The sequence continues at coordinate 11,867,976 of JAOPJO010000124.1, read as the reverse complement.
AATTTCTGCCACATTTCTCTCCAATGTCTCTCGCACAAGCTGGTTACGTTAAAATGTTATGTGTGTTGTCACCACCACAACCAGCCCTCCTACCCTCCCCCCTACTCACACCACTACGTCTCCTTATAATGGTCTCCTTCCTTTAGAACTGGGGCAGTGATTTCACCTGCGCTAACACTGCTCCCTCGGACTCTGTGCCGGCTTCGGGTGAGAATGCACCACCTCACCTCAGATATTACCTCTAGTAACATTGAGTAGAAAGTACAGAGAGAGGGTGCTTGAATGTTATTTATGTTTTGCAGTGCATAAGTTGCGACCTGGAGACATCAAAGTGGTGGGCGCCATGGGAGACTCGATAACGGTAAATATATTACTTTTATCTTTCAAAACATTTTTTACTGAATATTACTGAAAATTTTCTTAGTCACTTTTATTATCCTATATAAAAGTTGTAAAAAGTTGTAAAAATAGTTTTCCTAATGAATTCCAATTTAACATATCATCCGTGTGTGTGCGTGTGTGTTTGGATACAGTCTGGTTTTGGAGCTAAGGCTAAAAACATCCTAGCTCTGTTTACTGAATACAGAGGCGTTTCATGGAGGTGAGACTGAACAAAATACAAATGCAATCAGAAGAAAAACATAATCATATTTATAAAGATATTATTGATTTCTCTGTCTGTTTATGAATTAGCATTGGAGGTGATAAAACCCTTGAGACCATCACAACATTACCCAGTAAGTCAAATTCTGTGCATGAATCCACAAGTCAATCCAAATACTCACCACTAGATGACAGACTTTCTTGCTTGATTCCATGTGATGAATCCAAAATGTGTATGTCACTTATGCAGCGGTATCCCCGGTTTCTGTCTTTAGACATCCTCAGGAAGTTCAATGCCAACATTAAGGGGATGTCGAAGGGCCGGGGAAAATGGCAGACAGGCTTTAACATGGCTGAGACAGGAGCCATGGTGTCGTGAGTGAATGATGTCACATCATGGCATATCACACAGTACCCTATTTATATCTTGACATATCATATGAATCATGTCATATATGTCCTATATTAGTCGCATGTCATCACCTCATATCATAATAATTTAAACATGACGTATCATCATCATCATATGAGCTTTCAATACACGCTTCATGTTTACAGAGAATTCCCAGAGCAAGCCAGACTGCTTATTGAAACCATGAGAAACAATACAGTAAGTGTTGATCTCTCTCTTTCTCTCTCTCGCTCTCTCTCACTCACTCACTCACTCACTCACTCACTCTCTCTCTCTACACAGTAGAGATACACAGTCTCTCTATCTAAATGCCCCCTCTCCCTCCCGTCGTGTTGAAACAGGCTGTGGACTTTAAGAATGACTGGAAGCTGGTGACCCTCTTCATCGGAGGGAATGACCTGTGTCTGTACTGTGATGACAGAGTGAGCTCACCATCCATCCATCATCAGCTTAACCCACTCAATAATATCAGTTAGAAAAGTTAAAAGTTAATTTTGCTTTTGTTCTTCCTACATTCATCTTCCAGTAATTCCAATATCACCCTACTCTGATATCACAGAATAGCAAAGTATGCATCAATGTAAAATTAGCCATCTTACTATGGTTGTGATCATATTCGCTAGTCACTGCTGTTGCTAGAGTTTCATAAAAACATAGGATATGTACATATACTTCTGTTATGGAGGATGTTTGCTTTGTAGTTTAGGTTAAAATAATCTGAAAGATGTGTTTCCTGTTTGGAAAAACACACACATGCACAGGCTGCATATTCAACGAAGAACTACATTCATCATTTAAAGACGAGCTTGGACATTCTTTACAACGAGGTAGATTTCTTTTAATATATACACATTTTTGTATTTGCAAAAATATTGTATGTTAAACAGTATTGTAGTGTGTAAAAAAAAAGATATCTTCATATTTCATCCATTTCACTAGAAGTGACTTTTAACATGACATTAGTCAAATTGAATAATAAATATGATAGGAGCTGTATAAAATGTTGAATTAACACATTTTTTTCTTGTAATTATGGTGTTAGGTCCCCAGACTGCTGGTTAATGTGGTGGAAATCCTAGAATTGAAGGCCCTTCGCAAAATTAAAAAGGATGCTTTGTGCAACTTCATTCAAAAGTATGCTTTGCTATTAATTAAGTTCAAGATATCGCATCAATGGCTAAGGCACTCAAAACATACACTTATATTTGCATTTGTTTGGATCACTTTTCATTATGTCAAATATTCATTCAATATTTGTTGTTGCTGTAGTTTTCCATTTAACTTTATTCTTTATTCTCTTTTTCTTGTCCGAGCACAGGCAGGCTTGTCGGTGCTTTTTGGAACCTAGCGATGATTCACCGGAGCTGGCTGAAATTAAACGCATCAACCGGGATTATCAGGTAAATCTTACCAGAAGATCGATTGGTTGCTCCACCCACTAGTGTTCTAACCCTACGTTTAATTCTCACTTTCAACCCACTATCTGTCTTCACTGTTCTGTCCATAAAAGCACAAATAGTCTCTAAAATATTCACAAAAATACATTAATACAAATGTTTTTTTGTGGTTATATTACATTTTATTCTATAGTATGTTTTGTATATATATGTGTGTGTGTGTGTGTGTAAATATGTATCTATATAAAAAAGTTTTTGGTATAATACGATTTTTTGGTAGAATGCAATATTTCATGGTCTAATATTTTTGTGTTTGGTCGTCCTCCAAGAGAGAGACGGAGAACCTGGTATACGGAGGACACTACGATGCCAGGGAGGACTTCACTATCGTGGTGCAGCCCTTCCTCAGAAACACCATCCTTCCCTTGAACTCCGTATGACCTCCAGCACATCCAACACACACACACACACTAACTACATTCATACGATTGATGATGATGATGATGTGTCGTTTCCAGGAGGGGAAACCGGACACAAGCTACATGACAGTGGATTGTTTCCACTTCAGCGAGCAGGGCCATGCAGACATGGCCAACGGACTGTGGAATAACATGGTACTGCTAGCCGCTAGCCGCTAACTGTATTGGACAGACTGTTGTCTTTTTCTTCTTCATAGCCTTCAACAAATATCAATTACAATTTAAATGACTTTGTTGTCAGTGACAGTACATTTTTGTTCTGTTTCATAGTTTGAGCCCGTGGGCAAGAAGCAGACGTACTACAATTTCACAAGCTCTAGGAATGTGATCAAGTGCCCTGCTGAGGTAAAAAATACAAATACATACATATACATACATATACATACATACATATATACATATATACATATATACATATATACATATATACATGTATACATATATACATGTATACATACATACATGTATACATACATACATACATACATACATACATACATACATACAGTACATACATACATACATACATATATACACACATACACACATACACACACATACATACATATGTACATATATATATACGTACATATGTATATACGTACATACGTACATAACACATATTTTAAATTCTCATTTCACATTACACAATATATTATTTATATATATACCATGAACATATTTATTACCATGAGCTACACTGAGTCCTACCATAAACAAAAATTCCCTTTGTGTCCCATAGGAGCATCCTTACATCTTCACAAGTATCAACAGCTATTCCATTCCAGCCACTACCCCAGGCCCCGCCTCCACATCCATGCCCAGCCCAGCCACCCCTGGAACCACGGCCACGCCACTCGACCACACCTGCTCAGGCAGTGTGCCTGCCTGGGTCGCTGCTGTCCTGACCGTGGTGGGCCTCCTCATTGGCTTCGCACTCACTTGGCTCCTCCTCTCTTACTTACAGAGAAAGAACCGTCAGAAGATGAAGACTGGGTTGGAGATGAAAGGCACCTAGTTCTAAAGCAGTGTGTGTGTGTGTGTGTGTGTGTGTGTGTGGGTGTGGGGTGGGGGTGGGTATGGGTATGGGTGGGTGTGGGTGTGGGTGTGGGGTGGGGGTGGGTATG
>JAOPJO010000124.1:11849324-11863858 GCA_027123675.1 Molva macrophthalma | reverse complement strand
GTGTGTGTGTGTGTGTGTGTGTGTGTGTGTGTGTGTGTGTGTGTGTGTGTGTGTGTGTGTGTGTGTGTGTGTTGTAAATACTGCAATGGCCACTTAGCAAGGAAAGTTACCTTGAAATTACCTTGAAGTTGAAGTTACCTTGATATTCTGCTAAAAAATGATTTGCAACATAAAATAATGAATCTGCCGACCACACTTAAAATACCAATATGAGAGACAAATTAAATTAACTAAAAAATATTTGAGGCAATTGCTGCTGATGGCTGATAAAAAATTATAAGTATGTGGTGAACATAAATCCTGCATTGTTGCATTGTCATTTCATCCTCTTGTTACCTCTGATGAGCAGCCTGTGCTGAATCATTGTAGTTGCCCCATTCTTATTTGTTCAAGCTCAGAGTAACATAATATGATAGTCTTAACCTTCTTTTATCTGTCATAATGCACAAAATTTCCAATAAATCATTTTGTATTTATTTTGTGTCTGTGGATATATACCCTACATATTGTACATCGTCACCCTTTTCACTTATCACAGAATAAACAGTTACTGTATTGTGTAGATCATATAACACAAAAACTGTTTTATATTCCTCAAATATATGATTTGACAGCAGATGCTCTATTACGCACACATTAATTAATGACTACATTATGTAACCGCATCTCTATTTCTGAGAAAAAAATAAATACATTTTTCTCTTGGCCCAGGTCTGCTGCACCATACCCTATAAGGTTTGCTCTCTCCTCACTGCATGCCACGATAAATCAACAGGCCAAAGTTCCTTGTTTGGCAGAACAACGCCCCCTACCGATGTACCATAAAGTTGACCGCGTCCACAGTACTCTAAATATCAGTTGAAAGATGGCGGAGGGCGAGTTGAATGTGGACAGCATCATCTCTCGCCTTTTAGAAGGTAAGTGTTCTTTTAAACCCAATAGATCCGCGTCTCTGACTATCTGACATATACATTTAACAATGATAGCTCTATTGGTTACCTACATTGTTTCCCAAAAAGGATATTTTTGTGGAACGGGTTTAAATTAGATGGCGATTGCCACCGTTTCTACTACTAGCTGCGTTGTTTCGCCCAGGCTAGTTTGGGCTAATGTTAGCCTGACATGTTTATAAAACAGCGTTTTAACGGTGAACACCTACAGTATAATGTTTTTTTTAGTGCAACATGTTGCACCAAATGAGTTACCCTGTATCGTTTTTATTTCGCTGAGGATTCAACTTTATTTTTCCTTCGTGCCCTGTTATTTATGACTCAATGTTTTATGCGCGGTTTTCATGGTAGTTTGTATGCAAATATAACTGAACATAACATATACGGTGTCGTGTTAATTTCTTCCTTGTCTATATCTTAAAGTCAAGCATGGAAAAAAGTGAACCTCTATTGACGGGTAGCGTTGCATCACTCAGTTATTAGGTGTGCAGCTTTAGCTGCACAACTCCTGTTATCCTTACTTTATTATTGGGTATATTATTAGGCATTCACAGTGAAACTGTGGATACCTATTGTCGTTCTAGGGATTCCGTATTATTATATTGGATTGGTGATTAGTCTATCAATCATACATTTTCAGATTTGTCAGTCTTTGCGGTCAAAGTTTACCGATCAGCTCTGCCGCCCCAATGGACAAACGATGTAGCTTGTACATCATGACGTCACATCGCAATGACCGTCTCCATTTCGGAAGTATAGGAGCATTGGAATATGTTTGGTTGTAATCGTATTTTGGCCATTGTTTAGTAATTGTGAAATGATCTGTCAATATTGGGAGATTATTGTTGAGTTTGAAACTGCCACCATTTTTCTCATGCGAGACGTGGTAAACAGTTTTGATTAGCCTAGGTTACTGTATATTTACTTTTATTTAGATTTTACAGTACTACAATTCTCTCGAGTGATCATACAAATTCCATGGTGCTTCTGATGTACAAGCCGCCATGCTAAACATTTTTCCCTATTGGACCCATCTGGATCGATTTGTGTGTAACGTTTTTCCAAAAGCTTCTAAATAACCACCGGTCTAAGTGACACCAAAATTGGTGAAGATGCTATATGGATATGCAAGACTCAAACACGTATTTGGAATATTGATTAAATTAAAACAGGCAGTTATTCAGAAATCAAAACGGCCTTAATCAATTCAATCAAGTCCGCTACAGAACAGCAGCCTCAAAAGCAAGCAAGCAATATCTATTGTTGTTATTCTGAAATTTCCCTACTCAAATCCTCCTCAATACTTTCTGCCAGAACAATAATTCAAACTTGACTACATTACTATTGAAACTAATGGAAAGACTACACTTTTATACTATCTATACTTTTTAGTATTTAAAGTCGTGGTCCCCCCCTTCCCCTCCAGTTGACAGGAGGGAGACTTTCGGAATTAAATAGTTTAAAGTGTTCTATCCACTCTAACTGGCTGTGCAACTCTGTCACAAACTAGCATAGCTCGGCTGTGGGGTTGGCCTGATTAGGAGGGGGATTGGGAGGGTCGTTGGTGTGACTCTTGTAAACAAATAGGGTTACGGGCTGGCAAGCGTTTTGTTTTTGTAGAATATCAGTTATAGGATATGATTTCGATAACATTATTGAAATCAACATTGACTAGAGATGTGTCCAGATCATTTTAAGCTACAAGCTATTTTAAATGCTGTGTGTAGAATTGAGTGGCCTCTAGTGGAACAATCGTTGTTTTCATTACCTTTTAGAATAAGCCCTTTATATCTACATAGGGGGCGGGTCCTCTTCCATGGATTCCCCCGTGTGGCACCGCCATGTTTCTACAGTAGCCCAGCTGGACAAATGGCCCTAGTGTGGATGTGTTTTTAATTCAATCAACTTTCAATTAAAGTGTAAGTGACCTTTTAATTAAAATCGAATTTTAACACTTTGAGATAAAAACAAACCATACATTTTGGGCCAATAGTTCTAGGAAGGAGGTGGGGCTTGTTAACCCCATGGAAATGTCCCATCGGTGATACTTTTTTAGTACCGTGTAGGAGAGTTGTAATCATTTATATGAATGATGCAATAAGTGTCTGAAAAGCTTAACCCTCTCTCGGACACGGACATCAAAATCAACTGCTGGCCAGGCGGTGCGCCACTCATCCCCATACACACTGTGGCGTGATATACAAGTGTCCGAGAAGCTTAACCCTCTCTCAGACCCGGACTTCAAAATCAGCCGCTGGCCAGCCGAAGCTCCACACATCCACACACACACCATGGCGTTATAGTATACGTTTCCGAGAAGTTTAACCCTCTCTCGGACGCGGACATCAAAATAAACCGCTGGCCAGACGGAGCCCGATACATCCATACAAACACCCGTGGTGATTTATTCATGTGACAGAGAAGCTTAACCCTCTCTCGGACGCATGACTCGGCCCCCTTAATTAGTCACAGGGCTTAGTCACTCATGCTTAGTCAGACATTTTCCTATTCTCGGCTGAGATTGACGGCATAGGGCTGCGACACATGCCTTTCAGTTTCAAGTCTTTTTTTAAATTTTTATTTTATTTTTTTTTTTTTAAGGATTCTGTTTTTCAACAGTATTTTTATTGTAATTTGTTAATAAATAGGGATGCACTGATTTTTATTTATTTTTTCCTTATGAAAGTAACCCCAGCGATTGTCCGACCAAGGAGAATTTGGTCGAAATAGTGCACATCAACCAACTGACCAGAACTTGACAGCCCTAGACATTCTGATGATAGTGATTGTGTACTGATTATATAATGGTTCTTAGTTTGCGCAATAAAAGCGCTGCGTTAAATAAGTTGGGTTTTTTTAGGCGACAAATGTGTTGTGTGCCTTTTTTAAGAAAATACATGATGGCATGAAAACGCAGCAATACGAGAGTTAAGAGAGTAATAAGAGTTTAGTTAGGAGTGGAGCCACACGGTTTTGTGACAGCGTCAATACGTTTAGATGTAAAGGAAGAATCAGGGTTTTTCCTGGCTCAGAATGAGCCTTTGGGGGGTGACTACGCATGACAGTAAGCATGATCAGTCCGCTTACAGTAAAGGCAATGAGTCTGGTTTACCTTATTTGACAGAAATCTATGAATTTTCCTGTTATATATGAACATTTGATAAACAGAAATACATTCGTAATATCTTTCAAGATATTGCCACGTTTATGGGGAACACAAGAAACTTATTCCAGCACCTGAGACAGAGACATGCAGGTGTGGGTATGACAAAGGTCCCTGGTGGCACGCCATCACAGATGCGGTGACATATTGCATCACTAAAGATATGGTCCCCATTAATACAGTAGAAAAAAGGGTTCATTGAGATGCTGCAAACGATGAACCATATATTTTGATATTTTAGATTTTCTTTTGACCAACTACAGCTCTGTAGTAGTTGGTCAAAGAGGCAGATGTCTGTAAATATGTTCTAAGTTTGTTTTATATTGCAAGTGTCATTTTGCGTACGTGTACTTGAGCGCAGTATCGGAACGATACTGAGTACTGGTTTCAGTAACGTTGCATCCCTAGTCTTTGATATGAAGGTGCAAGAATTTACCAATATTTTCATAATTATCAGATGGCTAAACATATATAGTTAAAGCAAAACATTCAACTGATCTGCTTTATAAATACTTTCTAGGAAACACGATCCAAATGTAAGCCTAAAATGTATTACCCATAAATGTTGTGGCTCTCTTCCGAATACCGACAGATTTATTTTAAGATTCCTAATTAACTTAATATGTTTTATCTTCTGGCTTTAACATCTCACTTTAACCAATTTTATATTTAACAGTTGAACGGCCCACACTTTAAATGTTGTTGCCTCTGTTTATCATCTTCATCTGAACTCGCGTGGAGGGCTCGTAGGTGGGAGTGTGCTCACATTGCAGATAAACCACTAAACACACCCACGCTGCTACGTTTAAAGTAGAAGTAGGCTGCTCTCATACTCCAGGCATTAGTCTGTTGTTTCATCAAGTTCCCATGGTCTAGCTTAGTTTAGGATTTACAAACTTCAGTAAAGTTTATTATGGGAATGAGATTTATTTTTATTTTTAGCATAATCAAGTCCAGATGGAGCTTGAGTTGTTGTTGCTTATGAGAAACCAAACGCTTAAATTCATTCTCATGAGAGTTTATGCATAAAGGTGGTTATTGTATTCGCCGTTTGATTTCATCAGATTTGTCCTGGGGATTTCACTTCCCATAGCTTTGTAGCAAGCAGCATCACTCTGCATCATGTTTTTCCTGAGCCGATCAGAAAGAGCAATTGTAATTACCAGAGTTTAACCACCAGTGGCGCTGTTCCTATGTTGTTAATTTGGGTGTGTAGTTGCTCTTTAACGCCCCCTGCTGCAGCTTTACTGCCAAACTCGTCCTCTCTGCTCTCCAGTGCGAGGATGCCGACCGGGCAAGATCGTCCAGATGACGGAGGCAGAGGTGCGGGGCCTCTGCATCAAGTCCAGAGAGATCTTCCTCAGCCAGCCCATCCTGCTGGAGCTGGAGGCCCCACTCAAGATCTGTGGTCAGTAATGACATATGTCATTCTCTTACCATTTACTGTTTGTCTCTATGCTGTTCCGACATATACACAGTATTAAAAATGTATTTAGTTGATATATTCTCCATGGGATAACCAAGGTAAATGGAAGGCGGACATTGTTAATACAGTTTTCTAAATATCTGTTGAATGTAAACGGGCCAATTTAAAGCTGGTGAATCTTTCGTTTTAGAAGTAGTCATAGTCAAGTAGTTATATTTATTACGGCTTATTCCATTAGAAATAATATTATAAAGAAAATATGTAGGCGTGATGACATCTTTCTGTAAATCACAACTTTTATATGCCAGTCAATAAAGAAACTTGGCAGATCTAGGAGCTCCTATGCTGCATTCGGCATTGTAAGCATATTCCATTTTACTATTTGAATCAAATGCAAAATGTGGTTACAGGACCCTTTACGATTTTATGCCCCATTGTATCCCTCTCAGCTGCCACAGCTTATTAGCATTAGTATCACTTCAAGCCCAGTTTCCCATTTGTTTTAGTAGTATGATTGGGCTATTGAGTTCATTATCTCAAAATTGTCCCTTTTCTTTTATTTGGTTTTGTTGGCTGCAGCTTTTGCGCAAATGTATTTTTGGAGCAGCTGTATTGCGTTGGGTAATATACAGGCTAGGGCAGCAGTAAGTAAACAACGTCCCCAGAGCTCCCACCAGCATACAGCCAAATCTCCAGGGCCCACAGTAACAAACCACTGCTTTGATGCAGCTCCGATCTGGCAGTATGATGTAATCCGCCCCCGCGTAACATTTCCTGTGCCTAGGCCAGATTAAGTCACAATTGCTCACTTGACTTCTGTGCCCTCATGTACTCTTCAGATGTAACGGGGGAAGGGGACATGTACACATACACCAACGCATACATAACATGCATGTGCATGTTAACTTGTTTCTGCTGCTGCGAGTCACGCTGGCTGAACTGCAGACAGCACAGTGTCTCGACCCCACTTTTTGTTGGTCACAATATGGGTCTTTCTTTAGCCCTTTTTTTTTGCTACACAAACACTCACGCACTTATCCCTCTTCTCCAGCATAGTGACGCAGTGCTCCTAACTCAACTCTGTTGACCCTGTTCATTTATTTACCATCTTCCCTACAGACCTGTTCTTGCCCAAACAAAGGAGAGCCCAGGCCCATATCGGCTTTCATTTGGGCACAAGGTGCTTCCCTCAGATGGTGACTATGCTAACCGTTCTAGTCCCTGAATGCCAGCTTCAAGGCATTGCTGTGGGGTGCTAGCTTCTCTATTTGAAATATGGCCCCTTTTGTTAATCGTCAATTAAGGTTAACAACGGTTAATGGCTGTTTAGCTGGTGGCTCCAATCATAATTGATAGCCTGCTATTCATCATATTCAATTGCCGTGTGGGTTAATTAACAACAGGCATAACCGATAAATACTTAAATCAGCCTAATGTGTTTCCTCCCCGGCCGTGGCATTGTTATTGATGAGCTTCTAACCCTGCTATGGTTGGCTGCCTCTAAGCCACGCCAGGGGTGATGGGCTCCTGTTAATCTCATGCTGACCTTATACACTGCAAAAAGGGTCTTCAATAATTCACTGTGGTGTGGACTGCTCAGTTTCAGTTTCTGCTCAAACTTTCCCTCTCACACGGTCAACCTTTGCTGTCACAGACACACTTTGGCCCCAAAACATGTTTTCCTTTTTAAATGATAGCTGTGGCTGACTGTACATTTTGTGTTGGGAATTAAAGAAAACAAATAATGTACAATGTCCAATGTGAGGTTGCTGGAAACACATTGAAATTTGTATTTGCACATATCTTTTATTTTCCAATTGCTCGCATTACATTTCTTTCCTGAAAAGCGACTGAACCTCTGCCTTACTATTTTAAGGTTTTATGAATAATTCAGTTTGATTCAATGTGAGAATAAAGACTATGTGAGAATAAAAACGGTGCCCTCCTTCCTCAAACAGACAGATTGTCTGTTTGAATTTCTCGCCAGGCGTTGCCTGCGGCGTGAATGGCACGCCCCGAGCAACGCTTAATTTGTGTTTGCTCGAGGGGAAATATTTTAACTTTGGCGCGAAATTCGCGTGAAGCAAAAGTAGAGAGTCGAAATGCTGGTTATCTCGCCCTGGGCTGGCTGAAGGAAACGTTGGCGCTTACTCGAGGAAAGAACCTCGTTCTTTTAGCGAGTAAACGCTTGTGGGGTTGCGCGGCCAAAGTCGCACGAGTAACGAGAATTGAAAAGTCGCGTTGCTTTTCAGGGTCAGGTCAGGTCAGGTCAGGTCATCGGTGGGCCAAACCATTACACCTTACACAGGGCTGCGGGGATGCTCACTGTTTCAACGACACTCTTGAGTTTCCGATCACGCCAGGCCGCGTTGAGTGACGGGTCTGAGTCCTCAAAAGGCGCATTGAGCTTGTATTGTTCTCGGATCAAACGGGCTACCGTGGGAGGTTTGTTGTGATCGGGTCGCTGAGCCACCATGACACACGCCTCGGAACACAGTGTTAAACTCGCTAGCAAACTCCATACTAAAAGAGACGGGGAGCTGTTCACAGCCACTTTTCACAAGCTGTCTACTTTCTTTTAAGAAAGTGTAGATGTAAAAAAGGGCTTGCCATTGGCTACATGGTCTGTGTTGTACATCTTTGGTAAAACATCTGTTGTCCGTCTACTTTACTGACAACATTGTTGCAGCACAGAAAGAAAACGATTATGTCTCGTTTGTTTAATTTGAGTTATTGCGTGATTCTGAAGGCCATTTTAATGTTTATCTGGAATAAGAGACCAAATCATATGTGCTGCTCTCATTTAACTGTCAAATGTGGACACACAACACTGCTCCAATATGTGCAGTCCGTTGAAAGACTTTATAGGCACTGAAACCTTGTACCGAAAACTTTGGTTGGAGCTTATGGCGCAACCCTTTCCATTTCCTACCAGAGAACGACGTCTCATTGGCACCTTAATGTACGTGGTGAGGCTCTCTGCACCTGGCCCCTTTTTGGAGGACTGTGCCAAAATTAGAGCAGCTCTTAAATGGTGCAAGGAGATATAAAAGGAAGCAGGTCGTGGCTGGGTTACGAGGAAGGGCCTCCCCCACCCTGCAGTGTCCCTCTACACAGGTACAACTTCATGCACCAAAACACTGACTGGTGGATTTTTGTTCATGTGACGGGGGTGAGTATGTGTGGCCCACTCAATGTTGCTGAAACTTGAAAGGCGTGAGCTCATACATGCGTGCAAGCGGTTAACCTGAATTGTAACGGAATTCCCCTGCTTCACTTCATTTCCCCAGTGTCCTGGCATTGATGCGGTTGAATTCACAGCAGCTAATTTTGCCTTTTTTATATCCCCTCATGGCTCCTGTTTAGAGCTAAACGACAAACGCCCAAGAGTAGATCACCAGTCCGGTCACACTTCCCACAGCTCACTAAATGTCAAGCGGGATTCAGGAAGTGGTGTAGCTTGGTGAGCAGGGGAAACAAGGATTTCGACGAGAGAGAGTTCAGTGGAAGAGAACATTGAGGAAACGAGTCTCAGTCTGACCTTTTTTGTAGTTCGATTTGTTAGCTCTTTATTGCACACGCCGCGTGGTATCCTTCTGTTATTGACTCTCCCTAGCTATTTTTAATGACCCCTTTCCTGTCTTATTTTCTCTGCTAGTCCCCCAGCTAGCTGACAGAACGCGCATTCCATCGTTTAGTCTGAGAACCATCTGCCTCTACACGCACCCCGCCCCCTTACCCTAAATGCACAAGGTTAACTCCTGGACATCCTCTCCACCCTTCCTCTCATATCCTCCCCTCAGGTGACATACACGGGCAGTACACAGACCTGCTGAGGCTGTTTGAGTACGGAGGCCTCCCCCCAGAGGCCAACTACCTATTCCTTGGGGACTACGTGGACCGGGGCAAGCAGTCCCTGGAGACCATTTGCCTGCTGCTGGCCTACAAGATCAAGTACCCGGAGAACTTCTTCCTGCTCAGGGGCAACCACGAGTGTGCCTCCATCAACCGCATCTATGGCTTCTACGACGAGTGTGAGTCACGACTAGTGTTGCTGCACAGAGAATTGATTAGATGCCCGTGGGCATGCATGTAAAGGTATACATTCAGAACGCACACTAACCGAAAATTCAAAGTAACAAGTATTCACCTGCTTTTGATGCCATCTTTTTTTTTATTCTCTAGGTAAGCGCAGGTTCAACATCAAATTGTGGAAGACCTTCACAGATTGTTTTAATTGCCTTCCCATTGCTGCCATCATCGACGAGAAGATCTTCTGCTGCCATGGAGGTGAGCAGACTACAGGGCTGATAGGCTAGTATTCGGCCTTGACTCTATTGTTAAGCGCTTTGCCGAACCAGTGATCTTACCCCAACCTTGCTTTGTCTCTTACTTTGCTATTCTAGGGCTGTCACCGGATTTGCAATCCATGGAACAGATTCGCAGGATCATGAGGCCAACAGATGTGCCTGATACAGGTAGAAGATCTGTCACACAAAATGAATGAATGAATGTTTTAGCATAGTCATGATTAGGGTTGCCTCCACCTTGCCTATTTTTGTATTCCTTATAATGAAGTACACTGTGCGTGTCCCAGGCCTGCTGTGTGACCTGTTGTGGTCGGACCCAGACAAGGACGTGCAGGGCTGGGGGGAGAACGACCGTGGGGTCTCTTTCACCTTTGGGGCCGACGTGGTCAGCAAGTTCCTCAACCGCCATGACCTGGACCTCATCTGCCGAGCTCACCAGGTAACCCAGGGAACGGCAAGACATAAAGACGGGCATGGTTCAGGGAATTGTCTGTGTGTGCGCGGGATCACATTAGCGTTGCATGCAGCATGTAGCAACTTTGAAACATGTTTGGTGATGTTGATGGCAACTTGAATGGATAAGTTGAACTGAAGTATACTTTAATGTCTGTAACACAGCGATGATGCATAACCTAATAAAGGCACAAGGATTGGTGCTGTTCCCATCTAAGGCTAACCTAAATGAGTAATGACCATGGCCAATATGAACTCGGACTGTGGTTTACATAATCGACAGCCACATACGCATAAGTCCTTCTGATTCGGCACGTTATCTGTGTATCCTATACTCCACATCGGCTTACTTGCGGCCATATATTTTCAAGCATTTTAAATGTCATGCGTCTCCTCCTTCTCCTCACAGGTGGTGGAGGACGGATACGAGTTCTTTGCCAAACGCCAGCTGGTGACTCTGTTCTCGGCTCCTAACTACTGCGGGGAGTTTGACAACGCTGGGGGCATGATGAGCGTGGACGAATCCCTCATGTGCTCGTTCCAGGTACCCCTGCTTTATCCCTGCTTCTCACATCAATGATACAATAAGCAGGAAGTAGAACAATATATAGGGTTCAATACTTTTCCTAATGCTCGAGCTGAGGCTTGATCATTTGGGCATTGAGCAGCAGCAGTATCGCGATCAGGGAGCATTGGGGAATTGGGACAGCTGATCTGCTTGAGCGTCATTAAAGACGACGTCGACTGTTAATGATCTGGCCAGTCACAACCTTGAGACTTTGTAGCCAATCACGTTTGTTAAATGTGGCCATATGGTGGCGTGATATGTAAATGTATGATAACTTAGTCTAACCTCTAAAAGACTTCCTGTTGGGATACACTGATTCGGCAACCGATTGAGCGTTTTGTTGTGCATTTGGCAACTGGAACAGTGGAGATTAAGGAAAACCTCAAGAGATTTAGTCGAAGTGTGAGGCGAATCCCGATACATGGACAATCTGATTGCAGCCGTAGTTGTCCTACAGATGATCTTACCCCATGATCTTTTTGTTTTGTAGATCCTTAAGCCCTCTGAGAAGAAGGCCAAGTACCAGTACAGTGGGGTCAGCTCGGGACGGCCCGTCACCCCGCCCCGCACTGCCCAGCCGCCCAAGAAGAGGTGAACACCAGGCGTCCCCTAGGCTCCCACTTCCTGTACCCCACATGACCACCACAGCCTCTCCGTTTCCTCCACCATAACCCCCTTCCCTGTGTAGAAGGAATACAGGGCTTAACCATTACCACCCCCAACCTTCTCCCCTTCCCCAACCCCACTGACGGCTCTTTTCTTAATATGTATGTGTACATAAATTTGCTGTGACCAATGTATTATTATTATTTCTATTTTTGGTTTTGCCTGTCTGTTGGTATTTTTTATATTATACATATAACAAAAAATGATACTTGTGGTTGTCCTTGCAATGTAATTTGAGGATTTCTGAGGTTCTGCATTATTTAAAGGTGACGCTTTCTTTTTAAAGAGGATGAAAGGGGAAAAGGCGGAGATGTTTGTTGACTCTTTTGAACAGTAAACAAACGTTGAATTTTGTTTTGCCTTGATCTCTGAGAGCAGCAAGAAGCTTCCTCAATAATTGTAGATTTCTGCTTAACAAGACACTGTGTGGCGTTTAACACACGGGCATACACAAACTAATAAACAGTTATGGTATTACTAACAGTTTAAACATGTGTGTGAGTGTCTTCGTGTGTGTCTTTGCGCACGCTAACATTTGTTTGAGCAAATGCACATTTGAGATATTTAACCATTGTAGATATCAGTTGTACCACGATCGTTTTGTGCCCCATATTCAGCCGATCCCAAATCGACTGCATACATTTCCTACTCAAACATGCTATTTTCATTGGCCCTGCTATTATTGCATACATTAAGCCAGTGAAGAAATCAATAGAAATCAATCAATTATACATTTTGAAACCAAAATATTTTTCACAGCCATATTCGGCGACGAGAGTATCGTAACATTGCAACTTTGGTGAGCAACGTTGCTAAACACAAAAAACACCATTTCATACATAGAAATGATACGGCTGTACATGTTTTCATGTAGGACGCGACCAGCATGGCGACAGGCAATTAAGGCTGCGGGAGAACTAGGCTACCAGGCGGGAAATGACATTTCCGATGACCTGTGAAACAGAAAAAAAAAAGGCAGACCCACAACAAAGCGCCATGCATCTGGTGAAGGAAGTGATGTGCAGCGTGTGAAAGTTTGGTTTCTAGGCTACAACGTTTGCTGCAGGGCAGGGCAGGCATGTTCGCACACAGCTGAGAAGCGTTGCCTTGCAGAAAAAAAAAAAAAAAAAAAAATGTGGCTTCGTAACCACAGCGCCTTATATGCATATCCAACACTGCCTCTGCAAACTGGCTGATTGAAACCGGAGGTGATTTCTACTGCACTGATTTGCAATAGAACACGCACACGCACACGTGCACACACACACACACACACACACACACACACACACACACACACACACACACCAAAACTGACCGTAGGAGCTCTTCTCTTGGGCGGAAGGGGTACCGGAGGGTTGGAGGATTTGCGCGAGACCACGGCTCCGATGGCTGAGATCTCCTTCTCGAACATGGTCTTGACGGTGCTGGTGAGCACCAGGGTGAGATGGGGGGGCTCCCTGGCCTGGATGCACTCCTTGATGTACTGCAGGACGAGAGTGAAGAGAAGGGTCGGGTCTTAGATGAATGGTGCGATGACTTGGGGCGCGTAGGGCGAGTTGAACGCCACGCACTCCATTGATGGCCTCGGGGGAAGACGGTGCGGGGGGGAGGGGGGGGGGGGGGACCTTGCGGTGCGTTGCTGTGGAGAAGACACGCTTTAAACCATCTCAATTTTGAAATGATTTCGACTTTGACCCGGCGCGCCGCATGACAAATTGGCCGACCGAAGCTTTGCAGTACAGGCCAAAAAGACAGACTGTTTTGAGCTGTGGCTGATGCTGTGAGTGTTTGAAGTTGGCCTCGCACACGACGCCTGAGCTGGCGACGCGCTTGGTGTCTTAACACGTCTCCAGTTTACGCGCCTCGAGGCCGATATCCAACACACACAGAATCAAACAAACGCAAGTGAAATTAAACTGAATTTGAATTTAAATATATTAATATATTACTATAAACTATGTATTATTGGACACAAAATATGTATAAAATATATATATAAATATATATATAAATGTGCGCACACACACACACACACACACACACACACACACACACACACACACACACACACACACACACACACACACACAAATATCTTCTCCCCATGTCAATGTCTCCCCCCTCCCCCTCCATCCCTCCCTCCTCCTGTCTAAATCCATCTAGCTCTCCCCCTCCCTCTATTTGTCTCATTCTCTGTTCACTTTTAATTCACTTTCCTCCTTCAACTTGGGCGTCCTGTTGTTTAAAAAGGGACGTGCACAGCTTTATTTATTGACATTGTGTTAGCCACACTTTTCCTCATGCATCCTCCACATCCCTCACAGGGGGGGTCAGACGCACCAGCGTGACAGACAGACCAAGTCAACAGATAAAACAATTGCTAAGGTGAGACTTCACTTAATACCCCGGGGGGTGGGGGGCATTGAGGCCGAGCAGTAAACAGGGGTATTTCTCAACGAGTGCGCTAAATGGCACATCTAATAAACTGCACGTTGGGCGTCAATAGCTTGAACAAGACGTCGCTTATAGGGTAGTGCCTCTTGTAAGCAGAGCACATAGTTAAAACTAACAATTTGTCAATGCACGGCAGTGACTCCTGTGGCAGGAACTAAACAGAAATAAATAAAGGAGGGCCTTTTAAACGAGATCCCGTCCTGCTAAAGGGTTTCCCCTCTACTGTCAGTGTTCTGGGTAGCAGCAGCGGCCTTAATGGAGGAACAAGTACGGTAATGATCGGGGATGTTTCCATATTAATGTATCAAGTGCCACGAAGGGCTATAAATAACACCAGCATTAAAACTGTTTTGACATTAAAGGCCTTGTGGTACACATCCACATAGACAGGCAGGCAAACACACCCACGCAGGCAGGCAGACACACAGAAACAGAGAAAACAGAGAGATAACAAAGGGGGGAAAAGGATGAGAGAGAGAGAGAGAGAGAGAGAGAGAGAGAGAGAGAGAGAGAGAGAGAGAGAGAGAGAGAGAGAGAGAGA
>JAOPJO010000124.1:11834716-11849224 GCA_027123675.1 Molva macrophthalma | reverse complement strand
ATAACAGATGAGCCTCTCTGTGTCTGGAGTCCTCCACCACACGTCTCCATGCCACTTCTGACACAGGGTTGGCACTGACACGCTCCCCACGTCTAGCTAATGAGATCCCCCTCACGTCTGTTATGTGGTGCGCGTTTCAGTTCTGAAAGTAAATAAGCTGGCAAATCTTTGGTTAAGGTGATGTTGAGGCGTTTCATGCTTCCGCAGGGTTTTGACTCCTATTTTTCATGGTTTGATTATTCTGTGGTTGATACCATTTTTACTCTTTTCTGTCGATTCAAACTGGCAGAGTACAATGATCCTTTGCCTACAGTGCCATGTGTTGTGCTTTTTTTCATGTATCTGGGTAGAACAAAATAACAGCATGAACTGCAGGTTTGATTACTTGCTTTATTATAAGATGCATAAATGGCAACGATTCAGAAGAACATATGCAATATCTACTAAATGTTGTACTGCATGCAGACAACACTGCATTACCTGAGGATATGATGGTCATATTTTTTTTTTTTTGTTTTGAGGATCTGATGTGAGAATCGGATGTCTTAGCAAAGAATCAGCACAAGAGAATGGGAGGAAGTGACAGCTGTCACTCCCGGATAGTAATGCCACCTGGTGTTTAACAATTGCCAGTACATGACGTGTTTTTCATCTACAAGGAACTTCAAGTTATTGCATATACAGAGTTGAGATGCTGCATCATTAAGACCATAAGGAGGTGTTTGTTTATTTAATTGAGAAATAAGCCAGGTTCACATTAATATTCAAGTAAACATGATGCAGTAGTATCCTTTTATTGTGTGAAATGGTTGCCTTGTTTAAATTTTGCTTGGTTGACTTCACTTTTATTTGTATGTACTCTTCACGTTGTTTACTTTTTCACTTTATTCGTCATAATAAATATAGTATAAACTTTGAAGTGTTACCAAAAGTTGTTTGTACCAGTTGGTTTGAAGGTCTGAATGAAATAAAATTAAACTAAATTCAATATTGCCTCATTTGTGTCTGATTTTGATTAATAATGTTTTGCTAAATAAACTTGTATTAAGATGTACATTCACCTATGTGGAACCGCATATTTTGGGAACTATTACTTCATATTACATTGTGAAATGTGTCACTAAGCCATGGCAAGCGTATGTAAGTACCAGACAGTAAAGTACATTTTGCTGGATTAATCATCCACTAATTAGGCCAGTCTAAAATTATCTTCTCAGATTAACAATTTGTAGAATATCATATATATCAGTGTAATTGCGACATACATTGAAATGTATTTTGTATCATTTTTTTCAAATCAACATGTTTTAATGATAGTCGCGTTTCTTTGTATGCAATGTATCCTCCCAAACGAATGGGGGCGAGTTACATCTGGCTGTCGACTAACACGACAACACAGTGAACGTCGTTGACTGACCGCTGTACGCATGATCAAATCTCTATTTAATATGGATGGGCTATTAACCGCTTTGGACGAGTTGTTCGTTCGTACACAAAACCTCTTGGAGATCAGTATTTCAATTGCAGATACCAGAAGTGAACATTACCTCCAGTCTGCTGCATCATATAGGAATCATTTATGAGTTATCGCTTATAGTATTTAGATAAAGTATATGGAGGACACGGTATTCATGTGGCGAAAGAATGCGCCATCCTATTGTGATTCTTCGTCGTATTCAAAATCCATACAAACTATGTCCCAGGTCTGATGTTTAACAAGTCTAAAGTAAATCGTTGAACACGTCATCCCAGGTAAATTGAATGAAACTTATCAAACTATTACGTTTAAAACCTATGCATTTTTCTTGTCTTGCTTTATGGACTTCGTTCAGTCAATAATGTCCACCCCGCCCATTGCCGCACCTGCTTGTATGAGCTGCCCATGTAGGCTAACGTTATCTTCCAGTTCCAGGCTCGGACCAGATCCCGTTGGCGAGGTTCTGGCTACCCTAGCTGATGTCCCAGTGATGGGGAGTGTATAGCTCCAAGCAAGTGAAGTATGGCAAGGTTGAGGCGCAGAACTTGTATCATATTCCTAGGGTTGTTATTACTAGTTTTCATTGTAACCGTGGTTTTAAAGACCCATGCACCAACAGAATATCCATTTGATCTCCCCGGTGCTCACAAACTGTTCCCACACATCAACGGAGTTGAAAACAAGGCTGACTTGAAATCCGAGCGGACAAAAATGGATGACCCCTTAGAGGCAGAAAGGACTGCTAAACTGGAAACAATGTTGAAGAAGTTTTCTCCCCCCAACTACAACCTCCATGCCTTCTACTACATATGGTACGGAAACCCAAACTTCGATGGAAAATACATCCACTGGGACCACCCTCAGATGCCCCACTGGGACGCCAAAGTGGCGCAGGCCTATCCCCAAGGGAGGCACTCCCCACCAGACGACATCGGGGCCAACTTCTACCCAGCTTTGGGGGCGTACAGTTCCCGGGACCCTTCAGTTCTAGAGGGCCACATGCAGCAACTGCGGACCGCAGCAATTGGTAAGACAATCATCAGTTTGTTTTTGGCTAATAAATCAGCAGGTGCAGTCTGTCTAGGCCTACGTAATTGACAAAACTTGGGCTCATCATTTTACTGCAGTTCCGTTGTGTTTTGTTTTCCTCAGGTGTTATTGCCGTGTCATGGTACCCACCTGGTCTGAAAGATGACAATGGGGAGCCTGTAGACGACATAGTAGCTTTGCTGATGGACACGGCACATAAATACAATGTTAAGGTCTGCACAATACCAATAATAATTTATAATAATTCAATATTATCGATTGTTGTCTTTGAATGGTATTGTCATGAAATTAAGATATCGGCTAATGGTGAAACCCAGTTTCACAGTCTAAATGAATTACGATGAGAAAATATGCCCTTAAAATTATCAAAATATGAGGTTTGAAGTATCAGAGAGCAAGGAAACTAGTTGAAGTTTAAATTGTCTTAAACTCCAATTCAACAGGATTTCTGTTATAATTAAAATGTTCCATTTTGCCCAGCCCAAGTATCACATAACATTCAAACACAAAGTGAATGAAACAGATAACACTTTTTCTTTATGTACCTTGTCTTCGGTTTTATTTAAGCGCAGGTGGCATTTCACATCGAGCCATACAAAGACAGAGACGAGACGTCAATGTTTAAGAACATCAAGTACATCATTGACATGTGAGTATATCAACCATCACACCTCAGACCTCACTAATAGCTATACTCTGCAATAGTTTGTTGATGACATGGTTGCTTATCGCCCTTAGATATGGAGGCCACCCCGCCTTCTTCAGACACAGGACGACCAGCGGCAAAGTGCTGCCGCTGTTTTACGTGTACGACTCGTACCTGCTGAACTCGGAGCAGTGGGCCAAGCTGCTGAAGCACACTGAGAGCAGCAGCGTGCGCGACACGGCCTACGATGCCATCTTCATCGCCCTAATGGTGGACGAGAAGCACAAGCGGGACATCCTTACGGCCGGCTTCGACGGCCTCTACACCTACTTCGCCACCAACGGCTTCTCCTATGGCTCCACCCACCGCAACTGGGAGTCCATCGGGACGTTCTGCGAGGACAACAACCTGCTGTTTGTTCCCAGCGTGGGGCCCGGCTACGTGGACACCAGCGTCCGGCCCTGGAACTTCCAGAACACGCGGAACCGCATCAACGGGAAGTACTACGAGAACGCCCTGAGTGCAGCACTGCAGGCTAAACCCCACTTCATCTCCATAACGTCATTCAACGAGTGGCACGAAGGCACTCAAATCGAGATGGCCGTGCCCAAAGCGGGCCAGGCGCCTTACCTTGACTACCTGCCCAACCGGCCAGCCGTCTACCTGGAGATAACGCGCAAGTGGGGCGCTATATTTGGTAATGAGCGCCAGAGATGGCAGGATTAGTCCTGCGGTCTGAATGCCTGCAGTGATTCATTAATGTAAAGGCTAAACAAATAAATACAAATGAATGTAAATTAAATTGTAAAATAACTAGTGGGAACAGTTGTATAAAAATATCCAAAGGATTTTGAATGGTAATAAAAAAGATGTGAACACATTTTTGTATTTTATAATGTTTGTAATGAGATACTAGCTTTAATAATCAATCTAAAAACTGCGGTAAAATGAACATGATATTTTAATTGCATATGCACAAGGTCTATATATACATAGGTGTCGCACAAGGAAGGTGTAAGGGTGATTGAACGGCAGTCGGGTGTTTTACAACAATCACCTCTTTTAGAGAACTATTCATGAAGAAGAAAAAATAAAATGAAACAAGGTTCGATGACCTACTGTAATTTATTCAGATTGTAATTTATAATTTCGGCAAACAACTTCTGACTTTTGATTATCAGTGATTACATGTAAGCCTATGAAAAAGCGCGTGGCTGACGGCGAATCTCAGCATCCTCATCATCATGCTACGATGCTACGCTATGCCTGCAGCAGGCTTGTCGGTAAACAGAGAAAGGTAGCGCATGGGCAGCCAGTAGGGAATTATTCCACATCACATCCCTGAGCGTTCATGGCGTCCTCACACACACAAATGATGCATTTTCTCTCCAGGGGGAGAGTAGCGGCAGCCGGATGCTATTTTGCACCCTTTTAAAACGGGCAATTAAAAGCCTATATGTTTATGCATTCGTTGGCAGAGAGTGAGAACTGCTGCTGGGTTTCTAAGGTAGCCGTTTCGGCTTCAAGACGATGGATGAGCATATCCGAATCCATTATTGCAACATCGGCGACCGGCGCAGATGTTCACTTGATATGAATTCATCAAATGCGGAGTATATCGGTGTCTTTGAACAAAACAAGGATCCAGAGAGGAAATGAAAAGAAAGGTCTATTTTGATTCACGCTTGTCGAGATGGTGAGTGCAATTTAACGCTTTTCCCAAACCCGCACTCCATGGCTGAGCACGGTACCTGCTTTTGCAGCCAAATCCTCTCCAGCTAATAATGCATCTCTGTGAAAATGTGTAAATAGACCCAGTTTCTTCGTTTTTTAAAATGATTGAATTACTACTACAATGATTGATTATTATTAACCAATTTAATCGCAATTTACACGTTTATATTATACGTTTCTTAATTTACTACTATTTATTGGGGACACCTTTCCGTCATTGCAATACGTTGTTTCACCACTGCACACTTTAAATGTCCGGATGCTATTGATTTTGATTTTAGGGCGATTTTGCTGTTAAAACCCAAAAGCTGGTATTTGTTAGAAGACAAAGAGTGCATACAGCCTATTCTATTGTAAACTTGAATGCAGTCGCGAGCCGTTGATTGACACCAGTTGTTATCACCACCGTTGCCTCTTAAAATGACCTTCAGTGTTCATTGGCCGAAAATTAAATCTCACCTTGGATAAGGTGCCCTTTGATAAGCGTACCTTTGGCCAAACGGGCATCGTGGTGTTAAACCAGTACAAATACAGTGTGATAGGCTAGTGCTTATCAGCGCGCACTAGAACAGAAGAATGGAATAGCACTGGGCCTTTACCAATTACAAGCATTGGTAGTTATAATGTTAATCTATTATTGAATGTTCCTTAAATCCTCACACACGCACGCTCGCCTCCCCCCCCCCACACACACACACACACACACACGCACGCACGCACGCACGCACGCACGCACGTACGCACGCACACGCACACACACACATTTCATTGGTATGTCCAATTGTGCAGCCGCTTCAGCCTATATTCAACCGTCTGCTGCTATTTTATATAGCAGCACGTACAAGTGCATTTGGAAAACCGGGCATTTACAGTAGTTTGACAACTATCAACCGCTTGATATCTAATCTGGCCAAAATCTGAATGAATGAAATAGTGGATCAGGTGTTTCATTGGTTGCATATCTCCATCCCTATTTGCTGCCAGATAAGATAAGATTAAGTTTCATATTGGCTCCAACGTGCATGGTTTAAGATGCTGTTATCAGATTTTATTTCAAGTTGTTATTGCGTGCATATGAACCTGTAACCTGTGTAGAAGCGACCGGGGACGGTTTTAACATGGGGTTAATTGTAAAAACTACACCAGTTCCAGCTATCAGGGATACGGTACTATCACATGATCAGACGCCTACTATAATACAGTACACCCACTTTCTGCTATAAATGTGTCCGATATGTAAGCATGACATCGCCAGACCAATTCACAAATGCGTATTAGTCTGGAACCTCTCAGTTATTTTTTTCCAAGGAGCGTTATCAACGGGCGTAGACCAAAATGCCCCTGGACGCAATTGGATAGACCTACAACCAATCTGAGCAACGAAACCTGTCACACATCATCAGCAGCCGTCTTGGTTGTTTATTAAAATGCATCATCGGCACCATAGGGCGCTCCTCTCATCGTATCAAAGGCGCCCCATATTAGATTGAACAGTTGTGATTGGCCCGACCCGGGCAAGGTCTGCTGGAAATCTGTATGAACGGGAGGGAGGCCAGACGCATATGCCAGAGTAAATAAAACATGAGCTCGCAAGTTCGTCTGATTCCCAGGCTACTTATTTGTAGTTGAACATGGTGGAACCTCCTCACTTAGTCATGTGATGGAACAGAAAATTTGAAAATTGCTACAAATGTTGTTTTAGATTAAAACCCAACCCAATACACATTTAGTTGTGGATACAATAATCCAAACATGCAGTCCAGACATTTGATAATACTGATGCCAATATGAAAAACACATTGACACCACATTGCTTGAAACATTTACAGAGGTAATCATATTATTCCAAACTGCTTTTGCATGTTCTATATCAGTTATATCAAATTATCAATATTACAGCTATATGGTTTGTTTACTTTCCAAAAAAACCTTGTTTAGTATTACTTACAAACAAATCATCACTAAACAAACCATATATATGAAGGTATGTTGAGCAAGCACACAGACTCATAAGAATTAATTCACCACAACCTTAATGGTTTAGCTGGAACATGTAGAAGGTCAGAGGGCCTATAGTGCTCAACCTGTCCCGTTCACATAAAGTGATCTTGTTTAATAGATTTCATTCTGTGAAAAAGAGATGTTAGAGTGATATTACAATGACGTCATGATCAATTGCTCAATTATTATCTTCCAGCTATCATATCAATTTGTTTGTTCTTTTCTCTCTCTTTTGTAGGAGACATCACTGAGAACTCCCATATGCTCCAGATCAGGCCATCTTCGTTAGATGCTGCATCGTTGTTCCTTACTTTCACAGCAAAGCATCTCCTCCGTTACCAGCTGTGGCCAAGAACGCTATTATTTTCCTAAGAGCATTGAAAGAGAAAGGAGAGTGATCCCAGCGTTGTTCCGATGTAGCATTGTTTTCCCTCGGAGCCCCTTAGCATCCGGTCTCGCTTGGATTTCCCCACAAAGTCAAATCCACCAGGTCTGTAGTATTATGTGATGCATGCAATCAAATTTCTTATTTGCTAAAGCCTTTGGCCAGATACAGACAGAGGACTTTATTGATCCCAGAGGAAATTGTTTTACACCTGCTCAGCTCAACCAGAAACATCAAAGTAAATAGAATAGAAGAAACAAAACTAGCAATATAAACACAAAATAAAATACAGCTTAAATAGAAATGTTCTATTCATAGATACAAATATGAATGTGATCTAATCAAGCGCAGAATGTAATACATTTATATAAAATAATATGTGGCGGTTGCTTTGAACGTAATCTGCACTCCTTTATTGTAAACATCATAATCAACTTTGGTTGGTCCTTCATCTACACGATACATACCATATTGTTCACCAAGGTCAATTATGTTCTGATCCCATCCATGTTCTCTTTGAAGAATGTTTGACATTTGAGTTGAAGGATGCGTGACAATAGAATAATTGTGAGGAAGAACCTCAGTTTAATACAACTAGTTGAGGGAGTCTGATATGAACAAGGATTCCCGTCAGAGAATCCTTGTGGCCAATCTTCACAAAGTAAGGGCTCTACTCCACTACATCAGTGCCAACACACATTTCGTAGCTGCTTGTTGTTGCACTTCGTTCCAGACAAAGCATACAAGGTATTTTTTTGATGCTACGCTGGACCTAGCCAGTCCCATACACTCTCTCTGAGGCATCAAGAAGACGTGAGGCTCCCAGATCCGGGGAAACCTTAGGGGGAGGAGGTTTGGATACTCTCTCTTCCATGCTACCCACTGATCTCTCAGATGTTGGGGTTCAATTGGATCAATGGATCAATTCTATTGAAGGTTTTTCTTCCAAACACCTTGGATAAGAACATTGTTGAGCCATCAAGTTGCTTGACAAGTTTGTCTGTAGTCTGTAGCTGGAGAGTCTCCTGATATGTCTGCTGCGCAACTTGTGGAATCATAATATTCTCTATGAAACCATCATCAAGGACAGCATAAGCCTGCATTGCATAATCGTCACTTTAGAGGAGCACCTGAACTTCCCTCAGCATATCTCTCTGAGAACAGTTGCGATGGTCAAGATACATTGATCTACGCCATGAGCAAAGTATTTCATGGTGTCTAGGTTCCACCTGTACCTGTCCCGAATGTCATAGCCTAAGAACTACTCCACAAAACTACTACAATAGGTTGGAGGCATCTTGTCCAATAGATTGTCGACATGGGGGCTAAACCCTGACTTGTAAAAATTCTGTCTCATTAGTCTTCAACATGCTCACGCTAATGACACTCTTGGGAGCTATAGGTGGCTGAACAAAAGCCTGTTACTGATTGCCAATGATGCCAATGGCTGATTCATAACACACATGGAAAGTGTAGCAAGCTGTGTTCTTTGCATGGACGTTTAAAAGGAAGTATCTATCATCATTATTGTATGTAAAGTGGATGTATAACCAGATAATGGTTTGGAGGAAAAGGGATATGAGGGATACAATTATTCTGTCAACCGTAAGGCAATTGCATGCCTTTCTCACAATTGTTGTGAATATTTTGAGTTCAAGAAGAGATTATCTCTTGGTGGACTCTTGTCATGTGATCTTGTCCTTTTTCTGATCAGCATCGTCTCTGGGTATTTTTTCTTTGCAGGACAGAGTATGACATCTGCACCTTTCCATAGGATTCTACGACCCCTTTTGCTTGGCACATTTCTACTAGGATGCTTTGTGACTCTGTTTTTGATGTACTTTAAACCGTCCACGAGCTGGCTTTCCGGTCCCGTAGAGTCAACAGCATCCACAGAGCATGGGAAAACCATCTTCTCCACCAAGAGCGACAAGAACCTGACCACTGTTCTGGTCTGGCTCTGGCCCTTTGGACAGACGTATGACCTCACTGTGTGCAGCTCACTGTTCAACATAGAGGGCTGCCTCATCACGGCGGACAGGAACCTCTACAACAAGTCTGATGGCGTGGTCATCCATCACAGGGACATCTGCACGGACATGTCCAACCTGCCCCCGTTCCAGAGGCCATCCTTCCAGAAGTGGGTATGGATGAACCTGGAGTCCCCTTCCCACTCCTCCCAGATCCCAGGCATCGAAAACCTGTTCAACCTCACCCTCAACTACCGCCAGGACGCTGACATTGAAGTGCCTTACGGATCCATCGTGGCGGTGGAGGGGGAGGAGGACTTTGTTCCGCCGAGCAAAAGCAAGCTGATCTGTTGGATTGTGAGCAACTGGAACCCTGACCACGTGCGGGTCAAGTACTACAACGAGTTGTACAAACACATTGAGGTTCATGCGTATGGACAGGCCTTCGGAGAGTACATTGCCGACCAAGACTACTACCCTACCATTGCCAGCTGCAAGTTCTACTTGTCATTTGAGAACTCGATTCATAAGGACTACATCACTGAGAAACTCTACAACCCACTTTCCGTAGGCACAGTGCCAGTGGTTCTTGGCCCAGCTAGGCAAAACTATGAAAACTTTGTCCAGGGAGATGCATTCATCCACGTGGATGACTTCACTTCGCCGAAAGAGCTGGCAGACTACCTGCTACTCTTGGATAAGAACGAGGAGATGTATCTCAGGTACTTTGAATGGCGGCGGCACTTTAAAGTGAAGAAGGCCTATTTCTGGGCAGAGCACACATGCCTGGCTTGTGATTACCTGCGAAGGCATAAAGAATACAAGGCGGTGAACAACCTTGACAAATGGTACTGGGGTGCATAAGGCTCGCAAGGGGCTATGCAGTCCCATTTCCTTATGCTCTGAGCTCTAGGCCCTTCATTCCATCTCCCGGGGGTTCTCACTGTTAAGTGCAGCAATTCCTTTTTTTTCAATTTTTTCTGTTGTCAAAATTGGACATTATTTCCACATTGTTTGTAGGCTTGCCTTTCTTTGCCTTTTCCTGATTCTTATATGCTTAATTTATGACTTTCATGATTTTTTTTATTGATCTCAAATGCATGCGTTTTTTTGTCATACTCTTTGATATCATGTTTTGCACTTGATTTCAGAACATATTTGCTGCTATTTTGTGGCATGCTTAATTGCTGTTATAATTATCGTGCGGTGCTTGATTGGATGTATGTACTAGTACAATCTGGTTAATGTTTGTGTGTAAAAATGACATGACACATATTTCATTTTCATCATGTGGCTCATACTGGGACTCTAAATTAATCTTTGAGAGAACAGTGTTATACATGTTAAAATATAGCATTACTATTTATTAAATGGAGGGCATTATAAGATAAGACCAGTCTTGTCTGTGATATTGACCCAGTCATTTATCAAGTATTTACTGAGCCCAAACATGGAACTATAGTTAAATTGTGTCATCTCATGTGAAATGTACATACTGTGTATTTTTGAATCTATCGAAACAGTTGTCTCTTCCATACACATTTTCTTGTTGCTGTTCAAAGACTGCATTTGCACTGCGAAAAGTTGAGAAACGTAACCTTCTACATGTTGTACAAAACATACCAGGGGACAGAGGAATAATCACTGATCTATTTAAAACACCAGATGGGGACACAATCATGTAGGTCCACTGACTTGTGTGCATATCCCATGTAACGCAAGTTTGGTAGGTTTCCATATGGACGGTGGGGGGAACAAGTCCCTCACACAAAATTCTCTGACTAGGGTCTATATGTTGTGTTATGGATTTGAGGTGAGAACAAGGACAGATCAGAATGCAAGTTAAACAACACAAATCAGGAGTGTTTTGATTTTGTAGATCTTGGCGTTGCTTTGCTCACCCTGTGTTTCTTGAAAGAAATGTTGCCATGTTTTTATTATGAATTCAGATTATACTGATGAGTGGTAAAAGGGGGCGTGAACATAAAAAGGCTGTGTCATGCTGCTGAAAGGCATCACGATTGGAAACATCTCTGAATGTGTAGACAATGTGGAAGGTAGAATATATTGATGGTTATTAATTATTATGGAAAAACGTAATCACCATGCTTTTAGACGTTGTCGAACATTTCGGCCCCTTCTGCAGTCTTATAATCTTAATACCATTTAGTTTTTTTTATTGAATTGAAGATTGTCAGTGAAATAAGGACAACGTCATTCTGTAGTCCTGTTTACATCCGTGTTTACAGTCTGGCGTGAGCGCCAACCAACTTCAGCTAACATGACGCTTGAAAACACATCATCATATTGTATGCAGACACACACAACAGGGCCTTTTCAACCTTCCCAAAAACATCTTGTCTGCTGAACAATGCAGCACTGAGCAAACAACTCTCCATGGCTGCAATCTTCCTGCGAGATCTTTCCAAAACCCTGTCATGAGATGCAAGAAGAGCCGCAATCAAAGGCTTCTCGGTAAAGTAAAGTAGTCAAACTTGTTATCAGGTTATGTGGAACAAAATGTAACCTTAGTTGTGAAGATTTGTTATGGACCATATGCATATATTTTAAGCATGTGGAACATTACTTGATGAAAAACTAACAATACTGGTTTGGTTGACACTGGGAATTGTAAGGCCACATTAGAAAGGTAGAAAGACTAACAAGAAGACTGTGGCCTTTTAAGGGAGAGCGAAAGAGAGAGAATGTCTCACCATATGGCCATATGTGCTGGATGTACATCAGTGTCCATAAACATCATAGGGATATACATCCATATGGATATATATATCAGTAGCTATATACATCAGTTCATGCATTAATGATGAGAAGAAGATTTACATTTGCATTCATTCATCCTTACATAATGTGCGTTACATTTACATATCGACCAGTAGGTTATTCAACGGTTATGCAACGATCAATTGGATATACGAGTGATTTGACCTTATATTGAATATAGAGTTTATGATAATGATACGGTTATATTTTCTTCCATAGGTTATTTTCATTTGTGTTATTGGTATTGTGACACTTTGCAAGGGACCATTAATGTAAATTAGGGGTGACTTGAAGTATTTTTCTTATGTATAATGGATAAGGTTCAGAGCTTAATAACGAATCTTGTATATAAGACATGTCTAAAGGAAAGTAGCTCACTAACATAGGTCATTTCTGTACATTTAGCAGACTTGGGAACCTCCTACGGTGTTTCCATTGTAAAAAAAACTGTTAACAAATTGTTAATAAACTATGTGTTGTATATATTTCTAGTCGTAAAATCTCTTTCTAACACACAGGTGGCTGAACGTGATTTCAATGTCCCCGGCCACCACTTAATGATTCTGGTGCTTTGAGAGGTTGTAATATAAGGCAAAAAGATAGAAAGGGGGGGAATTAGTGCTATACCAACTAAGGTTTTTTGTTCTAGAGGTGGACATTCCTTTGAATTAGGCTATTTTACCGCAAAGGATTAGAGGCATTGGTTTTGGATTAGGTCATTGTCCCTTCGCATGGGCTAACTGCAGAAGTCCTGCTGAAATGCAGCAAAAATATAGCACTTTTATCATCCGTGTGAACTGTGTGACTCATTCTTCTCATGTCTCAGATGGAGCTATTCCTAAGTTCAAAAGTTGTCTTTCCAGACCTTGGCAATCCCAGAGAGTGTCATGATCATATTGTACAGTCCTTTTACATGTATGGAGTACAACGGTTTATTGTTACTGTGATAACAGTGATTTAGCGAAGTAACAAGTTTGTTTTCTCTTTCTAGTCTATTCTCTTCTGTTATTTTATTTTATTTTTGAAGACAAAGAAAGAAGTGGTGTCCTCTGGTCCTCTGATTACAGAGTATGCAAGTGTGTTTTTCATTGCTAGGTGGTCAGGGTCATAGGATTGGTGATTTGAGCATAAGATATTGGGTGTTATCGGTAGATTTGATGTTGTATGACCTGGCAGCTGTGCTGGTATAGCCTTCAAACACTAGGAACTAATGTTTTATTTAACACGAAAAACATCTTAAACGATGCCCACATTTGTTGTCAGGTGACTGAATTAATGACTAAATTGATGAAATACAATTAATTTTGCCGAATCATTGTATTTTGCCAAATGTTGTGTTTTAACTATAAATGTCTGATCGTGTTGAAGAAAAATAAATATATGATCAAATCTGCTAATTATTTTCAACGAGTAACAGTTTTTTCCTTTCACATCATACTGAGGCGTCT
This sequence comes from Molva macrophthalma, assembly GCA_027123675.1. Taxonomy (NCBI): domain Eukaryota; kingdom Metazoa; phylum Chordata; class Actinopteri; order Gadiformes; family Lotidae; genus Molva; species Molva macrophthalma. The sequence continues at coordinate 11,835,732 of JAOPJO010000124.1, read as the reverse complement.
GCTTCTATATCTGGCTGGTTGGTTGTTCCCACTCTATTTCACACAACTCCACCTCTTAGCTACTTCTGAATAAATGATGTTAACAAAACACTGTTCGGAAAGAACATCCTCTCCACTCTAACCGGCCAAATCAGTTATTTCCTGGTAGGAACCAGAGATGGAAGGGTTTGAGTTGTTCCCAGTTCAATGAAGGCCTTGGCTCTGACGAGGACTCAAAAAGGATACAAAAAAGGGTCGGTCGTATCAGGCTTTTGTTAGTACTTTCTTTATGTCATATACTGCCGTGTGTAATTAGGATTCCTTTACATCAATGGATACAGGTAATCCTCTGATGACAAACCAGGTTATTATTTACACTGCCGTTCAGTGTGCCATCACTAGCACTCAGGGCCCGGGCACTTTGGGGCCAGGATAGACTTTGGGGCCCCTCACAGCCAAGGAGGGATACACTGCAAAAGGTGGCGGATCCACCGATGGTCCCTGTCCCCCACACGGTTGTAGCTTTGTATATCTTCTATCTTTCTTTCTTCTTGTGTTGCTCCATTTGCAGCAGCTGTGGAGTATCCACAGTTAGTGCCCGTTGAATCCAACCGTGGCCCCAGTGCACAGAGGGGTATAAATAGTGATCCCTCTCCCAAAGCTCTGCGATAAGTGATTGACGAGCGCCAGGAGAGTTTGTTTCGATGGATACGCCACCTCCACCCTGGAGCTGTTGTTGGTTACCCTGTATCCCCGCCAGCACCCTGGCATTTGCAGTGGATCCCTCCTTGGCCGTGTGGGTTGACCTGGGGCCGACAGCACCCGTGGCCTGAAACTAGTGATGTGCATACACTGTGGAAGGAACGACGGTGTAAATAATACCCTGGTTTGTCATCTGAGGATTACCACTAAAGTTCAGGTGACATATTTGTGCTTCACCGTGGGTGTTTAGGGGTTGGGGTAAAACACTGTATTTATGAGTAAGGATAATAGCAGGCCTAGCTGTGTGACTTAATGGCATCTTGTGTGTTGTATAG
>JAOPJO010000124.1:11763298-11776700 GCA_027123675.1 Molva macrophthalma | reverse complement strand
CTCTCTCTCTCTCTCTCTCTCTCTCTCTCTCTCTCTCTCTCTCTCTCCATGCTGTCAAATGTTGCAGTACACTACAGTAACAGTGTGTTTGTTCTCTTCCGTCCGGACCTAGCTCTCCATCACGCTCTAGTATGCTCCTCTCCAAGGCAAGCTGTTCCTTTTAGATCTGAAAATAGTATTGAGTATTGAAACATAGAAAGAGTATTGGTCTGGGCTTCGATGGTCATGCAACACCAAGACACTGCCACGGAAGACACTAGAGGCTCACATGACAACGCCATTTCTTGTTTGTGTGTGTGTTTGTGTTTCCTAAATGCCTCAGGTCAGTCACAGAAAAAAGCAGACTATGCATGTGCGTTTTTTTATATGGTCCACATGTCTCGCCGCCTCTGTCTGTGATAGTGTGTTTGTATGGTATAACAACCACCCAAGGAATGTGGTTAGAGTAGTGGTCTGTCCTCCTGTAGCTCCGAAATAATAATTTTCTTCCATATGGTCCATATTGTTTGTTCATGTGCGTAACTGCATACCTATATTTGTCAAGCGATGCATCTGTTTGCTTGGTTGGATGGTGTGTTTAGGATAGCTCTTAGGGCATGAAGGCCGGCATATCTCTTTAATACAGATGTATTCAAACATACATCTGTAGCACTTTCACTACTTTCACTACTACAACAAGCCCACACAGTCACAATGCGTGTACATTTTGATTGGGCTAGTGTTCTGCAAACAGAAATAATACCAGGAAGAGTGCATGTAAACACGGCGGATGGCCTAGATTCTAGTGCTTGCAAAATGGCCTGGGATGTTTGAAAGCCATGGAGCTTGCCGGCCTCTGTTCATTCAGAGCAGAAAGGTTTTCATAATCCCCCCACGGGCAATATAATGATGTGAGATCCCAGCCTTCCCGTTTTAATCTCTATCCGTCTATAGGAATGGATGCAGTGGGATTTATAATGATGCATTTACAAGAGCATAGATTGTCTTGTCTGTCTCCAACTTTCACATTATGTCAATAGTTTGCATGCAATGCACACTCTCTAGTTTTCTAACTTATTCAAGATGTGTTTTTCTATTTCTGCTCTTTTTTCTATTTCTGCTCAGAGAATATAAAATTGAACGATAAGATTAAGAATAACCAGAAAGTTTGTTTAGCAAAGCAGCCGGTTTTTGTTCTCTGCATCTGTATTCATGTTTTGATTTAAGCTAAGGCTATGCTTTGAATGCTGCCACCGGGACAATTGCTTCCTCTTCTGGGTGGTTTAATAGTTTGTATTGGCAGTAATGAATCACAACCATCTTTCTCTTCTCTTTGCAGTGGCCACCATGCACTGTAAGTGAGACAATGTGGATGGAGTAAAGGCCCGGAATCCTTGACACTACAGCGTACAGTAGGTGAGTTTCATACAGCCAGTATAATTTATTTAATGAAAGATGTCATTAAAAACTACTGCTAACATTGTGTACGACTGCTGCTAACCAATTTTTCTCTGGCCCCTTTGCAGAACAGGCCTCTAACATTGTTACTGATTACCATCATGAAAGATAATCAAAATGTAGTTTGTATATATATATATACATGACCTCAGTGTGCATCCCTTCAGTTCATTTATCTCAGGGCTACCATAGCTTTATAAACAGTCGCTGAGATTTTCAAGTGTTGACATAAAAGCAGCACAAAACGAAGGCATTCGCTGAGAGACATTTAGTTGACGTGTTCTTAGCTTTGGCGGTACCCGTGGTAGGCAACGAGTGACACATCTGTTTGCACTCTGTGTAGGCGATGGCGTTCCTTCAGCAGTTAACACAAAACAGCCCGGAGCCCAAAGGAATGTCCGTTTCAGAGGACGTGGCCCTGTCTACCGTCCAGCAGCATTTTTACTGCAGTCTCCTACTCATTCTACAGTGTTGATATATAACAGTCTCTCTTAGTAGCCATTTTGAATTCATTATATGTGGTGTTTTGGCCTATACGCAAATTCCCAAATGAAATCGAGATGTGCAGATGAAGAAGGACTGTTCAAAAAGAGAGTGAAGAAGATTTACACTTGGGCTGAGTAGATTTATATCCAGAATGGTTTAATGTTGTGTTGCTGCTGTAGCTACCGTTGAAAGTGGTGAAACGGCAAAGTCCCAATTGGCTACTTTGGTGGTGCAGTCCACAACGGTGCAGTTCGCACCAAATGTCTTGGCATCCTGCCACAGGTCATTCTAGACCTCTTTGATGCATGGAGTACTGCAGACCGCTGGATGACCCTGGCCCGTGTCTCTACCAGCTGCGTCTCAAAAACTTTTCTTGGCCAAAGGGGCTCTACATCAGAGTGGTGTTGTTTTGTATATTTTTTTGTCCCCCCTGTGGGGACATCTGTCGAGATGCAAGAGTTCACCACTTTCGCTTCCATGTTTGCAGCTCTTTATACATTCATGGAGTGGCTTTAGACAAGTGTGCTTTCAATGACATATCTCCGAGTGAGAGAGTGAGTGAGTTGGCCGCTGATATAATGCTTAGGTGAGACAATGATGCTGTCAGCAGCCTCTCTTCGCTAGCCACCATTCCACCATACATAGAAGTTGGCAGACAACACCACCATCCTGGGTCTCATCACCAACAACGATGAGACCACCTACAGAGAAGTGATTAGCTTCTTGGTATCATGATGCCAGGACAATAACCTATCTCTCAACGTATGCAAGACTAAAGAGACGATCATAGACTTCAGGCAGCGGGGGAGGAGCAGAAGAGATCGATTGTGCAGAAATGGAGACAGTACTCTGCTTCAAACTCCTCAGTGAGAGTTCATCAACAATGACCTCACTTGGTCCAGGCATTCGGACTCCGTGGTTAAAGCTGCCCAAAAGTGCCTGTTCTTCCTGAGGGTACTCAAGAAGTTTGGCATGTCTATCAAATCTCTCCCTAACTTCTAAAGCTGCACCATCGAGAGCATCCTTTCTGGCTGCATTAATGGTATGGCAGCTGCCACGCTGCTGATCACAAGGCCCTCCAGAGGGCGGTGAAGGCAGGGGAACGCGCCATTGGCTGCCACCTCCCTCTCCGTGCAAAGCATCTACCATACACAGGATGCCTTAAGGAAATCACAAGAAATCACAAAAGACTACAGCCACCCAAGTAATGGACCGTTTACATTGCTGCCGTCTGGTAGACGTTACGGGAGCATTCAGGCATGGATTCCCAGAACCCGGGAACAGATTTTGCCCCCGGGCCCTCAGGCTTCTCAACCAGCCACGATATTCTCAGCGATCACATTGATCACCACAATGTATGCACTGATAACTTTCTATTGACATTCCCCCCAATTCATTGTTCATATTCATCGGCACTCCTACACTTTATATTTATAATATTTAATATTCTTATTACCATGTCTATATTCCCCCTCATTACAGTGTCCGGAACTGCTGCTAGTGTTTTTTTACTGTTATGTACGTTTCTTTTATTTCTGCATTTTCTTTGCTATTTTAGCTCTTATTGATGACTCTTTAAAAAATAATTTTTATAATAATAATAATCTTTCAATGCCTACTACGTAGTTGTTGCTGTCATGTCCAAAGAATTTCGTTGGCCAGAATAAAATACTGTGTTATACTGTGCATTTGATAAATAAACTACTTTGAAAATACTTTCCATGACTTTGACAACTGTATATTCCTCCTGGCTTCCACAAGGCCTATAGGCAAATACATGAAGCTGGAATGTGCATTAGTCTAACTGGGTCTTTTAAAGTCGAGGAACGGCTCTTTTAATTGGCCTTAGTCCTTTAATAGAAGGGAGTTTAGATTTAGAGGCTAAATTCTCCCTATATCCCCCTCACGAGATTTAGAGTTGTTTGGTGGTGCATTGTAATTCGCAGTGGTGAAATTCCATTGTGAAACTATAGAAGGGCTTGTGGCTCCTCGTAAAGCAGTCAAAAATAAACTTCCTAGCATTTCATATCCCTGGCTACTGTGCGGTGCTTGTTTTCACAACAAAAAAATAAACCATAATAAGTACATTGTTGAAGTATTTACGGTAAGGCCTGCTAGGCTATGTACCCAGTCAAAACAAAGCCGCTTCTATGATTAGCATCAGTGTTTTAAAGTACTGCTTTTTTATCAGGTTGTTAGGGGTTTTCAAAAGGATCACTGGAGGTAGTCACTCTCAGGGGATGCTTTGCAATAATACAATAATGAACTGTAATTCCTCCAGTGGGAATGGTGTGTTCGTTATAATATTAGCTACCTGCTAATTCCAGTCCCTCTCTTTATCCTATTCTCTCTTGTTCTCTGTGTACATGGCAGAGAAAGTCTGTCCAATGTTAGTATGTACTGTATATGTAATATTAGCTATTTGCTAATTTCTCACTCTCTCCCTCTGTCCCATATTGTTTCCTATTTTCTCTCGACCTTTCCGCAGACAGTAGAGAATGGGCTGAGTCCAATGTTAGGACATTGTAATATTAGCTACCTGCTTATTTCTAGCTCTCGCTCTCCCCCCTATTCTTTCCTATTGTCTCGACCTCTCCACAGACAGTAGAGAATGGGCTGTTTCCAATGTTAGGATATTGTAATATTAGCTACCTGCTAATTTGTAGCTCTCTCTCGCCCTCTCCCCTATTCTTTCCTATTGTCTCTACTTCCGGGCAGACAGTAGAGAATGGGCTGTGTCCAATGCAAGGATAAAGAAGCAGCTAAACTCACTGATGAACAGCGGGAGCCGACGAGCCTGCCACAGAACGTGGGCTATCGCTACGGGGCGGACCCCACTCCGCAGCACTACCCCAACTTCGGGGTCACCGCCATCCCAAACTACAACAACTTCCATGGCGGCGCCACGCAAGGGGTGACCGTGTTCGGGGGAGTGCACACATCCTCCCAGTCAGGCACGCTACGATCCAGGGGAGGCACGGGTGAGCTTATTTTCTTCTCGGGAGCTTATTAACTTCTACACATTCTCCCCTTCTAAACGGGAGAATGTGTATGTGTCGTTTTGTCTGTGATTGGCTTGGATATCTGTAAAGACCAAGGCCACTGGCCTTTTAACAGTATTCCTCATCTGCCCTTCCTCGGTGCTTTGAGTGATGCTTTCAAATGCTGGAACTGCCAGTTTTGTTGCTAGGAGATTTAATGTTTTGGACTAAAGCACAATCAGAGCTGAGTATTTTCTTTTCGGCATTGTGTAATGATTGAGTCCGTATTTCCCATGTGCTGATGACCTCATGTAGTGCTGTTAAATATTCCTCGGTGGCTGTCCAGCGGTGCGCTGGATGGATGTCCATGGGTCTAGGAGTTAATGAGAAACACTGTGACCTAGTTCACTGCCAGGCAGCAGCAAGACCCACATCCAACACTTAGCACAAGAAGATCATGTGCCGTGTTGAATTGTGCCCGACAGCTTTTTTGAATTAGGAGTAAAGAAATAGGTTTCTCCGATCTTGGATTTCAACGATGTCGTACCGTAATGGATAAATTACTTAGATGTTACCATTCCTTTCTGGGTGCTGTTGCATGCATCGTTTGTTGTGGAGTCAGCACGACCAGCCCATATGAATAAGAAACTAAACACGCAGGGCCAGTTCTCCGAACCATCTATAATCTAAGATGGCGGTGAGAATGCTACGGCACATGAAATAAATCAGTTTGTACAGGACGCAAAGTACTTGGCACACCAAATAACATTGATTGATTGATTGATTGATTGATTGATTGATTGAACAATAAATAAATTAACCGCACTGTGCAGTTCCGTAAGAATCATATAAAATCTAAGATGGCGGTGAGAATGTTAACAGTACAGGAAACAAATTTGTTTATACAGCAGAGAAGTACAAATACAAGTGCACCAGAGCACAATTATTGATCGATTGATTGATCGATCAACTGATTTATTTATTTAACCATCTCAAGCAGGGTTGTGAGCACTCTGGATAGCCTTTGGTTGACAGGAAGATAGAAAAATGTTTTGCAAAGGCACATTCAAACTATGGGCTGTCTAGAGGAGACATTGATCAAATCAGAAAATGAAATCGTTTTTTTATTAGAAAATCATGGCTATTACAGACTCTCACCCCAGGGTGTCACACCAAATCAGTTTAATCAGATTGTTCCTTGCAATATAGACTGTCGGCCATGTTAACTGTTTGCCTACCAGCTTTAAAGGTCGAAAGTTTGACCTGGTGAATATGAGCAATAATATAGGCCCACACAAAAAACAGCAAACAAACACAAGGAAATAATTTACCAGGTAAACCTGTATGTTGACCATACAATTTAGATAACTCTTATTTTATTTTAATTTAACTAAGAAAGGCACAGACAGAGAGCATCTGAAATATATATATTAGCTAGCATCATACACAACATGTGTTGCTAACTTCTGCGATTAGCTCTCTATACTAATGCTCTCCTCCACTACCCCTCCCCTCAGGAGTGACTCTGTTCGTGGCTCTGTACGACTATGAGGCCCGCACAGAGGATGACCTCAGCTTCAGGAAAGGGGAGAAGTTCCAGATCCTCAACAGCATGTAAGTCCCACAGCATCTGAATGAGAGCCAGAAGAGGGTTGTGGTCCGGTATTCCCCCCCTGATGTTGACGATTACAAATCCTTTGGAATTATGAAGCTGGGCTGTGAATCTCTCATTCTGATGGTGTGACACATGGTTCTGAGAGAAACATTGATTGAAAAAAATGTTTTATTTTTTTGATCAGTTGAGGGGAATTGTTTTGGTAATGACCCTAATCTGCCACATTTAATAATTATCATGGGGGACAGGATAGTATACTCTAGACTTGCCAGTTTGAACTCCAATGTCCTCCTACCTGTAGGTATCCTTGAGTAAGCTGCCTAACCCCTACCTGCTCATGAATGACATAGAAAAGGTAGGGGTGACGTGAAAAGGCAGGGTTGCTTTGGAATAAAATGATCAGATAAACGACTAAGTAGTAATGGTAAGAATTTAAAAAAAACAAGATGTAATTTAGTTGTTATAGGGTTTCACTGTGTAGATGCAGGCGTGCCACCGCCTAAGAGCTTACGTTGGCAGTGCATGATATTGCACAGTAGAATTTAGAACAGTCATTTTCCCTCTGATTCCTCTATGTTTAGAGGTCACAGCATTCTTTCATTGTAGCCATTATCTTTTTATTTTCATTCTGTAAACATTATTCACATAAATATGAGAACATATTTAATACCCGAATGCTCTTAATGGAAATCTTTTGACACAGCTCTTTTTTTTGCCAGCTCTTTTCTTTACCCCTGCAACAGATACAACTACCAACAAGTATAAATGGTTGTTTCTCAACACCCTTCTGTATAATTTGGTATAGTTTCCATAGGCTACACTCTTTAACGGGCTAACTTGACATGAACATCCATTAAATCGGTATGTTCTCTTCATCAGGCTGTCTTTCTAGGCCCCTCCTTCTGGTAATGTGAATACAGTCTTATTATATATATATATTTATATATATATATTTTTTTTTTTTGTTCCATTCAGTCTCTCTCTCTCTAGGCATGGGAAATGTCCACTTACAAACTTAACTGCCAAAGCTTGTAAAAAAATATATTGAGATGAAACATTTATATAGTAAATTATACAGTACAATAGCACTCTTAAAATGTACAGACAGTTAAAAAGTGCTCAACTCTTTCTCTCTATCTGTCCTCTGTATGTAATGTATAATGTCTCTCTCTTTCTCTCTGTCTGTCTGTTAGTGAGGGGGACTGGTGGGAAGCTCGCTCTCTCACTACAGGAGGAACTGGTTACATTCCCAGTAATTATGTGGCTCCTGTGGACTCCATCCAAGCGGAGGAGTGAGTAAAAAAACGCTTTTACACACACACACACACACACACACACACACACACAAAAAAAAACAGCATCCCCCAGTAAACACACGTCGTGATCCATTGCACACAGCTTTAAAATGAAGCACATAAAACAAAATAAAGAGGGGAAATAAAACAAATGCATAGTTATTATTTCCTGCCTCTCTTGCTAGCTGGTATTTTGGTAAACTGGGTCGAAAGGACGCAGAGAGGCAACTCCTGTCCAATGGAAACCCCAGAGGCACCTTCCTCATCCGAGAGAGTGAAACCACCAAAGGTACTTCCACAAACTCATCATCGTCATCAAACATAGTGACCGGTAGGACACAGATACGCCTATGTAAAGTCTATGTCACGTAAAATGTAGAAAAGCAGGGGAAATGTATCTTTTCGATGAAATGTATAAATTTGCGGCCCGCATGGGAAATGTATACATTCCAATGGAGAATACTCTATGTATACTCCGCTTTTCTACGTTGACTGTAAAAAGAATGAAAGTAAATCCTATCTAAACTCTGACAGTAAAATTCCATTTCCGTTCTTTCCTTTCTCAGTCAATGAGATGATTTAGCTTTTTACTAGAAATATTAAGCAAATCCGAGTGGAGTGGAATACGTTGCTTTTTACCAGATGTTTTCAACGTCTTCAACATTTACATTTATTCATTGAGCAGACACTTATATCCGAAGCAACTTAAGAGTGAGGCTGGGAACAATTAAAGCTTACAATATAAGTTGGAGTATCTACAAACAATTCAAGGGCTGCATGACCAAGTTTCTAAAAAGAGAACAACGTGGCATAATACTAATAGGATGATGAAGATAATAATAAAAACGAGTAACTCATAACGATATCTTTAACATGATGCTTGTTGGCTTTGGCAGGGGCCTTCTCCTTGTCCATCCAGGACTGGGATGACATCAAGGGAGACCACGTGAAGCACTACAAGATCCGCAAGCTGGACAGTGGAGGGTACTACATCACCACCCGTGCCCAGTTTGAGACCCTGCAGCAGCTAGTGCAGCACTACTCTGGTAAGACCATGACCTATTTCATATTTAGTAATTTAGCAAACACCTGTATTCAAAGCCATTTGTAGTGATTTATTAAAAATGCGCAGGTAGGGGTTTGGAGGCATCTTGCTTTATTAATGCAGTATTTCTGTAGTAGTTCATGGCGGTCGTTAAAAAATGACTGAACATGACTGAAACGCATATTATTCTATCACTTCTTGACGTGACTTAATCCTTCACCCACCAGCCAGAGCAGCAGGGCTGTGCTGCCGGCTTATCGTGCCGTGTCACAAAGGCATGCCTCGGCTGGCTGACCTGTCCGTCAAAACCAAAGACGTGTGGGAGATCCCAAGGGAGTCGCTGCAGCTCATCAAACGTCTCGGCAATGGCCAGTTCGGCGAGGTCTGGATGGGTACGTATCGGTGTAACACGTTCTTCCCGTTCTGTCAGAACTTTAAGCGAATGAATGCCCCTGTACCTCATAGCCAATGGACGTCAGAAATGTGACTTCAGGTGAATACATGTATAGGTCATTGAGGAGCAGGTAAGGGGGTTAGGCATCTTGCTCAAGGATGCCTACAGGTCATTCGAGATCCGACATGAGGGGATCGAACCCGATGCCTTTCGGCGGGGAGTCGAAGGGCTTAGGTCTTGGAGCAAAGGCTAGGATTAAGGGCTAGGTGTAGAGTATTGGGACACAGCCGTTAATTCCTGTCGAAATTGAAGCAGGTTGGAGTGAATGCTAGAAGATGATCATGTTTGCTAATCAGGCAGGTTGTGTTGAAGTGTTGGTTTAGTTTGACTAACAAAGAACATTAGAACCAACAAACATCTACAAATTACAAAAACGAAAATGTGTAGAAAATTATTCAGGAAAGAGTTGATTTATTTTAGTTAAGATTTATTTTCTGATGTTATTTGCTATTTTTTCTGACATGAAAATGCCCAATTGTTGACTATAACAATAATTTGTTATATTTGCCGTGCCTCAAATATCTACAGTGAGAAATATCATGCAGAGGGCTAGTGTCAGACTACTCAGATCAACTCACTCTGCCAGTCATCTTCCCCCTCACACAGGCACGTGGAACGGGACCACCAAGGTGGCAGTGAAGACCCTGAAGCCAGGCACTATGTCCCCTGAGTCCTTCCTGGAGGAAGCCCAGATCATGAAGAAGCTGCGCCATGACAAGCTGGTGCAGCTGTACGCCGTGGTGTCTGAGGAGCCCATCTACATCGTCACCGAATACATGAGCAAAGGTAAGGTACATTATGTTACCTTCCTGCTATTATGCAAGCGCATGGATGCAGCGAATAGGAATAGGATTAGTATGTTTTTGTATTTTTTGTGTGTCTTTAATTCCTTGCGTAGTCTTTTCCCGCAAAACAGTGTCATTCATGCAATTACATTCACCCTCTATTTCATAAAAAATTACCTAAAGAGTTGAGTGGGCTCAGAAATAAAATAATAAAACATAGTAACCAACTGAACTATGATGCATCATTTGGGGCCTGGCATCATCTATAATATATATTGCTTTCAGTTTTAACCTACATCTCAGGGCTCGCTGGCCCCCTCCCTCCCTCCCCCCTCTCTTCTTCTTTTCAGGGAGTTTGCTCGACTTCCTCAAGGACGGCGAGGGGCGGAGCCTGAAGCTGCCCAACCTGGTGGACATGGCGGCACAGGTTAGGCAGATACATATATTTTTTCAATTAATATATCTCTCATAGATCTTGTGTGTGATATCATTATGGCTCCACCTACGTTTCCATGGTAAAATCTCTATGGGGTCACCTTTGTCACAATCTGCGTTTACGCAAGCTTATCAAAACTAATGTAAATGTTTGCCGACGTCTATTATTTTGTAGCCTGGGAACCAGACAAATTGGCAAGCTCATGTTTTATTTGCCTGACCCCCTCCTGTTTAGACTGATTTTCAGAAGATCCGGCCTGCATCAGGCCAATCACAACTGTCTTTCTTTTATTGGGTGTGTTTGATATGTTTTATGTACAGAGGAGCGACCTATGGGAGTGCTGTTGAGGCATTTGAATAAAGATGTCTGCCATAGATGTGTCATGTATTGCTGTTATTGGTTGAAGGTCCAGGTGCATTTTGGTCTGCGCCCGTTGATAACGCCCCTCGGAAATTCTAAATTAACTGTGCTGTTTGAGACTATGTATTTGTGAATTGGCCTGGCGATGTTAGACTTATTATTTTGTACAGATGGCGCAATTTCTTCTTTTTGTGTTGCAAGTACAAATTGTGAATTTTGGCCAGCAGAGAGCGTTCAACAGCTGTTCTGTTTCAATAAGTCTCACTAGCGTGTTGCTACCAATGCCATATATGGGCAATCACTTATGAGCTATTTTGTAATGCTTCCCAGAGTAACTAATGCCGCTCTGTAAAGCGTCATTCCATGGAATCTTATCCATTCCCTTAATTCTCACCATGCTATTTCAGCTCAGTGGCACAAAAGATCTCTTACCGTTTCCTGATTTTGAATGTACCGCCGTCTGCATCAATCATCTGTGAAACAATGGGTAATGGGCGTGCTGGAACTGTCCCGTCCGTGTGTGGTGCAGGTGGCGGCGGGCATGGCGTACATTGAGAGGATGAACTACATCCACCGGGACCTGCGCTCGGCCAACATCCTGGTGGGAGACAGCCTGGTGTGCAAGATCGCCGACTTCGGCCTGGCGAGGCTCATAGAGGACAATGAGTACACCGCCAGACAAGGTACCGGTAGCCATGGCAACATTGAGGGTTTTCATTTTTTGGCATAGTTGTTTTTTTCATACAGCCAATTCAGCGGTTTGGAGACAGGCCATCATTTATATTTTGATGGTGTACTAGCTGGTGTATGGACTGATTGAAGTGTGTGTCTGTCTGTCTGTTGCATGCATCCTGTTAAAATAATAATCAAAATAAAAGGGAAGTTTGATTGTATAGGTTGTTGTATTATACTGCTGTGTATCTTGTATTATACTATCAGACAGACCTCATATTGAATATTACATCACTTTTCATTGGCCAAGTTCTATTGAGTTAAGCAAGTTGAAGCAGGTTTTGGAAGGGTGTGGTAGGCACTAGTACATATGGACCTGTCACAAGGATTCAGGGACAGTGTGCATTTATTATAATATACATCACATTTAAGAGAGGAGATATGGAGGAGATATAACCCAGTGGATACTTTTTTTGTTACAAAAAAGATGTATATAAATATTGTATGAAATTGTTAACATTATATGAATTACATTTTCACTTACTTAATATTTTATATATTTTCTTACAAAACACAAGCTTTATTCTGACACATATTACACATGTACAAATGACTTGACAAACTACAGAGACAGACGAGAAGGTCTGTTGAAGAGAACACAAATGGTGTTACTCAGTTGGCTAGGTAGACGTGCCTGGGAAGAGAAGGCGTTGTGTTCTCTCAACGTGTCCTTTTACTTGTGTCTTTGTGTTCTTTCTTTGGGGGGGGGGGGGGACACGATGCAACTTTTCTATTTGACGCTAACCTACTTACTGCTAGAGTCCCATAACATTTGGTTTCATTCCTTATCTCGATTTTCCTACGACATTGTGAGGAAGACATTATTTTCAGACCAACATCTATCTTAATGTCAACCAAGGAATTGTGACATTTAAATATCTGATCTCTCTCCATTATTATTAAAACAATAATCAATGTATAAAGAAAAAAAGAAGCTAAAATTGCCTTTGTAAATATTTCTCACAGGGGCAAAGTTTCCTATCAAGTGGACGGCACCGGAGGCTGCGCTGTATGGGAAATTCACCATCAAGTCAGACGTGTGGTCCTTTGGCATCCTGCTCACCGAATTGGTAACCAAGGGCAGAGTCCCGTACCCAGGTAAACAACTCCTAACTATTTTCTCTGCGATCCCGCCTCTCCTTCAAAAAGCCTCAGCATCTCTCTTGTGTGTTGGGATTTGAATAAATCGATCCGTACAGCAATGCACAAAAATAATACGATTGGGTTGATAATTAGTGTTCCTTTGTTTCAGTTCCTCAAGCAAAGGGCTGCAGTGTGTCCTCACATGTCCCGCTTGTCTCTTTGGTCTGTCCAGGCATGAACAACCGGGAGGTGTTGGAGCAGGTGGAGCGCGGCTACAGGATGCCCTGCCCCCAAGACTGCCCCATCTCCCTCCACGAGTTAATGGTCCAGTGCTGGAAGAGGGATCCGGAGGAGCGACCCACGTTCGAGTACCTGCAGGCCTTTTTGGAGGACTACTTCACTGCCACCGAGCCTCAGTATCAGCCAGGGGATAACCTCTGAGCGGTTATCCCTCGTCATCCCGTGTATGTGTGTTTGTGTGATTGTGTGTGTGTGTTATCCTCATCCTGAGCACCAGGCGGAGACAAACAATCACCACAACTCTGGACCATTCTTGGGCACAACGGTTGAGAAATTCGGTAGACTTGACATTCTTCACATGGGGGGGGGGGGGGGCGGCAAAAGCAAAAATAAAGGAGAGAAACACAGACACAATATACACACAGTCACCCTAACAATAAGCTTTTGGGAAGT
>JAOPJO010000124.1:11737747-11757008 GCA_027123675.1 Molva macrophthalma | reverse complement strand
GTGATTGGCTGATTAGAAATTTGCGTTAACAAGCAGTTGGACAGGTGTACCTAATAAAGTGGCCGGTGAGTGTATATTCACTGAAAGCTTTGCAGAGAAGTTTTAACTGAATAAATAGTAATGAATCAACAAATTATTAAATGGAGATCGTTTTATATATATATTTTATACTTTTCTTGCAGGAAACATTTTTATTACGTTCTCTGTGGACACAGCTTCTCAGATGGTGCCTTTCGCTGAATTTCTTACAAAGCAAGGATTTCGACCAGCTGTAAGTAACGACATTAACTAATTATATTTATTGTAATACAATTGTATTTACTGTAATATATTGTATTGTATTACAATTTCCAATATGTATAGATGGCTTACTTTTTGCTGGTTATTTGCTACGACAGAACAAGTAGCCTACTGTTAAATAGCCATGTTTCACTGTAACCAGCACTCTTACTTTTAGATTGACATATTTGATAACCCCATCAGACGGATGGACATCAACAAATGGATGGACAGCTATCTAAAAGATGTAGGTATTCATGTGGTTTAATCATATTTTTTTGTAAAGTTGTTTTTTACTAGCAAAAGATAAATCATGTTGATTTTATTAATGTTCATATAGCATGCTGTCAAACCGCCTGTTAATTGGTTTATGTTGAATTGTAGAAAGCAAATCAGCAAACACTTAAAATGGTACTGTGGTTCAGAAGTAATATGCCACAAATACTGTTACATTACCCTGTAAAACGTTAGTATCAGGCTATGGCTAACAAACCAAGTTCTCCAATAATTCAGTACCGAACTTGGTACTTTAGCGGCCTCTTCTGTCAGCAGACGCCACTGTTCTCTATGTACGATGGCCACATAATTTAAACATTGTTATAATGTTATTTTAACTGTTTTGATTCCCTTGCTAAAACACATGTGTTTACTTACAAGGCAAAGGGGCATGATATCCTATTGGGTTGTACCGTGTGAATCTACAGAAAGGATCTTATTTGACTTCGGAATTTAACCATTTATGTCCCATCACCATGTCGGCAAATTAGATGTGTTTTCAATTAATTAGAAATTAAATTGGATATGGGAAGTTTAAATTAAATTCATTTTCAAACCTTTTGCATTTTGGCAATGAAAAGTTGGACAGTAATAGTAAGTAATTTTGTCAAATGCGTGCAGCCTTCTGTATTGATTATCATCGCAATCAGCTCGGGCTACAAGGCGGACATCGAGAGGACAGGAATGGACAGACATAGTCTACACACCAAATATATTTACTCTATGGTAAGCATGCTGCGTTTGCACTGTGTACTCTTTTTATGTAGGAGGAGTTAACAGTCCCATGTAAACTCAAAACTCTTATTTTTTTCAGATGCAGAATGAGTTTATACAGCAAGGAAGCCTGAATTATCGGTTTGTGCCAGTTCTCTTCCACCATGCAACTCAGGTGAGAACCGCAAACAATTTACAACTAGCAAATTAAAAACAACTAGTCTTAACAGATTTCATGTTTTTTAATTAGTCTTGTAAAGTGTCTCTCCCTATTTCTATCTCTCTTTCTCTATGCTTTTGTGCATGCGTGTGTGTGTGTTTATGCTTGTATATGGTCAATCATGTGAGTGCAAACGTGTTATTGTTTGTGTGTGTGTGTGTGTGTCTGGACCTCTGTGCATGTGTGTGTTTGTACACAGAGCCATGTGCCTGGTTGGCTTCAGAACACGCACTTGTACCGCTGGCCACAGGACAAGGAGAACCTCCTGCTGCACCTCCTCCGCGAGGAGCGCTATATTGCACCTCCTGTACCCAAGGAGCTCACCCTCATCATCAGGCCTGTCACACTCAGCTCCTCAGGCACCTTCTGAGGAGGTGCTGTGTGTGTGTGTGTCTGGGTTTTCTTGATATGTGTGTTTTTGTAAATTATGATGAGCATATCATGTCCATGAGTCATTCTGTGTAGGCTATTGTGGAGTGTGTGTGGTTGATGGCTGGTTTAAACAGCTTTACCTGGCCCGAGTCAGACCGACAGACTCTGGGTAAGGCTCACCCAGCCCCTCCAGACAGCCCTGTAACGGCCAGAACCAGCGGCACCTTTGCCAACTAGGGCAGCAACCCCAAGTCTACGGGATGGCGGGGGTGGTGGGGGGTTGGGGGGTTGAAAGGTGGTCACACTGAGGAGGTGCGGGGACAATAGGGTTTGGGTTTGTTTTTTTTATTTTGGGTATGGTAACCCTGTAAATAGTCTGGTTGTTTTTCTTAGGTATGCTAATCCTGGTCAGAAGTCAGATTATATTAGGTTTTTTTTAATGAAGTGGGAGTAGCTTCAGCTGAGGGTTCTCCCCAGCCTCAATATGGCGTTAGGGGTATGTGGAGTGTGTGTAGTTGATGGCTGGTATAAGCAGCCTCACCTGGCCCAAGTCAGACGTAGTAGACGCTGGGGCTTGGTGGAGCAGAGGGGCTTAGGCTGGAGTAAAAGTATGGTTTGATGAAGAGGTTCAATGGTAAGATCGATATAGGATTAGGTTAGTGATAATTCAACTTTCAATGAACAGAACGAAGAAAATAGATCAGAATCATCCAGCTAATTGCATTAGTCAATAATTAAAGGATTATAATTCAAGTTTTGCTGGTTTATATTTGGGTTAGGATGATGTGTTTGTGTGTTCATAAAGTGGATCTGCTGTACCCATGTTTCTCTTTTGGATGTGTTTTTAGTGTGGTTGCAAAGCAAGCCACACTATTGTAATCTTGTGTCTTATTTTTCCTCTTATTATTTTTCTAAGCCGATTTTTGGTAACTATCTACTCCTACAGTTTTGGAGGTATTTGCACCAAACCCTAAATTAATATTTATAATATTAATATTTAACAAGGAAAGTGAATGGGGCAAAAATGCTTAAATCAACCACTCCAACCACTGAAACTTGGTATCTTGGCCTTATTTGACATGCTGAATCTTTTTGCCTCAAGGACCCATAATGTCCGTCCGGATAGATTTTGCTGTACCTTGAAAGTTTTGGAAAACCTTGAAAAAATTGTAAAATCCGACCCATAAGCCGAAATGAGCCACAATTTGGTCCAGATATTCCCCAATACTCCCCGACGTTATGGTAATATTTTGGTTTCGATTAAAAATGGTTTAGTTATGGACGATTTACGAGAAAATACGATTATGCAAATGAGCCGCTATTGTTCAACAAATCACAAGTCCGCTTCCGAGAACCACAGAGGCTTAAAATTTGGTATGGTAAGCTATTTTCTATAATGGAAGTAAATGGGAGAAAAAACGCTGACTTCAACCATTCCGAAGGCAAACAACTCAGGGTTGTCAAAGTTGGTACACGTATAGAAACCGCGCAGAAGCAGGCCTCCAAAAAGTAAAGTTCTGCTTCGGCGACAGGGGGGCGCCATAACTCGCGATCAACAAAAACAATCAGCCCCTTTGTTCGATCAATCGTTAGTCCGCTTCAAAGCGGCCCAGGGACTTGGAACTCGGCGTGCTCGCTCATCAGCCTCGGTGGCATTAGCATGTAGTATAGTATAGTCAGTGGAGGAACCACTGACTGCTTTTCAATTAAGCAAATAAGGTTTATTTAAACACTACATTTTTAAATGTTTGTGAGTGATTTAAAATTGTACTGTTGTCTCCAAAACATGACTGTGTAAGAAGACAATACAGATTTCACCCTGCATTGAATTAGTTGAATGCATGTTCACAGTTCTCATAAAGGTTTTCCAAAGAACATGTTATTCAGAAGATATAGGATACAATAAAGAGAATGTTATCCAGCCAGGGAACACACTGTTCCTAATTTGTAACTGGGTGTTGGAATAATTACTTTATTGCAATACCCATTACTAAGTTGAAGCCACCCATTCAAAAGTACATTCATTCCAACAGTGACAAGTAAGTAGATCTCAAAGGTTTTAAATGCAATCAACATCTAGTAGTTTAAGTGTAGAAACAACAAAACAATTGATTGTTGATTAACATCATGGAGGAAGCCTTTGAATGCATTTACAATGCATCATCTGAGATATCAACCTCATCCGGTCTTGACTTTATTTTGGGGTAAAGTTAACCTAAGCAGCTGAGTAAATTAAAGAGCCATACGAATGATTACAGTACCTCACATGAGGGGCTCCCTGTTCAGCCAACTAACGTCACACACATCCACACACCCTCAATCACCAAAAAAGGCCTGCCAGTGCCGCTGGTGTGCTGTACACAAGCTAAGAATAACTTTAGAGCTTGTGTATGTGGGGGATAAGGTTACCTTCGAGGCTCTGTGTGATCCGTTCTGACCTATACCCATCCGATGTGCCAATAATTGGGTGGGCTATACTCAATGTTCCCCCATGCCTTACTCGCTCAGCTCGCCTCTCTCCTCCCCCGTTTTGGTCTCCCTTTCCCTCATCACCCCCCAGATCCCCGTCTTCAATGCTGCCTCTTTGGCAGCACCAAATTCCCAGCTTTCTGTAAATTCATCGATACTGCCATTATAGTCTTCAATTCCTACTTCTTCCTCTTTTATTTTTCCTTGAAACTTTCAGCCGGTGGATTTTATGGGTCGGAAAAACAGACGGGTTCCCGCTCTCGTGCCAAGGAAATGGAATAACTGATCTTACTCCGGGTCGGAAACTTATTAACAAGTGGAAGCTGATTGGATTCACTGAAAAGCTTTATATATTCCCGAGAGCAAATTCTGCTTTGTAAATGCGTCTGCCACAAACCCAAGGACTGCAACAGAAATAACTTTTTATCACTATGGCTGAAGGTAGGGCCTACACACCTGTCTATGTGAAGTTAACAGTGGTGACAACAACAATAAAAGTAATGACTAAATCCCTGTGATACTGTTTGTACACGGTACTCTGAAAGTTGGTTGCTATAAATACAGCATGTGGTCAACGCATTAGATGTGTTCTCTTGGAACATCGTTGCTCCTTGGACTTTTCACTTTTTACCACTTATTTATTTTACTTTGTATTAACTTGTCTTTCCTTTATCAATATGCTTTTTATAGATCAGATGTCTTGAATATTTTTTTAATCGCAAGCTAATGAAAAAAACGCCCTTGTTGATCAATTTGTTTGCCCTGTAGGCCTATTTCATAAAATAAAAGAATACAAAAGAAGTAACATCTCGCTGTTAGAGCAACATCCGTCAGTATTTGTTTGAGGAAATTAAATGGATAGACCAGCTTGCTGAGTATATTTGCGTTTGAAAGTGTCACAGGACACCTTGGCCCCAGTTCTATTTGAGAAACAAACTTGACACCGTCACACTGGTAATGTGTGTATATTGACAAATGCAAGGACGCAATAAAATGCAATGACCAGCCTTTTCCAATGCTTCATCATTGGAAACACAGGTGTGCTTCTTTTTTAACAAATCTATTTGAAGTGAAATGGGGATTGGTTAATTTGATTATCTGCTAAACCAAAATTACAGGACTCCATTACGTTGAATCACCGCGATCATAATTAAAATTAACTTCTGATTTGTTTGTTTTTTGTTTAACATTGAAGTTTAACATTAATCTACCCTAATGTTGTTTGTAACAGCTGTAGGCTGCTTGATGTCAGAGACCCTACAACAAATAATGTATTAAGGTATCTGACATTATAGGTCAAATCATCAGATT
The DNA here is from genome assembly GCA_027123675.1 of Molva macrophthalma. Lineage (NCBI taxonomy): Eukaryota > Metazoa > Chordata > Actinopteri > Gadiformes > Lotidae > Molva > Molva macrophthalma. The sequence continues at coordinate 11,751,367 of JAOPJO010000124.1, read as the reverse complement.
GAAATACAATTATTGCAATTATTATGCAACTGGACGTCGGATATATTCTGTTGAGCAAGAGATTGTTGCTTTTCATGTGATAGTCTGATCAATAAAATAAACAATGCAATAATGATATTTGCCAAATTAAAATACAAATTTGAACTATAAAGATGAATGTTTTGATACATAAAATCATTCCTTTCAGGACAGACATATGGATTCAAGATTTCATTTGGCTACTTAGAAGCTAGTCAGTTGGTGTTGATAAAGCAATTGTACCTGCAGTATATAAAAGTATATAAACAGCAAACATGTGATTTAGGATAAGCACTGTAGGTTAAACACCAGTTAGTATTGGGATATTAGATTCCAGTATTGCAAATATTGAAAACATAAAAGCATAGCACACTTGGGTGGGTCAGTAAAGTCAGTCGCTCCTTCAGTTAAGGTAAAAGGGGAAAAATGTCGGTCTCTCTCTGCAGCCAGGGGTGCGGGAGCTGTGGCCCCTCCTGCAGCCTCTGTCCGGCCCCGTGGTCTGGGTCTGCTGGGAAGGCTGAGGGTCTCCGTGGAGCTGGTGGTAGCTCTTGTGGCCCTCATCTCCTGGGGGGTCGTGGGTGTCGTGATGTTCGACTTTGTAGAACATCAGGCGGTTCCTGGTGAGTCACACTCTCCTTGTTGGTGTCATTGTTGCTTGGTCTCTCGCTCTCTCTCTCTCTAAAGTGCTATAAAGGCCTTCTGTCTTATATGTGCCAAACCAGCATTTCAGTGAGCATATACGTTTGTGCTTGTGCTCTCAGACATACAGGATATTATCCTGAATCCCATACAATCTGTTAACAATGCCGTCGATGAAGTTTCAAGCCTCCTCTATAAAGTTCAAGGTACATATGTTTCAAATAGAAATCCTGAATCTATGTGATGATTTTACTAATTTTCTTTCTTTCTTCTTTTTCGGCTCCAGAGTGTTCACCTGATTTAAGTGACCCAATGTCGGTAGCAAATTATGCAACGGAAGAAATAGCAGAAGTCAAGGATGCAATCGTTCAACAGTTTTCTGATAAAGATGGTATGACAAGCCACGCCCACTCCATAACATAAATAGCCTTCTAGTAACAGCTACAGTAGTAGCAACAGTAATAATATCAGTCATTTATATTCATATATAGTAGCCAAGTGTGAGCAGTAGCCATGTAGGAGATGATAGGTCTGCAGGTCTTCGAAATAGATCTAATCGAAAATACACCGATGTGTCTATATAAGTTATTTTGTGTGTAATTTGACACTTACAGGAAACTTCTACCTGAGCTACGTTGACCCGGTGATCATTGGACGAAGCTTCTTTCATTCTACGGATGATTTCCTGTGTGAAAATATATGCTGCTTTAAGGACTTGTTCTGTACACTGTTGGATTTCATACTAGACTCTATATCCAACATCAATGCAGGTATTTACTACGACTTACGTTTTTAGCTTCATAAGCTAAAAACTGAACTGCACAATATTTCCACTAGATATTGGTTACTATCATTCATGTTTAATTATTATAATTAGAATTGTTATTATATTATATCCCTTGAGCTTGCCCTCATTGCCATATTTTACAATAAATATTTGTGATCGATGAAATAATACACATAACTAACTTTTTATGTGACATTTTGGTGACATACTTATTTACTTATTCATTTATATAGCACTTTTCAAAAACAAGTTACAAAGTAATTTTCAAAGACATACAAACAAGAAAAATTACCAGATTAAAAGAATTTGAATTGATACAGTAATAATGAAAAGTGATGTACGAATTATTAAAACACAATAAAGCAAGTAAAGTGAAAATGGAAGAATAACCACTTAAAGAGGTCAAGGCTGGTTTTTAGCCTTGACCTAGAAATTACCAACAGACCTCGGTCAGAGGATCTCAGGCTGCATTCAGGTTTGTAAGGAGTTAGTATATCAGTGACATAATCTGGGGCCAACCCCAAACGTGCTTTAAAATTGATCATTAACATTTTGAAATCAATACTAAAACGTACAGGTAACCCATGTAGAGATGCTAAAATAGGCGCTATGTGGACTCTTCTATTGGATTTTGTGAGTAGTCTTGCTGCAGCATTTGGAACTAGTTGAAGTTTGGGGAGGATATATTGAGTGAGACAGGAATTCAGTGAATTACTGTAGTCTAAGTGGGAAGAAATAAAAGCATGCTCATATTTAACCTCAGTCGTCCTTAACAGAACACCTAATTCACACTTAATGTAATTTTCTTTTAATCAAATAACTTTTTCTTTTATGTTTATCCTCATAGGAAAAACTGACCTAAGCACCATTGACCCTGTGGTTGTTGGCAGAGGCGTCTTCGCCGCTTCTAATGACCTAACGAATGGCGTGCTTAGTTACATACAGGATATGCTCTGCGCTATGGTGGACACTATTCTGGGTGTAGGGAAAGGTATGTATTGGATACTAACTGTCCTTGCATTTTGATAATATATAATGTAAACTCTTGATAATCGTAATTAGTTATTACTTAATATTTAACAGGTCAACCAGACTTTTGACCATTTGTCTATAGATATTTCCTTAAAAAAATACACACAAACACAGAAAGTTCACATAATATGATAGCATATTATGTGAATAACTTTCTGATCAATGGCGTTTTAGTTTATGTGTAATGGCTATCGATGTCTGTACTGTTGCCATAATCATGAAAATTGTCCTAATATATTTGTTTTATCTTTCTCAGGAGCCACAGACCTTAGATTCATGGACCCTGTGGTCGTAATCAGGGATTTCTTCCATGTGGCCGACAAATCTTTAAGTGGAGTAGTGAGTTATGCCCAGGATGGACTGTGTGATGTCCTAGATAGCATACTGGACATGACAAAAGGTAACTTCTTATTCTTCTAAATGTAAAATCATGTCACAAGTTAATCAAGTTGAATGTTAACATTTACAACCTCATTAATAATTAGGCTAATATTAATATTTCTAGATTACCGATCGTCATTTTTTCACACTACAATGTAGCATGAAAAATCGTAATTCAAGGCTGTAGACTAATATGTTGTATGTATGTTAGATATGTTAATATGTTTAACAACATAACTTAGGTAAGCATGGGACTAACTGTTTCTGTTCCTCCAATAGGAACCACTGACATTAGCTTTATTGACCCTGTGGTGGTGGGCAGGGATGTCTTCAGTGTTACTATTGACTTTGTAGACGGATTAGTCGGTTACATTCAGGACATGCTGTGCACTGTTCTGGACACAGTGTTGGAAACCGCCAAAGGTAGCTATACTCTGGTTTAACATTCCCCCTAATCTCTCTGTATAAAAAGTGTTGCATGCATATGTCAGATCCATATGAATATGTCAGAACAGTAAAAAAGGTTGGGTTTTCCGTTTTTGACATGCTAGAGTTTGATGTCTGATGGGGAAAAAGGTCAATATTGAAAAAGTGGTATTGTGCATCCAATTCAACTCAAACGCCACTCATCTTACAAATGATATAACATACTAACAAGAAAACTCTGATACAAATGACCCAATATAATAACCATGTTGTATCAATTCATTATTCATGGATCAGGTATCCAGGAGACCATGGGAATTAGTCCCATGGAGGTCCTAAGCAGAATAAAGGAGATCATCACTGAAGAGGTGAAGATGCTTGTGGCCTACTTCTCCAACCTGCTGATGGGTGAACAAGGTATTTAACTGGAACTAGCACTAACAGGGCATAAATGTAGCCGACAGGGACATTTAACAACATGATGTAATTATTTTATTCATTTTTATTGGATTTATTTATATCATGATAATGATACCATTTGACACCCTTTGGCACCCTTAAATGCATTGTTTTAGCTGAATGACTCTTTTAATGGTACAATCCATTAGTGAGCAATCCTGAAGCTAGCAACAGTATAAACTTGTCATGTCATGATGGAGATTACTACCACTTAAAATATTGAAATGTTTATATCCTTTTGTACCCTGGGACACATCTTCTTGAGTTACATATTAGTATGGTGTTATTGACATTTTTTAGGAATCCTTCCTGAGGTGACAGTTGATCCCATGCAAGTGGTCACAGATGCTTTGGTGGAAATGACCGACAAGAAAGAGCTGTTCTTGGGTTATATGTCAAGCATGATCACTGGTGATCAAGGTACTTTGTTAAGCAAAAATATCATATATAACAATCATGCCTCACAAAAAGTGTTCAGATGTGTATCTGTGTACGGATTTTTAATGTTCTGTATGTTGCTTTTAAATGTGAACCTGTAGCAACACCGCTGGTTGTAACTGAAAAAGGTATGTGGATTTTGATACATTAAGATGATCCTTAAACATTTTAAATTGTTTATTGACAATAGTTCCATAACTCATGTTTTGTTTCCATATATTTGTCCAGATGAAATAGTTGCATCTTCGTCTGACATATATTTAGTGAGAAAAAAAGGTTAGTATTGATTTTTTTTTGGTGGTCTTAAATGCATTGTGGTGACGGTGCATTGGAAATGTATTACATACAATTCAATTAAAACTATATTTTTCTGATATTCAGGTGAAATCTTGCCAACTTCTGAACAAGGTAAGTCTAATTTAACAGTATGTAATGCAATAAAATAAAAAGTCTTCTTATTATTATTTGGTATTGTAGCATTTTGATATTGCTGATATTGGTTGATAAGATAAGCATATCCTGACTGCTTTAATTGTCAAATTAACAAGATCTGCAAATTATTAAAGGTGCAACGTGTACGATTTGTTAACAAACAGCTAACTCAGCAAACATATTAACACTGTCAGTTACTTTATACAATTAGCTTCTTCTATAAGCTATTGTTTCTAAAGCATAGCCAACGTAAGCATTAACAGCTGTTTACTTAGCAGGCTAGATGAAACGTTTAGAGTTCAGCATCCAACTTAATTTGTTTACTAGCCAAGAGCTGTCTCAAGCGTAGCAAAGCAATGGCAATGTTTATTCCTGTTTTGCTTCTATTTCTATATTATTTATTTATTTATCTTCTATTACTTTCACTAATAATATTACACGTTGAACCTTTAATGTCACATTTCATGCATGCTCATGCATTTATTTCTAAATTACATTAGTGTCAGGTGTCACTTGTGATGTGTTTACTGTGAGACAACAAGCCCACAGTTTGTATTCTGACCATTCAAAAACAAAATTAAACAAAACCATGCATGGTCCAATATGTTATTGTAATACGTTCATCAAAATAAATGTCTTGATGCAGTAAAGTTTGTATATGTGTTGAATTTTTCAAATTTTCAAATGTTTGCGTACTAAGCATGAAAACTTATCTTTAATGGAAAATCTTTCCAATTGCACATTCACTTTGGTCTAATGTCATATTGTACTCGTCTGCATTGGTGACTTCTTTCTGTCAATAATCTTAACTGAAATATGTAAATAGTCTGTATTATATAACGTTTGTTTTCCATGGAATGTTTGATTTTATCTTTGCATGAAAGCACACGCCATGTTTATGAAAACCATCATACAGCATATCAATTACAAAGTTTACCTGTCATCTCATTTGCCATTTCACTCCATAATTCCCTGATGTAAAATATGCTTAGATTAAAAGCCTCTTTGTTAAAAGCCCAAATGTTATGGGGTAGCAAACAAAGACCAAATAGTTTTATAATACAGTTACAGAGATGATGCTGGGTGCCGAAAGGGATGCTGTCTCTTCTTCAGAGATAACTGACCACAAAGCCGAAAAACAGACCTTTGAAGAGCTCAGCAAGGAGGACCAAGAGGAAGAGGTGCAGGCCCTAGAAGCCGAGGAGAAGGAAGAGGAAGGAGATTATGCAGCAGTGGAGGAGGAAAAGAAGGCACTAAATGAAATCCTGCTTTTTGAAGATGAGGCTGAGGAACATGTCAAAACCGAGGAAATGACAGAGCAGGTGGAAGCAGATGACAATGAGACGGATATGGAGGAGGAGGCCAGGGGGGAAGAGGAAGTGGATTACGATGAGGAGAAGCAGACTGGGATTGTGGAAGATGAGATAGGAGAACTGAAAAAAGAGACAGATGCAAACAAAGTAGAGGGGATCAAATTAGAGAAGAATGCATTAGATGAGGAAGAGGAGGATCTACTAGATGAGGAGGCCAGGGAGGAAGAGGATCTCCTGGAGGAGGAGGAGAAAGAGGAGGTTATTTTAGAGGAGGTTCTCCTAGAGCAAGACACAGAGGAAGAGGAGGTTGTCTTAGAGGAGGAGGACAGAGAGGAAGAGGATGATCTCTTAGATCAGGAGGAGAATGAGGAGGTTATCTTAGAGGAAGAGGAAAAGGAGGAGGTTCTCTTAGATGAGGAATGGAAGGATATGGATGATCTCTTAGAGGAGGAGTTGGAGAATGAAGAATTTCTCTTAAAGGAGGAGGGGGAGGAGAAGGAGGAGGTTCTCTTTGATAAGGAATGGGAGGATGAAGAAGATCTTTTAGAGGAGTTGGAGAAAGAAGAGATTCTCTTAGAGGAGGAGGAGAAGGAGGAGGTTCTCTTAGATAAGGAATGGGAGGGTAAGGGGGATCTCTTAGAGGATGAGTTGAAGAAAGAAGAGTTTCTCTTAGAGGAGGAGGGGGAGGAGAAGAAGAAGGTTATCTTAGATGAGGAATGGGAGGATAAAGAAGATCTTTTAGAGGAGTTGGATAAAGAAGAGATTCTCTTAGAGGAGGAGGAGAAGGAGGAGGTTCTCTTAGATAAGGAATGGGAGGGTAAGGATGATCTCTTAGAGGATGAGTTGAAGAAAGAAGAGTTTCTCTTAGAGGAGGAGGGGGAGGAGAAGAAGGAGGTTCTCTTAGATGAGGAATGGGAGGATAAAGAAGATCTTTTAGAGGAGTTGGAGAAAGAAGAGATTCTCTTAGAGGAGGAGGGGGAGAAGAAGAAGGAGGTTCTCTTAGATGAGGAATGGGAGGATAAGGAGGATCTCTTAGAGGAGTTTGACAAAGAGGAGGATCTCTTAAATGATGATGGCAGGGAGGAAGATGAGATACTCTCAGAGGAAGACAATATACAGACAGATGAGGACCTTCAAGAGGAGGAGGAGAGGGAGAAAGAGGATGATCTCCTCGAGGAGGAGAAGGAGGATGTATTTGAAGAGGGAGATGCATCAAAATTAGACAAATTAGAGGAGGAGGAGGAGGAAGGAGAGGAACTTGATTTAGAGGAGTTGATGCAATCTGAACAATTAGAACTGGAGGAACTCATGACAGAGGAGGAGGTCTTAGAGGATGAGGTGATGGTGGAGAAAGATGAGGATCTTGAGTTAGATTATGAAGACCACGAGAGTGTTGAAGATGGAGACACAAACGAGGATCTAGATTATGATAAAGTAAACCTCAGTGAAGAAGGGAAGGCCACACATCTGACTTTAGAAGACATTAATGAGGAAGGAGGAGATGAGGAAGATCAGGAGCCAGAGGAGGCAACTTTCACTCCTTCTCTTGATGAAAAAGAGACCAAGACAGATGAAACTGAAGAATTCCATACCGACAAAGACCTTGCTGAGGATGAAGAGGCAGATGACATCGACATGAGAGATGAAAATGTTAAGGCTGATCAAGATCAATATGTTGAAAATGTTGAACATTCTGTTCAACAAAAGCAAGAGGAGGAAGGAGACTACATCATTGATGAAGACAGCATTACGGAAGAGGGGGAGGAGTACAGAGAGCATGACCAAAAGGAGGAAGTAGATGAAATGTTTGTTGAGCACCTCCATCTTGAAATCCTGAATGCAGAACAGCCTGATGGTTTTGATGCAGTGTCTGAAGTAATCAATGAAGATGTGGAAAGGATCTCAACTTCCTCACCATTCTCTGACCAAGATGACATAACCGACGATGACGACGAGAACAACAACAACAGCAGTGAAAGCACGAAAGCGGAACCGAGGAGAAGGAAGAAGGTTCATGTTGGTTTTGATAAGGCCAGAAGAGTGGGATTCATGGCCATGTTCAAAGAACAAGACTCAAGCCTCAAGAACAAAGGCCGACAGGACGCTCAGCACAGGAAAGGTATACACACCATCACCATCCCATGTCTCATCTTGTATTTTCATCAAGTCATATCATCATATGCTTTATGTTTGTATGCAAACAGTGGGCATGTTTTGTATATATGACTATTGGCCATCCCTTACATAATATTCAGTTTCAAAAATATTGCTCTGCATTTCAACTGCAGTCAGTTAACTGGAACCTGACCAATATGTATTTTTTAAATACTATAGTGTTTGAGATAAGTTTTGCACTTGATAACATTCACATTTTTATTGCAATTTGTTTGAAGAAACTATGGTGGCAATGACAATTGTTTTTGAATAATTACATTTAAAACTGGGAACACTATTGTGATTAGGGCTTATAGCCTATTTTTTTAAATTATGATTATGCATTACAATGCAATTGAGACATTTGTTTACAGCTGAGCTTGATGCATTTCTCAAAGTAACATGCATGGAAGCTTTCTAATGGGAGTATTTTAGAGCCAACTCAAGCTTTCTTACTATTATTGTGCCCTATAGATTAACCTGTGCAACTAATCTATAAAAAATAGAAAATGTGTAATTATAATTTAGTGCAAAATCTTTTTTAATCACAGTAGCTATAGGTGCTTGTTCCCATTAGGGCTGGCCCAAATACATCATTTCAAGCTTGTGATAATCTTTAGGTTTTCCGAGAGAATGTTACATTATTTTAAAAAAGGTCAATGAGCACCAATGGGCCCTCTGCGGTGTGATAAAAAAAAAAGTGATCTTGGTAATTATCTTTTCAGAATTAAATAAAAGTGAGGGATGCAAGAAATGCTCAAATATTCTCATCGAATAGACATGGTCTAAGTCTTAGCGAGTATTACTATTTGAGTACTCGTTTGCAGGCACTTTTCTTTTTTTTATGTCCGTGATAGTGCGCACTAATTGACACATACCGAAAGTCAGTTATATTCTATATTTTCTTCAGTCCATGTGCGTTAAAATAACACCAGAGCTCGGCTGGTCACGCAATTATGACCTGTTTTTTACTGTTCTAGAGCTAGCAGGATACATATTTTATGCAGCGATTTTGATTTTATATCCATCCAAATATTTAGATGTGATGTATCTAGTTGAACTGCGGTTTTAGTTAAGGCAGGGTTTTTTGTAATTCGCAGAAAATGTAGATATATTGACCAAACAATAGTAAAAAAAGAAAAAAAACGTTGAATCTGCATCAGCTGCTACTGAGATGTGTGTTTATTTTTTTAGAAATCACCACAGCAGCGCTAAACTTCTATACTTTTCAATTTTGATGTTGGGACGTTCTCAGCAGTCAATCGTCAATATTGTAAAACTATTCTTTAGTGACTCCGCTACTAAACATTGCTGAACAAACCTATTTTATACAGCCTCTCAACAATAACAACATTACATGAAGGCTATTCACTATTTAATCATATATCCTGCTCCAACACAAAATACATCTCAACATCTCAAATGTATTGGTAAGTTGTTTGAAAAAAGGCAAAACGATTTTCAATTACAATATTTTTGTAATCGTCGGAAAAATACCGGTTAGTATCATGTTTTTAAATTACCAATTATTATCAGTAGGTATAGCTTTTTTTTGCTTATCTTAACATTGAAGTAGCTGCTAGATATGTTCATTATTAAAACCCTTCCAAAACCATTAATTGTAAATATGCATAGACATAAAAAAACAACAAAATTAATATTAAAGAGCAATCTGAGACAAAAGGCCAAACCTCAGTCAAAATACTCTAAAGAGAAAAATGAGGGTCGACCACCAACAGGTATAAAACAGCCATGTTTTTGTATAAGAGTACTCAGAAAAGGAATAATTGTGGGTGGAAAAAGATACAACATCATCATAGTAATGATTTAGGTCATGATTTCACTATATTATGGGCTACACTATCAATGCAATATGAAATGCTAAATGTGGTAATTAAATGGAGATGTGGGGATAAAATAGAGATACCAAAAATAGTAATTCCACTGTTGATGTCCATATTTAGAAGTAAAAGAAGAAAAAACAACACTTTCCAAAGAGCTAAAATGGTCAAGGGAACCATCTAAACAAACGCTTTCCAAAGAAGAGAAGAAGGTGAAGAAACCATCCAAAGAAGCTGAGGAACCACAAACACCATCCAAAAAAGATGAAGAAATAATGAAACCTTCTGAAGAAGAAAGTAAACAAATTAAGGAACAACGAACCGATGCGAAAGAACCATCTAAATCTATCATCATACCTGAGGGTAAAACGGAACCAAAGGCACTGTCTAAGGAAAAGGACAATGTTAAGGAACAATCAAACGGTGTGAAACCTTCAAGTGAAATAACTAAACCAAAGACTCTGACTGAGGAAGGCGACAAAGCTAAAAAAACAGATGAGCCCTCCAAAAAGGGGAAAGAACCAAAGAAGTCTTCAAAGGAAGAAAATGTGACGAAATCTTCTAAAGTAGAAAGGGTGCAAATAAAACCATCCAAGGAGGAGGAAGTGAAGAAACAACCCAAAGAAGTAAAGGCACTTCAAAAGGTGGCCACAGGAGATACAGAAATAAAGAAACCCAAAGACACCAAACCAAAGAAACATTTGAAGGTTAAAGAAGAAGTGAAGGAACCATCTCAAAAAGAGAAGGATCAAGAAAATACTGAAATGAAGGGTGAAAGGGTGAAACAACTATCTATAAAAGTTAAGAAATCAATAAAACCATCTAAAGAAGAAAAGGAAATGAAGAAACCCTCCAAAAAAGAAGAGGTTTCTGAGAAGACTTCTGAAAAGGGAAAAGTTTGGGAAGTGAAGAAGCCTTCCAAGGGAATGAAAGAACTACTAAATAAATTATTGAAAGAAGAGCCAAAACAGCCTAAAGCGAAGGAAGGGAAGAAGCCTTCGAAAGAGGAAACTGTGCCTTCCAAGGAAGAGGTGGAAAAGCCCTCTGGAGAGAAGGAGAAAAATAAATCTGAAGTAGAAACCAAACTATCAAAAGATGCAAAGGTGGCACCACCAAAATCCTCCAAAGAGGAGAAAGAACAAACTGGGCCATCAAAGATAGAAAAAGGGGTCAAGGAGGTCAAGGAATCAAAGAAAACTCCTGTGACTGAGACAGCTATAAAACTCCCTAAAGAACAGAAGAGAATGAGGAAACCTCAGGTAGAAACTAAACCTAGAGGTGGCAAGGATGCAAAGAAACTCTCTGGAAAAGACAAAGGACCAGAGAAGAAAGAAAATGTTGTGAAGAAACCCTCTAAAGGAGAGAAGCAGTCTGGGAAACATTCTGAGGAAAAACTACAAAACCTATCTAAGATAGAGGCAATAAATGGAACTTCCAAAAAGGAAAATGTAACTGTATCCTCTGAGGAGCAGAAATACCTTAAGAGACACTCTAAAGAAGAACCAAATAAACTTCCTGAAAAAGAGAAAGTAAGAAAGCCATCCAAGGAAGAGAAACGTATTGAAAAACTTTCAAAGGAAAAGGAAATAAATAAATCATCTGAACCCAAAACTAAACCCTCCAAGGAGGCAATGAAATCGCCCAAACTCACAATAGAGGAAAAAGAAACAAAGAAATTAATCAAAGAACTGAAGGAACTTACTCAAGAAGAGGAAGTGAAAAAGCAAAAGAAGTCTTCTAAAGAACAAACAGAACAGGCTCTTCTTCTTAAGGAAGATAAAGAGGCGAAGACACTTCTGAAAAAACCTGAGGCAAAGAAACCACTTAAGGAAAATGAAACATTAAAGAAATCATCCAAAGAAGATAGGGAATCAAAGGCACCATCTAAAGAAGAAATTAAATCAGAGGTTTCAAAAGTGGAAAAACATGCCAAGAAACAACCTAAAAAACAAGAACCAAAAAGAACATCTAAAGATGAGAAAGAGGCTGAGAAACCATCAGAACATGAGAAGGAACAACAAAAGCTATCTGATGTAAAAAAAGAAATGAAGAAACCTTCAAAGGAAGAAACTAAACCAAAAAGTCTGACTGAGGAAGGCGACAAAGCTAAGAAACCAGATACACCCTCCAAAAAGGAGAAAGAACCAAAGAAGTCTTCAAAGGAAGAAAAGGTGAAAAAGCAGATACAAATTAAACCATCAAAAGAAGAGGACAAAGTGATGAAACAACCTAAAGAAGTAAAACCAAAGAAACATTCAAAGGTTGAGGGATTAGTGAGGGAACCATCTCAAAAAGACAAGGATGATGAAAAGCCTTCTAAAGAAATGAAGAAACCTGAACCTAAATATCCATCTGTGGAAAAGGACAAAATTGAGAAACCAGCAAAAGATAAAAAAGATTCACAGAAACCCCTTGAAGTAGCGAAAGAACCAAAGAAGCCTTCAAAGACAAGAGAACAGGTGAAACAACTATCTACAAATGATGAGAAATCAATACAAACCTTTAAAGATGAAAAAGAACTTAAGAAACCCTCTAAAAAAGAAAAGGTTTCAAATAAGACTGCTGACCAGGAAAAGGTGCTAGAAGGGAAGAAGCCTTCCAAAGAAATGAAAGTGCCCATGTCTTCTAAGGAGGACAACGCAACAAGATCTTCCAAAGAGAGAGAACCAAATAAACTGTTAAAAGAAGAGCCAAAACAACAGAAACCCACTAAAGAGAAAGCTATTCCTCCCAAGGAAGAGAAACATGAAGCAGAAACCAAACCATTGAAAGATGCAAAGGTTCCAACACAAAAATCCTCTGAAGAGGAGAAAGAACAAACTAAGCACTCAAAGAAAGAAAAAGTCAAGAAACCATCTAAGGAAGTCAAGGAAACAAAGACAACTCCTGAAGACAACACAGTTAAGAAAACACAGAAGGGGCTAAAGAAACCTGAGGCAGAAACTAAACCATCTAAAGGTGCAGAGAAAGTACAAAAACTCTTTAGAAAGATACTGCTAAGAAGGGTAACTTCCAAAGAGGAAAATGTAACTGTATCCTCTAACATACAGAAAGACCTAAAGAAACACTCTAAAGTAGAACCAAAGAAACTGTTAAAAGAACAAAAGGAACCAAAGAAACTTCCTGTAAAAGAGAAAGTAAGGAAGCAGTCCAAGGAAGATAAGGTACTTTCCAAAGAAGAGGAACATATTGAAAAACTTTCAAAAGAAAAGGAAATAAAGGAAACATCTGAAGTCAAAACCAAACCCTCCAATGATGCAAAGGAATCGCCCAAACTCACAGTAGAGGAAAAAGAAACAATTAGTGAGGGAATCAAAGGAAAGAAGGACCCAACTAAACTTCCTCAAGATGAAGTGAAAAAGCAAAAGAAGCCTTCTAAAAAACAAACAGAAGAGGCTCTACCTTCTAAGGAAGATAAAGAAGTGAAGAAACTTCTAAAAGAACCTGAGGCAAAGAAACCACTTAAAGAAAAGAAAACCGTTAAGAAACCATCCAAAGAAGTAAGGGAATCAAAGGCATCCTCTAAACTAGAAACTAGATCAGAGAAGGTTTCAAAGGAGGAAAAACAAGTGAAGAAACCTAAAGAACAAGAACCAACAAAACCACCTAAAGAAGAAATCAAGACAGAGAAGGTTTCAAAGGAGGAAAAACAAGTGAAGAAACCTAAAGAACAAGAACCAACAAAACCACCTAAAGAACA
>JAOPJO010000124.1:11719486-11732359 GCA_027123675.1 Molva macrophthalma | reverse complement strand
GTGTGTGTGTGTGTGTGTGTGTGTGTGTGTGTGTGTGTGTGTGTGTGTGTGTGTGTGTGTGTGTGTGTGTTGTATACCAATATCAATTATACATACGTGTTATATTGAAATAGGGGACGAAAAGCCGAAAAGGACGACTATTGCACCGCCTACAAAGAAAGGTAAAAAAAGTCTGCTGTCCATGTGAAATATCATCTCTTGGATCTTTCTTACCAACCTGGTGAACCAGCAAGACAACCCAAAAGACTGTTAGGTTGTTTTAGATTGACAGTAGAGTTTCAGTTCCCAATAAAAAACACACTGTACAGTATAAAATAGATAATTTGGCTACAAAATATAGCCATAGTTTAGTTGATATGAGAGAGAACAAAAAATGTGTTGGTTTTAGTATCTGGCATTAACCTTCTACAGCTGTAAAACCAAAGGGCCAAACCAATGGCGGCCAAGAACAGTAGCAGTTGGCTTTTAGTGTGCAGTGTTTGGTCAAGGCTATACATTTCGGCATTGCCCAGATATGAGCTTCCCTGTGCCGATGTGAAATTCCCCACTATGCATTTAGCATTCCGTCCAATTAACAACTTCTCTCAGCGTGACCAAAGAGCTGTCTCAGCATGATTTTTCTTTTTGTTTGGTTTATTTGTTTCTGCTGTAGTTTAGTTCTGTTTATAGGCTGCAGGCAAGAGACATGTGTGAGCAGGTGTGAGTGGCTGTCTGTGGAAAAAGAAAGAAAGCATTGTGCTTCCAAGACGTTGGGGTTCATGTAATAGCCTACTTACCCCGTTGCTTGTCATAGCCTTAAATGACCTTGTTTCTAATTTCATTTTGGTTAAATGTTTGCCCTGAATGTATCAGTGTAATTAAGTTGTCCACACATGCATTATGATTTATTTCCACAACCAAATAATTATTTGTGAAGGCAGCAATAATATTTTAGAATATATTAGGTACCGTATATGTTATTTTTCTTTACTCAAGATAACCACAAATATACCTTAAACAAGGCCTGGATTATATCCTATACCAAAGTGTGAGTTTTAACCTGCCTCAAAGCCCACAGCAAATCTAGATAGTAGAGTATAGTTTGACAGGCAATGTGCTGTGCTTGTGCAGGTAAATACCTTGGCAATGCATATATATTTATATAATAGAGCCTATAGCATTTCAAGAGAAAAGGTCAAACCTGCCATAGTGCCAAGTGAGGTACAGACGTTTGTAGATACATTTTGCAAAGTATGTTAATACAGTCTGGGATAAAATTGGTCAAATTAATATACTTCATTAGACACTATTATTACTTGAATACAGTAGGCTTACTTTATATTTGCATTTTGTTTATTTTACAGAGGAAAGACGTCTTAAAGAGAAACAAGAGACAGTGACAAAGGGTATGTTGCTAATTTGGTATTTGAGTCACTTAGCTACTTGGTTTACATTGCTTCACAGAAACTATTATTGTTATTTGTTATTTGTGTTTTGTTCAGGAAAATCAGTTGAGAAGAAGACTGCAAAAGAAGAGAAAGCAACGGGTATTGTATATTAAATCTAGCTATGCAGTGGATCATGCCAAAGCATGCAGGGTCTAGTGATGCAAAAAATCTCCTAATTTTCCTAATTGTAATCATAAGTATATGTTTTCATTTTCACAGAAGAACCCTCTTCAACAGACAACTATTTACTGGAAGGTATGTAGAAATATATTTTACATTTGAAAATGTGGAGTGCTGATGAAAATGTATGTTCTAGCTGTTTTCTCACTTCCTATTCCTAACCCTTCCAAAACGCAACTTATACCAATGCCATTTTGATGACTTCTTCTAGATGAGATGCCCTATTTCCAGTGCTTCTTCGTGGACGAGGACGAGGCCCAGTTTCCTTTCTACGCCTTCTCGCCGCTGCAGATGTGAGGCCTTGGACAGGCCTGGTAGATTCAGGAGAAACTTGACATACGCAACAAACAACAACAAACTTATCGAAAGTTCACGAGGTTCACCGTTGACCGAGAGGTTTACAGGTCGATGAGTTGTATGTTTACTAGTGTCGAAGTGGAGTCATGACCGCCGCTGTTGTAGCACAGCTTATAGTCACCCAAAGTTGTTTATGAAAAACCGTGAAGACAATGGGTGACTGTTGACGTCAAGTGACAGACAGTTCTTAATTTTTCCAGCGTCAGTTGAGCTCTCGTAGCAAATGCAGACGTGTGTCATTCCCTTATTTTTTTCCCGTTGTTTTCAAATTAGTCTTCTTATATAATTTGTATATCCATTATTTTCAATTTTAACAATTGTTATCAATATTAAATGCTGTTTGTTAAGCTTTTTTTTTATAAAGGGACACGTGCACATTTGTTTATTTGATTTACTTAGGCTGCTTGTTGACCTTAATATCTAAGCTTAATATCTATTGCATAGGGTAACTGATCACTTTAAAATAATACCTTTGAATGTTTAACTGAAAAAAATGGGTACAGAGATATAGGTCTACCATGTCAAGATCAAGTGGTAGTTATTTATTTACTTGAAAAGGTGGTAGTGTTCCTGTTTTAGTCCTATTAACACTTTTAAGTGTTAATGTTTTTAAGTGTTAATGTTAATGTTTTAAGTGTTAATTAAGTGTTAATGTTTTCCTTTATAGACTTTTATAGACAGCAGTGACAGTTTTGAATGCTGTTCTCGCTCTTATTGCTATGCCAAATAAGCAGTTATGTTAGTTATTGATAATTCCATTATTGTAAATATTTATTCATGTTGGTGCTTGAATAGCCATATTATATTCAAACTGTCTTCAATGTCCTATTACAAGTATATAGAACATTCAAAGGAAAATATTGTCAAAAGAGAATATTTACTTTTGTATCCCTCCTACTTTTTTTTTTTTTTTTTTAAGTACAAAGTCCAGACTTATGTTTTATATTTATTTTGGACTGAAAGGAATGACCATGTACTGTCTCTACGAGAGCTCACTTGGCAGATGCAGAACTGATGTGCAGACAGTTCCGTGTACAACATATCCTATGAAAGATATTTGACAAAAGCAGTGAAAGCTAATATATACCGTAGCAATGTTTGTATTCCACAGATCCATGAATACTACCTGAACGACTGTGTATCAGTCATTAGTTTGATAACAGTTAGCATTGAAGACCTAATGTTGGTTAATGTTGTTTCTCTTAGAATGAAATAATAGATGTTCTTTGCTGTTTTTCTGGGCAACTACCATGAAGGTATGATTTAATGTTCTAAATATTCTTCTAAGAGGGTCAACTTATATAATGGAAGTTTTTGGGATTTAATGCTACTCACACAAGTCTATGTAACTGAGTTAGTATTTGTATCTGCACTGGTTTGCAATAATGTATTTAGCAACCTTGTTACCTGGTAATACACAATGGGACACATTTGAAACAAATGAAGTTTTGCTGTGGCTTACAGCTATTCATTGCAAGACCAAATGTTATCAGTGACTTGCCATTTGTCACATTTATAAAAATCCAGCACATTTTTAGATCAATTGATGATGGGTTTGTTCAAAAATGATGATAGAACTTTCTGGAATGTAAGCTGCTATTGTACAGTACAGCCTACAGTGTTATTTTACTGTTATCTAATAGGTACATAACCTAAAGAAAGCTCTGCTAAACCAAATTAAATAGTATATTATATATAATTTAACATAGTCATAGATAGTATTTAAATAATATTATTTGCACTGTAGAAATTCACGTGTACATTTACTGAAGATATAGCAGCAAGACATAAACGAATGGATATCAGGTCGGTTTTAGGTGATTTTAAAGCCTGTCTTTTTTGAAATCGCAGAAAGAAATTGATGCTTGATTGACATCCTGACCGAAAACCTGTATGCCTCATTAAAATTATGTTTTAGCTATATAACTGAATCATCCACTGGTGTGGATGCACTATATGTTCTATTAAGCAACTTACATTTTCTTGTGACTGTCATTAAGCCAGTTACATATGTTGTTTCCATAATGGCTGTTTAAGTCCCATAAGTCCTGTTTTCTGGAAGAGAAGACCAATATCGCCCGTGGAAATGGTGCATTATAATGTGTTGTTTGCTATCTTGAATTATTCACAAAGACGATGAGAGGAACCAACTTAGTCGTTCTCTTTCAGTAACGTGAAATGTTATTGAATTTTGCTCACTCAACCTCATTTGGAGCTAGGGTTACATTTGTACATTTCTAACAAGTTGTGTCCTAGTTTGTCTTTTGAGTTTTTCCAAGGATAACAAAGGGTTATTTATCTCCCAGTATCCTTGACAAAGATTTTTCTGAGTGTTGATCTCAAAACGATTCACATGATGGCAGTGCATTCTTCTGACTGTTGAGTGACTGATTTAATTTATTATATGGCTACATGATTAGGACGGAATGCAATTGGCATTCAAGTTGGTGTAAAGGTGAACGTCAAGAATTCTGGAGATTCTGAATCGTTAAAGCAGTCCATGAACCGTGCATGGTGTGGTTGATGTTTTTTGTGATGTCACACCTATTGACATGTAATTTCCAATTAGTTCAGGAACTAACAAATGGGTCCCTGACATGTTAAGAGACGACAAAAATGTATTGTCTCTTTAGAACTCACTTTGTAAATAGTGAAATTAATGGAAACCTGATCCTTGAGATTTGAGTGATAAAATCACTGTCATCATCTGTACTTGAGTTTACAAATTAGGAAAGAGTTATATGGCCAAGTATAACTGACCATATAACTCCACCATGTAACTCTTACTCTACCATGTATGTATAAATAAGGCTTTGACACAAATAAATATAAATGCAAGTACCTTTTGTTTGTGTAGAATTGAATGTGAAACAACTGAATATGCAGTGAAAATATAGTGAAGCAATGTAGTTGTGGCGACAATAGATGGCGACATTGGTGAGCTCACATGGCAGATGAATCGGAGGGGTTGACAATTCCGTGTACAAACTGATCCTACGAAACATATTTGACAGAAGCAGTGGAAAACTGTATGTAATGTAAAATAATACATGATATACATAATATAAAATAAGATGTTTTTATTCGCCGGACACACAAATATAACCTAAATGACTATCAGTCATTCGTTTGATAACATTAATGTAATGGGACACATTTGAAACGGAAATTAAATGAATTTTTGCTGTGCCTTACAGCTATTCATTCATAGACCCAAATGCTGTAAATTCAGAAAGAAATCGATACATGATCAACAACCTGACTGGAAACCTGTATGCCTCATTGAAATATATTTTAGTTAACTGACTAATCCAATGGTGTGGATGCACTATATGTTCTATTAAGCAACTTAAATGTTCTTGTTCCAGTCGTTAAGCTTGTAACAGCTGTTGTTTATATAATGGCTCTTTAAGTCCATATGTTGTCTGGAAGAGGAGATCTCAGCCTGTGGACATAGGGCATTATAATGCTTAGTCTGTTCTCGTGAATAATTCACAATGATGATAAGAGTAACCAGCTTTCTGCTTTTCTTTCAGTATCATAAAATGTTGCTGAATCTGTTATGTTTTGCTCACTCAACTGCATAATGAGCTAGTGTTACATTTGCAGGCTACACTTCTTAAAAGTTGTAGCCTTATTTGTCCTGGGCAAAAAAAAATCTGAAAGATATCTTTTGAGTTTTTCCAAGGATAATAAATGTTCATTGTTTTCCCAGTATCAAGATTTGTGTGAGTGTATCAAAACCATTCACATGATGGCAGTGCATTTTTAATGTTGAGTGATTGATTTTAAAGGGGTCATATAATGCACTTTTTGTGGTTAATAATTTAAATTGGGGTTACTACTAGAATAGGTTTACATGCTTTAATGTAAAAAAATTCCCCCCTCCCGAAAGGTCCAGTCTGCTCTGATTGGTCAGCTGGTCAAACGCTTGGCGTGTGTTCGGCCATCTCACGTCAGAACAGTGAGGTTTCATTATACCACAGGAAAAACATGAGGTGTGTTAATACATACTACACTACATTTAAAATTTTAGAATGATTTAAAAATAGCTTTAAATGCTTCCCAATGACATCACAACAAACAAACCACTTCCTGTTCCTCTCATCCCTGGATGACGCCACAAAGCCATGGATGGACACATACATTACACGCTTCAGAATCAGCACTAAGATCGTATTGCATTTTATTGTTGCCATCCCTTACATTTATTTAACTTTCGCTTCTACTGCAAACCATAAATGGGCTTCAATGAGCCATTCAGGTGCAGGTTGTTGTAATTCTTTGGCGCCCAGAGTAACCTGGTGACATGTATGTCCTTTGGCTGGCCAAGGTGCAGTTCCCAGCAATACTCTTGGGAGAGCAACTTGCTGGGTCTGTGGATAAGTATTTGTTGAAATGGCTCTCGTCATGCCACAGCGCCTCCATGCCGATCTCCATGTCCCGCGGGATACCCTGATAGCAGGCCTCGGCCATGGCCTTCACGCTGGCGCAGGAGCCTCCGATCACGGCCGCATGGTAGTAGAAGTCCCCCATCAGCATGAAGGCGCTGGATTTGGGATTGTGGTCGTACGAGAACTCAGGACGTTGTACAACCAGGAGTGGAGCCAGGCCACCAAGTCGACCAGAGCCTCCGAACCAAACCTTTCCGCGAACATCAACGTCCATGCAGAAGACGTAGGCGCTGCTGTGACTGATGACCGACTCAATGGTGTCCGCTAATGTCTTCATGCGTGTCATGGAGCTGTCTTGCCACCTGGAGTGCCCCTCAACTCTGATGATCTCCAGGCTTCGCTGAGGGCCCAGCTGGAGGCCGGGCACCTTTTCGGGCAGGTCTGTGAATATGTGGTACCTGACGGGTAAACCCACCATGAAATGACGCTTGGAGGAGTTGAGGAAAGCCCCAAGGTAGGCAACAATGTGTGCTGCTCGCCACATTGGTGTCATAAGTGGGATGTGGCCTGCGGCTATGGACAGGGAATGTCCAGAGCGGGAGAACCCTCCAGTGCGGCCGACGGCTAAGCCCACGGAGGAGGCTGACCTCGACCCACAGCAGTGTCGGCAGCTGAGGCTGCTCGCATGCCCATCGACTGGCCAGACGTCAGGCGGCAGAGGACGGGGTCCGAGGGGGGGCTGCTGGGCAGGGCCACCAAGGGCGTTCCAACGGCCCCCTCCAGCGGAACCGGGTGAGGGCGATTGAGGTGGTCCCCGGCAACGCCCCCAGGGCTAGGGCTGACTCTGGGGTATGCCGCCCGCTGCCGGAGACGGGCCAACCCAGGGGGGAAGGTGATGTTCCCCGTAAGGGGTCTGCGCCGCAACGGCACAGGCAGGGGCCCAGGCAGCCTGGCCGTCAGCGCCGGCCCACTGAACACTCAGGACTGTGCGATGGGTGGGCTGTGGCGATCACGGCCGTGGTCACCGTGTCCGACGCCGCAAAGGACCCTGGGAGGGTCGGCAAGCGGCACCACCTCCTAAATAGACGTGTGTGGGGGGTATTTGCTGTGGGTTTTGTGTGTGTTGGTGTGTGTAAATAAAGGCAACTCTCGGGGTTGTGCGGTGTATGGGGCACGAGAGTTGCGTACTGCTTTGAACCTGGTCTCCCGTCTGGTCATTCCCGTGCTGCTCACCACAATATTATGATAATTATTTTGGTATATTTTTGGTAGTAGTAGTTGTAGAAGTTGTTGTTTTATCATAAAATAAGTAGAAATGTTATCATTAATGGTGTTGTAGGTAAGATTTGACAGTGAGCGCAGTTTCTTAGCCTGAGAAGTGCTACGTATCATGTTACCTGTGATTAACAAACAAGATGGATTCCCCAAACCAATGAGGGCAGATGCCAGGAGCCGTCTAATCATAGAAATTGGCTCCTACAGAGGCAAGGGCAATCAATTCTCAGAACGCATGTCCCTAACTACTAGATGATGGATGGCTACTATTACACTCAAATACCGTATTGACCCGAATATAAGACGAGTTTTTTTTCCTGGAAATGCGTCTGAAAAAGTGGGGTCGTCTTATATTCGGGGTATAGACTTTTAAATGTCAATATACATTCACAACTTCATGTTAATAAATACCTTTCATTTGACCAACTCCATCTGGTTCTATGCTGCTTCCCTTTCCCCGTAAGAGCTCGGCCGTAACAGTTACCGTATTTTGAGAGAAAGTGTTTTTGTTTGCTCTCTACTCTGTTACGGTGCGCGAGCAAGGTTTCGGGAGAACGACACAACTTGTCGTTTTGTTGCTCGCACACCGCAACAGTGGCATACATTAGTAGACAGTTAATTGCCGTCACTGTATATGGCTTAAGTTCCACGCACTTCCTATCCTACGAACTTTTGGATTCTGTGATCTAAGCGGAGGTTCTTTTCCCGCAGTGCCTGTCTGGCGTGTGCGCGCACCCCTCCACATCTTTCTCCTCTATGGAAGTGTATGGACAGTAGAGCGTCCTGGATGTTCTTATCCTCACGCCACTGTGTTTTAATTATCATGATTTTCAAATAAAATGATTTTATTTAAACAGATTTGATCTTAAAAAAATATTTTTACAAAAATGAAGCTTGAAAAAGGGGACGGTCTTCTTATATTTGGGTAAATACGGTAATAGCTCTTAAATTACCTACAGCACCTATGAACTTGACAGGTCATATGAACCAGGACTCTAGGCTAGTTTCAGGAAACCAACCAACCTGCCCACGGCGAACATAGTAAGCGCCACAGACGATCCCTTTCTCTTATGCTTCTTGTTGTACAGCTCAGCCTGGAATATGCCATCCCACATGATGGTGCGGTAGTTGCTGGTATGATAGGATAAGAGGCTTGAGATATAAGTAGGTTGTTGTCCTAACAATGCCTTGACAATGAATACCAACATGTGTATTTTCCTCCTCTGGTATAGAGAGAACCATCCTAGGGATTATTTTAAAATACAATGGTGAGTGCGTGAGCCTGCAATTGTTATAAAGCGTAATGCAGCATGATATGCAGAATCCAGTTTTTTAGTACGGATGAAGTTGCATGCATGTAAATCTCATCACCATAATCTTATACAGTTAGAAATTAGCTTTGCACAATTTTCTTTCTGGCTTCAAAAGGAACAAAATGTAAACGGTAGAGAAAGCCCAGTTTAGGTCAAAGCTTTTTCAATTAATGATCAACATGTACATTAAAAGCCATCTTTTCATCAAGCCATATGCCTAGGTATTTGTAAGAGGTGACTCTTTCTAAATATGTACCTTCTAATGTCGAGATAGTGGAATCTGCTTCTTTGGAGCGAGAGCAAGTGACGGTCATGTATTTGGTCTTTTTTTAATTAAGGACCAGCTGCAGTGATTGAAAAGCAATCTGCAAGGGCTCTATGGCTTGATTCAACGAGGGTTCCATCGTATAAATGGTTGTGTCATCAGCGTACAAATGTATTTTAGTTGGATTTATTACATGACTCCAGTTATGTATAAAAATAGGAAATAAAATAGGGGCTGAGATAGATCCTTGAGGGACACCTTTGTTTACTGTAGATACATACATAACTTAAGAGCTCAGATGACTGCACAATGCAAAGACAATGATTCAAAACATGCAGGCCTTGTGGTTTCAGTGGTAGCAGAGATAGAAAATGTATTCTAACAATTTTCTGGCAAGACCTGAAAGGATATTAATAACTTACAAACTAAACATCATATACAATAACTGAACGTAGATAATGACAGTAAAAGACAAAATGTATGGCTTGAAATTTTTTCAAAAATTTGAATGCCAAAAAGTGACAAAACTATATTAAAATATTGCATTTTCCCCATCCCCTCTCACCTTTTTCAGTCCATTGCTCCCGACCTCCTTCCTTTTGTCACCCATTTCATCAACACCTGTTTGACTACTGGTTGTTTTCCGAACACTTTTAAAGCAGCAAGAGTGAACCATCTTTCCAAAAAACGCGTTTAGAGGCGAATTTTCTGCCAGAATAACCTGCGGCACGAATTGATTAATGGCGCGGCGCGAACACCCTGGTTCACGCGGATTTCGCGTTATTCTACTCGCGCGAACACTTCGCTCGAGTTGAAATATTTGAACTTCGCCGTGAATTTTGCTTGATGCTTGGTCGTGACAGCCAATCAGCGTTCACTCCCTGAAGTCCAGACTAAACCGCAAAATGGAGGAGAAGTTGATTGTCGCATTGTGCGGACTCCCGGAGAAGACGATGAAATTCTCCGAGCTGTCGGCGCCTCAGAATGATGTTATGAACCCATTAACGACGGTGTTGGGTTCTCCGACGTCTCTGGTACTTCCACAACAAGTAAAGACTCGCAATGTTGGTTATCTCGGCCATGGTTAAGAATTAATTGGCGAAAAGAAACTTTGGCGTTCACAAGAGGAAACCCCTCCTCCTACACTCACGCTAGTAAGTTTGCGTGATCAAACTCACGCGAGTAAAGTTGGTGTACTCGCGCGAACACGTGGTGAGAATATTCGCGCCGCTTTTGGTGTGAACGCACGGTAAGGAAGTCTAATAAATCAGCGGTGTCGCTGTATTCGTATATCTGTATTTATATATAATAGTAAAAACAAAATATAAAAATGTTAATGCTCCCTGCATGAGGACTTTCCACGGCTATTTCTCGCAAATCAGAAAAAAATCAATGTCTAATTGTGATAGGTTAGAGCAACCAATCACATTCAGGGATACAATGGCCATGGCTGGCTCCGCCCACTTAGACCCAAAAAGAAATGCACTGCGCGAGGAGCACGAGAGCAAAGACAGCATTTGTGCACCCGAGGGCGTCAGTTAAGTGCTGCTGCACTTTATGTGCATACTCAACTAATCGTTTTTTCCTCCCAGGCTTTATTATTGCTCTCGCGATCAAAGAAATACTGCGTGGTTATAGTGTTTGCAATAATGATTTGTGTGCACGGATGTGTCATTTTTGCTTGCAATTTTTGGCAGTGAAATGCCGCCATACTAATTAAGGGAGTTTTTTCTTGCCCTCTGGGGGATTAGGGTAAGGGGGGTGTCATAAATATATGGCCTGTTAAGCCCTTTGAGACTGTAACTGTGAGAAAGGGCTAAACAAATAAAATGTAATGTAATATAATTGAATTGAACAGCAGGTGTCCCCGGGTTTTCCTTTTTTGAGTTAAAGATTTTCATGTAAATAAGCTGATAAGTCAGTATCTATTACCAAATGATAACCGGATCTCACATCAAAATGTATAATAGCTACGTTGGTCCACAGCACAAAACTTAGTAGTATCAAGATAACGGCTCTAAAATTGTGAAATGCCTACGTTTCATTCGCCTATTATTTTCTATTTGCCTACATCCACAAGCTCTCACACATGAAGGGTCATTGCCTCGGCGGCACTGTTCTGTCTGGCGCTGGGGTATGAATTTGAAGTTAACGTTAATGTTAAGTTAATGATTGGAACTTGAGGTTTCAGGTTTGACCGCTTAGACGTTTAATATAAATAAGATAAATGTGTGAATTGTGTCCAATGTGCCTCACTGAAATCAATGAGTTTGGTGTTTTGGTGGTTTTCATCCTAGCATATTGGCTGTGTCACTACCAAATCTGTGACGTAACCAATAAACAGTAAAATAAACAGTTTCAATTGCGGTTTGGCCTCAAAAGGCACCTTAGAATATGTGTCTTTCCCCTAGCCAGCGGAACCTAGTTTACTCTAAGACCAAAACAATCATGGCTGCGCAGCACGTAACGTCATAATCAGGGCTGCATTGGAGGCTAAACGCACGTCAACGTTGTTTATGCACCTCCCTCATTTCTGAAATAGCATTTACGCACCTCTAAATAAAGTTTACAGTATTACCAGTGTTTACGGTATCAGTGAGTCTGTGACCAATCACATTATCTCTTGCGGAAGCCGGGCCAGATGCCAGACGAATTGCAAACTGCAATTGGTCCGGAACCTCTACATTCATTTTCGATTTCCAAGGGGCGTCACCAACAGGCGCAGACCAAAAAGCAAGCCCCTTCCTGCCGATGCCAGCAAAAGAACAAGAAAAGTTAGAATCACTCAGATTTGTTACAAACTTTAAAATGCTAATAAAGTGATACTTGACAAGATACGATGTGCTGAAGACCCCTTTCGTCATTTTAAACTTTGTTTTGCAGACAGAACACAGGGAGAGGAGGAACAGAGAAAGGAGGAACAGAGCGAGGAGGAACAGAGAGGAGAGACCGAGAGAAGACAAACAGAGAGAGGAGAGACAGAAAGAGGAGGAACAGAGAGAGGAGGAACAGAGACAGGAGAGACAGAGATAGGAGAGAGAGGATGAACAGAGAGAGGACAAACAGTGCGCAGGCAATTTCTAAAACGTCAAAAAAGCAAGCCTCTTCCTGCCGATGCCAGCAAAGTGGGCGCAAAAACAGAAAAGAAAAGTTAGAATCACTCATACTTGACAAGATACAGTGTGCTGAAGACCTTTTTTCCTCATTTTAAACTTTGTTTTGCAGACAGAACACAGGGAAAGGAGGAACAGGGAGAGGAGGAACAGAGAGAGGAGGAACAGAGCGAGGAGGAACAGAGAGGAGAGACCGAGAGAGGAGAGACAGAGAGGAGAGACAGCGAGAGGAGGGACAGAGAGAGGAGGAACAGAGAGAGGAGGAACAGAGCGAGGAGGAACAGAGAGGAGAGACCAAGAGAGGAGAGACAGAGAGGAGAGACAGCGAGAGGAGGGACAGAGAGAGGAGGAACAGAGAGAGGAGGAACAGAGAGGTCAAACGGAGAGAGGAGAGACAGAGAGAGGAGGAACAGAGAGAGGAGAGACATAGAGAGGAGGAACAGAGAGAGGAGAGACATAGAGAGGAGGAACAGAGAGAGGAGAGACAGAGAGAGGAGGAACAGAGAGAGGAGAGACATAGAGAGGAGGAACAGAGAGAGGAGAGACATA
>JAOPJO010000124.1:11699906-11710399 GCA_027123675.1 Molva macrophthalma | reverse complement strand
GTGTGTGTGTGTGTGTGTGTGTGTGTGTGTGTGTGTGTGTGTGTGTGTGTGTGTGTGTGTGTGTGTGTGTGACCTGAGTGTGAGTTGTTGTCCTCTGTGGATACGCACAGGCCTCTGCCCCTCTAGCTGCCAGATACGCAGGAAGGCCGGGGTGGGAACACACACACTCTGCAGGGCGGGCAGTGTCATCACCTGATATCACCAACACAACAACAACACACAGTGAGATTGGTTCTGATGTGCTGAATTCATCACTTCATCCTTCCAGTAGGAGAACTTTGGAGTCGTACTACTCCTAATCTAGAGCTTGCCCTTTGCTCCCTTCACGTGGCATTTTAATCATGAGTTAATCTTTTGAAATCTGGTCATTGTTTCACTTGTCGTTCATTGTCATATTTTGGACAAATAACAGCAAGGCAAACTACAAAAACCCACAAAAACCTTTTTTTACTTTTTACATTTAAGTTCTTGTCTGGAATTGATAAAGTACAACTTATATTACAATGGGATGCTATACTGTACATTTTAATTAAAACATACACAAAATAATGTAAATTGAAATGTACACACTATCTCCCATCTCCTCTTCTTCCTCCCTTTCACACTCTCTCTCCCCCTCCATCTCCATCTCTCTACCTGTATTTTGAGGTCCTCCAGTGTGGCTTCATCTGGTATTTCCACTTTTCCCAAGGCTCTCAGTGTGGCCCCTGGAACACCAGCTACCAACACACACACATGCACACACACACACACACACACACATTAACATCTAACACAACCGATGAACACAAAACCACACAATGAGAGATCTGCTGTGCTCACATGCGTTCACATCCTCTGATGAGCCTTTGTGGGCGTGGTTAGAGTCACCATCTGTAGATGACGCAAAATCGCTCTCGGCATCAAGGAGCAGCCATATGGACAGGTTAAGGTAGCCCTGAGCCGGAGGGGAAAGAGAGAGAGGAGAAGATGATAGTAGTTAGACTTACCCTAATGCCTGAAGTCCTGTAAGCATCCTTCAGCAAGATGCCTAACCCCTATCTTCTCATTCATGAACCACGTCTGAATTCACTGTAAGTCACTTTGGATAAAAGTGCTAAATGGCTAAATAGTAAATAGTAATACATAGGCCTTGGATAACAGTCAGTAAAGTAAATACATAAAATATAAGGTAAAAAATGACCTTAGGGGGCAGCTGTCCCTGTGTGATAATTAGGGTATCTCCACAACTGATGTTCAGCTCTGTCAGAGAAGCATCCTGAGGAAGAGGAACACCCAATGAGGAATACATTGTTGCTATCAGGAATATAATAACAATTTGAATAAACAAAGAATAAATTCAAGTCAACAATATAAAATACAAAAAGTACGGTAAGGCAATGTAAAATATAGAAAAATGTAAATATGTACAAGAACAATAATGAAAGATGTGCAGAAGTACAAAAAGCATCTGCACTTAAATAGATAAAATGAGCATCTAATAATTCCATTGGCATGGATTTGTATAGTGTGTGAACTAAAAGATTAAGCGGTTGGTGTCTCCATCAAACAATCCATGCCCTTCACCTTGTTCCTTGTACTTTTAATTTGAAAAGAATATAAATTAAAGCGGTGCGACCAAGATAGACTAAGCAGTACTGACCTCGTTCATGAGCGGCTCCCCGACCTCGTCACACCAGTCGAGTATTCTCAAATGCCAACTGTCACCTGGAAACAAACACGGTGAAATGTCCATAAAGGCTGAAAAGCCCATGTAAATATATCGAAAGAAAATACATAATAATCTATGGGAATACTATTTGTAAGGAGAAACACAGGGCTGGGTCAGACAAGTGTCACCAAAAATACACTATACAGTTCAACCAGGCTAGAAATAAGGCCATTAGAAACTGCACTTTAAGACTGTTAAGTCGGTCAAAAAGCAAACTGATAAAGAGGAGTACCTTCCAGTCCGACAGCTTCCAGCATTACTTTGAGACACTGCCAAGCAAATGATGAAAAAGAAAATGTTAACCGGGAGAAGGACAACACATTAACCAACGGACGGAAGGAAAGAACGACTAGATAACACCCTAGGAGATCCAACCACAAACAGAGGGAACCAAACCTCACACATCTCACAGTTCAACTCACCTCCTTCACAGTGCAAGTCTGCTCCACGATGATGTCCATTTCCATGCCAGTAGAGGGCGCTGTGCTCAAAGAGTAGTGCAAAAACAGCTGTGACAAAAAATAAAATAAAATGTAATAATGCACTTAAAAAGGTACAAAAACAGACAGCATTTTGAAACTCTGTATTTTGACAACAGCTCTCCTCGGCCCACCTGTGTTGTCGTGGGTGCTTTTCCAAGACATAGGATGAGCGTGGTCATCAGCCGAACCCCCGCATCCCGAACGCTCAACTCCTCGCAAACTGTCGAGCAGAACGGTTAAATAAGCATTAATAATTAATTACCGGATTAACGCAGTGTGAAAGTTGATGTGTTCTAATCAAAGGGCAATTGGTTTTCTTTAAAGTGTAGGTAGTAATATTATTCATATTTACCAGGGGTAAGCAAATGTTTTCCTGTTCGGTCCATCGGTCTCAAGCAACACTCAACACCTAGCAAAATCAAATACACATCAACTAAATTGATTTATATAAATTACAATATGACATCTTAATACAATAGGAGGAACACATAATAATAGTAATAATTTAATACAAAGGTTGTTTATTTTTTATCAAATATGCTAGATTGTATTGTTGCTATGTAACAAACAGTTTCTTGCCTGATAGGTGCTCCTTCAGCTGCAACTCCTCTATTGCCCTGTGTTTCACCTCCCCTATAGACTACACACACACACACACACACACACACACACACACACACACACACAAGAATAAAAGGTTAAAAAACGGAAATAATTTAGATTTGAAAATCCTTTTAATTAGTTTTTGAATCACCATGTTCCCTGAAGCAGGGACTTTGGCACTTTTCCTCTCCTCCTCTCTGTCCCCTCGGAACTCCACTTGCAGCCAGCGGCAGTCGGATGGCGTCGTCACGGTAACCAGTTCCCCACTCAGACTGAACAAACTGAAAAAAAATGAACAAACAAGATAACTGTAAGGTAGGCACACACATCAAGAGCACAAGCACACTCCCACTAGTAATTAAAGAAAATTAATTTTTTTGTAGTGCATTGAACTCCAACTTTTGATTGTATAGTTTGACAATTTGCAGGCTCCCCTGTAAGTAATTTAGGGTAAACGCAAAGCTTCTAAATGATAACATGTATGCTTTAACACAAGCGGCTCCCAGCAGCCAATCACCTGCTGTCAAAGCTCTGAGGCTCTAGGACGAGCAGCTTGTCCCCGTCCTTCAAAGCCAGCTGTTTCAGTGTCCGCTGCAAGTCCCCAGGAGGGAACACCTTCCACCCACTGGCACCTCCGCCTTCGCCTTGCACTCCTCCTCCACCTCCTCCCTTCCCTGCCGCCTGCACCTGGCACAGCATGCTCTCCTGGGGCTCCCCAAGGGCCTCCCTTACCTCCCCGAGGGTGGCCCCGCACGCAAACCCCCTGGTCTCCTTGATGAGCCCTGACCCCCCGTTCTCCTTCCCTACACCCTGCCCCTCATCTGGTGCCCGTTCAACATCGGCACCACCATCTTCCTTCTCCTCCACCCTCCCTTCTCCATCGTCCCCGAGATAGGGCCTCACAACGGTCAGCAGCACCGGCTCCCACTCGCTTCCTGTGAGGACAGGCGCACCAGCCACCTGAAGAAACCAAGAAAAGGCCAGGAGAAACATCAGCCATTTTGGATCTTGGCTAGAGTGAGCTAGGAAGTCGATTTTTTACTAGAAGTATGGCTGACTCACCTCTCTGCCGTTCCACACAAACAAGTCAGAGTTGGTGACGATGCCTGCGCTGTACAGAGACACACCATCATCTGGAACAAGATGTTGATGCTGCATTTTTAAGCTTACAGTACAGATTACATAGTCCATGATGTTTAGGTACACTTGGCGAAGTCAAAGCTGAACCTCAGCAGTGACATGGTCATGAAGGGAGGAAGCAAAGCCACACAAATGATAGATAGGTAGGATAGGGAAGTGGTTAGGATGTTTGAATCCTAGCCGAAAGGTATGGGCTTCAAACCCTAATGTCTGCAGTCCACCTGTCTTCTTGCGCAAGATGCATAACCCCTAATGACATGAATCTGAATAGGCTGTATGTGGTTTAAGTCTCCTTAATAACTAAATAGTAAAACTACAAAAGGAGGTGAAGCAAGCATGTTTTTATCAGTGTAATCACTCAAAAAGGTCCAACGATACATAGTTTTGGGTAAAAGCCTCTGCTAATTGGCAAAATAGTTACAATAAAACTATTCTTGGTATTTACATTGGGGTTTGGGAGATTTGCCATTCCCCTTTTTTGATTGGCGAGTGTTACGAATGATGGCTCTGTGATGTCCTTTGAGAACAGTAGTGGTGATGAAGGCCATTAAATGAGCTGTAGTGTGTATGTGACGGCTGGTGGTCCACCTGTTAACGTGTTGTAGAGGTGTAGACCTGCAGGAAGGCTCTTGGCCACGGTCAAGGCCATGTCCCCTTCCCAAAGCTCCAGCATCTAAACACAAACGGACACAAGACAAGGACAGATCCATTTAGTTAAAATGTCACTTATTCTGCAGCTGTAAAAACAAGATAATGAGAAATCACGAGTGCAAATAACATTGATGTCTTTCATTTAAAGTAATCATTCTTCAACCACCTTTCATCCAAAGACTCAACTGGTACAGAAATTCTATACAGATTTTGTTGGCCAGATCATTGTACCTGGTAGACAGATAATCGCAGGTCTCCAACAGATTTCCTGCGGTCAAAGCTGAGAGGTGTGACTCCATCCTGGTCTATACTCATTGGCTGAAGAGCCCCATTTTCCAGCCTATAGGAGGGTGCCAGGTGCAGGCGCAACTCCACACTGTTGCTGGAGGCCTCAAACTTTTCACTGTCGTAGGGTTTAAACACATATGATCAATCAAATCACAACAAAGCCCCAGATACAATTAAACTGAACTGGTAGAGTGAGTTTGTGAGTGAGTGAGCGAGCGTGTGTACCGTCTCTGCTGCAGGTTGATGTTCTCTTCCGCGGCCATCTGCACCAGGTGAGGAGGGACTTTATAAAGAGGGTTCCTGAAGGCTGAGAATCCATACACGTATTACATACTCACCATACTTTACATAATATTACCACATTCAAGAACCTCAGTTGTTGTCATCGGCCCCACACAAAAAAACTCTCTAGATACATATTAATAACAATACTAGACGTTAGCTAGAACTACCATCCACCACATATATATATATATATACTTCAGGTATATATGCATAGTCCTTACCTTCTGTTGGCCTGGGCAGCTGGGTCTTCCTATAAAACAACATGTAGGCGCTCTCTTTGCCCTGGAACTGTCTTTCTATGTCAGACTCCCTGATGGAGGTCACTGTGGAGTCGTTCAGGTCAAACCAGTGGTCACACTGCAAGAAGGAGTACACTCTGGTTAATGACATTCTGGTGGGAAGCTAGTGAAGAGCAGCACCCAGAATTGCATCCTAACAAGCTATGCATCCTCACAGACCTAGTACCCTAACATGCCAAGTCCTACAATGCTTAGCATATTAGGTTGCTAAGCATTCTGACATACCCTATACCTAGAACCCTAACATGTTAAGCACCCTAATACACTCCAATGCTAGTACACTGACATGCTTAGTATTTTAACATGTCAAGTATTACCCCATTACGACCCCAAGCTGCTAGGCAAGCACCCTGACCTGTATGTCTTTCGAGATACATTACTAGGGACCCTACATACAGAAAGGCTAGGAGCTTCTTGCTGTGTGAGGTATCGATACTAACCTAGCTGAGCCACCATGTCACCCAATGTTTTAGCTTCATTATCTCAACAATTCTCCTAAAATACCTCTGGTTCAGGCTCTGGGTTCTGCTCTGGTTCTGGAGGAATTCCTGGTTGAGGAGTGGAGGACGGCTGGGTGAGAATGGTGAGTTCTGCTGGACCGGAGCAGGCAGTGGTGGTGCTGGGTTGGTTAGACTTCAGGGCCACTCTGGTGCCATTAGACACCAATATGAACACGTCGCTGTGGGACTGCAGGAACTGTAACAGTAGAGAAGATGTTGGGTTTAATAGGTACATAATAAATACATTAATAGAGGTGTCAATTACTTTATTTTATCAATGCATTAAGGAAATAAATTGATAAATGCATTCATTATTTTATGTTCTCTTTTAAATATAATATTCCGTTGTTATTCCGCTCTTACTGGCATGTAATTATTACTAATTCACTATTATTACTCCTTCATTAGTATTATTATACAGTATAAATGATTAATTAAGGTGTACTTAAAAAGTTAAATATGATTGCTTAACACTATAAATGCCACACACCTTGCCTATGGGGCCATGTTGTTTTCTAAACTTTTTGCCCCAAGAAGATCCCGTCTTGTCCAGTAACTTCTGTCCCAACTGGTCCAGCAAAACGCTCTTTGACAGCTCCTAGCGCAAAGCATCAGAACCAGAGGCCAAACCGATGAGTATGCTTTATGTTTAAACTCTATATTCAGCTAACAGAACCAGGCTAGGAGGTCAGTGCTGGCCTTGTGTCGTACCTGGGATATGACAGCTGTGAGCAAACACAGAGGGTCCTCAACATCTAGTTTGGGCTCCTGCACCTCCTCCACTGTCTTCACTGTCTTCTTATTTTTGGGGTCTTCCTCCTAAAAAAACAGCGAGGACGTGACTCAGTCATCCCATAATAGGCCCCACGAACTGTAGACCACTGTTCTTATTGTCATACTTAATATTTTGAACTTCAAAGGACATCTAATCCAATAATCAATCCAAAAAAAGCTTTGCTTGGCTGATTTGCGCCAGACATCTTACCGGCAGCTCCCATTTGCCAAGCTGGTCGATATCCCTGATGAATGCGTGATAATGGCCCCCATAGCAACCACCCTTGTGGATGATCACAGAAAACAGCTTGTATGTGAAGTCAGAGTCCTCTCCATCAGTCTGTTAGAGGGGCAGAGGAGACATTTGAATGACTACTACTACCACCGACTAGATATTTAGTAGCAATGAGTGTTTAAGCAGAGATTCCTAGTTAAAAGGTTCTGGGTTTGATACCCAAAGGCCCGGTCTACCTGTAGGCTTTCCTAAACAAGATCCCTAAAACCTACCTGCTACCTAAATCACCTCTAACTGAATTCCCTGAATTAACACATCCAACCATGTTACACAAATAATGCAATGCTGCTTTTGCTTTGGAATTTCCCCTTTGGGGAAAAGCAAAGTCACCTTCACCTGTTCACAAAACGGCCGCAGATTAATGGTGAGTGGAAAGGTGTAGCGCCCTGTCTCCTTGTAGCGCTCACACTTTGCGAAGTCAAAGCTGAACCTCAGCAGGGACATGGTAATGAAGGGAGGAAGCTCCTGCAGTTTGGCCGACTGAAACCAGGGCAAAGCAACACAGTTTAGTTAGGTAGGATGCTGTAGGATGAGTGTTTGACTCCTAGCCGAAAGGGTCTGGCTTCAACCCCTAAAGACTGCAGTCTACCTGTAGCTATCCTTGAGCCTGGTGCGTTACACATAATGACATGTATCTGAATTTGCTGTAAGTTGCTTAAGTCTCCTAAATTACTAAATAGTAATAATAAAACTACAAAGCAGTCAGCGCCGACATGTCTAGTCAGTTTAATCCTTTACAAAGGCCCAACTGTAATCACTGTAAATCACTGTGGTAACATGTGAATTACTAAATAGTAACACTCAAAAACACAACCCAGAGCACAATATATTATATGCATTGACAAACAGAAACATGGCAATTTACGTTTTTGCTTATATTAACAGTGTGAAATATGTGAGGGAGGCAGTGCGTCGAGACTGACCTTGGCCGCAGTTACTAGTCTGTCACATTTGGCACATCGGTACAGATTGTTGCCCTCAAACATCTCTTCCTCCACAAACATGGCCCAGAGCGCACTCTCTAGGCTGCCCACACCACACACACAAGCAGTCAGGTCCAGGAAGTCTTCCTAATGGCATCAAACAAATAAAGAAGTAACGGTAAATAGAGTAGCACTTTTTTAACCAACCTGGGCGCTCCAATGGGTATAATTGAATCATGTGGAAGCACATTATGTTCATTATGAGGATCCAAATTAGCTTGACCACCAGCTAGTCTTCCTGGGGTCCAATCAAGGAATGGATGGTTTGCCTTCTACTAATACCGTGCCTTACATCAATTGGGCTTCCCTAAAAACATTATGGTCCATCACACGGGGTTATCCTTCAATAACCAAATAGTATTCAAAGCATCTGCTGAATTACCAATAGTATATTGTAATAGTAAACATTGAAGTGGGACAGGATAGCCTACTGGTTTGAGTGACTGACTCCCAGCAAAAAGGTACCGGGTTTGGTCCCCAATGCCAGCAGCCTACCTGTACACATCATTGAGCAAGATAGCACTACCTGCTCCTTAATGACATGTATCTAAAATGCTCTTTTGATGAACTGGTTGAACTGCTTTGGATTAAAGCATCTGCACAATAGTAATATAGAAGCATACATTGACACACACCTGTCTCTGGCTGACATTGCCACACTCCCTGCAGACTATGTTGTTGACAATGGTCCCGTGGTAAAGCCTGTGGATCAGACTGCTGCCACTGGTGTCCACCAAGGAGTGCTCCAGAGCACTGAACAGAATCCGGTTCAACTCCTGCACGTCATGCTGGTTAGTCTCCTAAACACACAAGTTTTAAGAACCACAATAATTATGGTTTTCAGAAAAGGGCAGAAAGTCATCAGTAACTTGTATACAATACACTCATTGTGTATTTGTATCCTTACAGACCTCATTGTTTTGCCAGCCAAAGCTGTCAGTGAGTTGGGTTGTTGAGGCACTCTGCTGGTCCACTAGCAGTAAGTGGGCAAACAGTCTCTGGAGCTCCAATGGAATCACTCGAACCTGGGAGAAACAGTAGATAGTTCATGTGTATTTATATGTGTGTTTGCACACACACAGACAATATGAGCTCTAAGTTGTAGCTGGTATGTTTTAAAGTGCCCTGGGTGTACACTTACTTTGGCCTCTGGTTTGTCTTTGTCTTCCAGAAGTCCCAATTCCTCCTGCCCAAGGCTAAATAGTTTCTCTGCATGAACAAAAACAAGTCGAATTTCCGTTGTAATTATAGTCCATGTGTATCTTCATAGCCCATTTTAATGAAGCTGGCAGGCAAACTGACCTCTAAACTCTGGTGTTAACAGCAGGGTCTGCAGCAGGGAGTTGAGGTAGCAGGTACCCCCCTGGTTCTTAATGCCGCTGAGATTGTTTTTTCCCCGAGTTGGGGGAGGCTCATCTATACCTTTGACAACTCTTCCCAAGGCGGGGATAGGAGTAAACCCTGCTTCCTCCTCTTCCTCGAAAAGACTCCCAAACATTGCCTTATCCTTGATATCTTTCGCTTTCGTTCAAAAAAAATATACTTATGTCTCTAGCCTTGTATCTACGTGTCGGTATTTTTGTTTGTCCTCTTGCTATCTCATCTTGGTCTTGCCAAGTTCTCTGTTGACAGTGGCTGGGCTGACTCTGAAATACGAGGATTTTACGGGGCTAAACATAGCTACTATTACCGAATGTGATGTGAGAACAGTATCGATGAACGAGTAGGCTACGAAATGCAGTGCAATCTGCCAGCAAAGAGACCAGTGGCACAACGCTTACGATGAAATCCTGTTCCTTCCTCTTACTTCGGAAAACCTTAATGTTTATACTGCCATTTGTGTTTTTTACGCGGCACAGATTGTAACTTTAGCTTTTTCTACCTTGCCAGGTGTTTTAAAAGATAATACACAAAACGTAAATAAATGTAACACTGGCAGACAGCACGCGGCCATGTTTCCTGAACAGGAGGTGGAATGCGGAATTCTGGTACTTGTAGTTTTCGGCTAGTAACCCTTTTCTGTGTTAGTGGTTTCAACCAAGAAGTGTTAAGGTTATGAAACAAAATTATTACATACACATTGGTATCATGAAGAATCATAGGCGAACAGAGCAAAATAATGTTTTTTATATATTTTTATTACAGAAGAAATTCATGCAACAACATTTGGGCAATTGTTAAAATATTAAATATTCCCACAGGACAGAAGAATATTGACACATTTGACCAATATTTCTATGTACTATTTTTGCATTATTAATTGAGGTACACTGGTTTCACAAACAGCTTAAAAGAAGGCTACGTGAGGCTGTGAGATTGCTTAAGATTGAGCCCAGTATTGTATACAGGTAGGCTTACAGTAAGGGTATAATTACACATTATCACATTTCCGCACATGTGCGATACTCTCTCTCTCTCTCTCTCTCACTCACACACACACACACACACACACACACACACACACACACACACACACACACAC
>JAOPJO010000124.1:11670934-11683448 GCA_027123675.1 Molva macrophthalma | reverse complement strand
CACACACACACACACACACACACACACACACACACACACACACACACACACACACACACACACCTACCTACCTACCTACCTACCTACTCCCCAAACAAGTTTAACAAGTGTGGAGGAGGAGGAGGAAATGGCAGGTTTGGGGAAACATCCCATATGTTTTTAAATGTTTCTTTACAGTAGAATGTGGATTCATACATTTGTGGCACAGATTTTAACGTAAAACTAGAGACTAAAATATTTGGTCTTATTATTCCAAAACTTACCGACACATTGACCAGACATGTCTCACAGTTCGGCGCATTCATAGCTTCACACGCTGTAAGAAGGACATACGTTCGATCATTAAAATACTTTAAGAAACACCCACGTTGATTGAGGTTAGACCTAGTGTGGTTTTACAGGCGTACAGCACAGACAAACAACAGTCTGATAAAGTATGTGTAATAGAGCAAGGCAGTTTTTGTTCTCACAATGGAGTGTTTTTCAGCTGCTGCTCCTAATCCACCTGGGTGGTAAACCATGGAAACACTCCACCAGCAAACGCACCCGTCTCATTAGTAGATGTTTATTGTCGAAACTAGCATCATGGACAGTTGTGAGTGGCCACATGACAGGATACCCGATGCATATCTATTTGATTTCCATTCTTATAATTTTAACTCAATAGGAGTTTCTTGACACTAAACAGTGTGGCCGGCAGGGAGTAGGAACAGGTTCATTGTTTCCCCAGAGCCGGTTTAGTACCGCATGAACTGAATTCAAAAGAGCCATCCTCCGTGTAATGAGGCCATTATCAGTGAACGAATTGTTGGTAGGCCAACGATAAAAATATTTAGTATGGAAGCTCTTTTCCCGGAATTAATTGCAATTTCTTAGTTGAGAAAGGCTACAACAATACAACATACATAACATATGATATGACATATGAAAAATATCCTAATGTAAATCCAAGAAACAATTTACTAGTTTTGATTCATGTTATATTTGTGTTTTATTTGATTTAATTTGGGCTAATTGACTTTTACTTACATACAGACGGTGCGGAAGTCTGGGCGAACGCAATCGTTGATCCAACGAGAAGTAGAACAACGGGGACAAAACTGCGTACGTCCATGGTATAAATAGAAACTCTCTAGCAGATTAAGAAATATTTTGTTAAACAACTACAACTGCTTAAATGTTTTCACTGCTCCAGACGGCACCTCAAGTTTTTCTCCCCCAAGTGAAGCTTAACGTCACCAATCCTCTTGCACGCACACGCTCATTGCGCACTAAAGTTGAGGAGGTGTTTACGGTAGTGATGTGGGCGCGTCTATCATGATCATATGATTCCAAGCGTCAGTATTTTTCATGTACGCGTGACTTGAATTAGAACCAGGCCTACCTTTTCTTCCAAAAAGACAAATAACTAAAGTTCAATAATTTATTATAATTTTGTAAAGCCAGTTACAAATACAAAGAACAACAAACATTTCTCTCTC
Source organism: Molva macrophthalma (assembly GCA_027123675.1). Taxonomy (NCBI): domain Eukaryota; kingdom Metazoa; phylum Chordata; class Actinopteri; order Gadiformes; family Lotidae; genus Molva; species Molva macrophthalma. Next base: position 11,681,967 of record JAOPJO010000124.1, on the reverse strand, counting down.
TTTCTCTTTTTTCTTCTTAAACAAGCACAACGTTTCACTATGTAATGATAATAATAAGCTGAATGAGTGCCAGGCCCCCTCTGGCCGCCTGCGGCTTATATAAGGACCCTGGTGTTATTAAAGTTGCCATTGTACACAGACTTGCGATCAGAATAGTCAGAATATGTGATTTCAGTTCAACAACATTAACCATTATATAGCCTGATCACATCTCTGCAACAAATGGCAATGTTTTTGGAATACTCGGGTGATATAGTGACAAAATATATAATAGGTGGGGGAGACAGACACAGTATCACTATCAGATCAGTTTTGGCTTATGGATTAATCAGACTTTGCTTTCTCAAAATGATCTTACTCGTGAAGTTCCTTTTTTATGTTCAAAAGATTCAATCAAATAATTCTGACTCGGCTCTTATTCCATATGGGGAACATATGGGCTTGTGGCATTTCAGATAGACCACAATTAATACTGAGCTTGAATACTGTTGGTTTTGATCCATTCAGTTGAATGTCTTCATCCTATTTAAGGGCAAATGTGTCTTGGCTGTAAATTCAAATTGTACTTTGGAATTTGATTGTGAACTTATCATGCCACACATGAATAGCACATATATAAACGTATCTTTTACCTTATGTCAAAGAAATACACAACCAATAAGCATTGTCGACGACATTCCGTATGAACAACTTCTTAGTAATTTTCCATAACTTCACAGTGCCAGCTGGCCTGGGCCTTTCATATCACTCAATCGTTTGATAAATACACACACATTTTTCCCCTCCCCATCATCAACACCATAACTGCAATACATACAAGTATAAATAAGTACCCCTTGTCCCTCCCTACCTTCTCATACATACTTTTACCCCTTTTTGTTTAAATAACGATCACAACATAATGCTCATTAATATTATTCAGGTGAATTCCCCTCTTCTTCTTTTCTTTTTTTGTTGCAAAGAAACACAATCACTTGAATCTCTTCTTCTTTGTTCCTCTTCTCCATATTCCATAGATTGCCATCAGTCACCGCTTGTTGCCATGACACTATAAATACACTCGTTCAATCCCAGCAGCAGTCCCAAAACAATGCATGTTAAAGGGATGGGGATACACAGCAGAGGGTTGAGAACAAGAACAGCAATATTCACTTTGTCATAAAAAAAGAAAAACTCTTTTTTTTAAAACACATACAAATCCTTGATAACTTATAGGTGCTGAGAAAGAATCATAGTTTGAATCACCAAAGAAAAGAAAACGTCCACATATGACAGCATAGATACAGGTGGACATGGATCTTCTTGTAGTTGTATTGTATGGCTCCAATAACGATAACAAGATAATGCTGTTACTCTGACCGAACGATGTGAAACTCTGTACCCATACGAAGGCATACGACCAAGATGGCTGCCGTCGCGTGCCTATCCGAGGTTCTTCGGTGTTTTACAATTTGTGTGCCACAACACTGTGATAGTGAGACACATCGACGACACAGCCAGCGCACAGCATATTGCTGTGTTTTTTTTAACGCATATATGTGAATAACTATTTTCCTTTGCATGTACTTTATACAAGAGCGTTCACATTATGTAGTTATTATGGCATCCATTTATATTACAGTGGGTCACCAACATGGATACAACTCTTACAATATGTGTGCGATATACATTACAAAATTATGTTTCAGTTTACAGTATCGTACATGTATCGTATGTGTAAATGTGAATATAATAATAAGATAATGCTTACTGTTTTAGATAATATGTGGACATACTATATATAGGTATAAATATGAAAATGAGTACTGTCATACTCTGAATAATAGTATTGTTGTGGATATTATCCGCCAAAGGCTTTTCTCTATACAGCATGGCTCATTGCTGTTTCAGACCACAACAAAGGTCTTTATAAGTAAGTTCATCAAGGAAGGGCCTCACTCATTTCCCTTCCCCAGTCCTCTATAAAGTGGATCTGCTTAAACTCTACTCAGAAATGTCAACAGTCACTTCAACCAGTAGTTTGAGGCCACACAGTGGCAATGTTATATGGAGCCACGTCCCCATGACACAGTAAGTGAAGCGTGTGTGTAGGAAGGGGACATTCAGTGTAATGCATTTAGCACTCAAATAATATTCCCCATTGGTTGACTTGTGTCAGACATGATGATGTAGCTGATGTTATGGAGTGAGATTGGAATTTTAAAAAATGGGGGACGGGGCTTCCGGGGACATAAATGAATAGAGACGAGCAAAGAGAACGTGAGAAGAATATAGCAAGCAAGCAAAAATTCAGCAATAAAACGTAATATAGATTAGAAATGGGATGCAACACTATCAACAAATATATGTGAAGAGAACGAGAGAGAGTGAGAGAGATAGAGAGAGAGCAAGAGTGAAAGGGCTGGGTAGGTGTGGTAGGGTGGAGGGTTGTGGTATAGGGCTGGGTAGGTGTGGTAGGGTGGAGGGTTGTGGTAGGGCTGGGTAGGTGTGGTAGGGTGGAGGGTTGTGGTAGGGCTGGGTAGGTGTGGATGGGTGGAGGGTTGTGGTAGGGTGGAGGGTTGTGGTAGAGGAGGGTTAAGCAGGGTTGATTGTGGATCCAGGACAGAGGGACATGAAGGAGGGGTAGACTGTGGGGTCAGAATCGTTGTGCTTGTCACTAGTGAGGTTGGTCCAGAAACAAAGCATTACAGCAGAGACATTTGGGGTGTGCTTGAACATCTACATGCAGATACTACAACTGGGATGGGACTCGTGTAGAGGACCTGCCCTAAAATACCTGTTATTGGGGTTTTTTTCATGCTCATTCTTAAATAGACATTGACATATTGTCCACCAATGTATTGATCATTTATCCAAATAGAATCAGTGGCCACAGGGGTAAACAGGTGGCATTTTGAAAAAGACGACTTTCAGTCTTGATGGACTCGAGGATTTGGCAAAACACCAACCACACTATCCTGAGGAGAGAAACATCTGATACCTCTCTGTGTTGGGCTTGATGAAGAAACAGAGAGCTTTGATTGGTCGATGGCGCTCAGCTCATCCATGAACTGCCAACGCTTGAGACGGACATGATGCTGCAGCGTTTCTTCACCATCATGTTAATGTAGGCCCTCATGATCTTTGCGACATCCCCAACCTGGAAGGCAATGGTGGACAGATTAGCACACAGTGAACATCTCTATCTATACATCTCTATCTATATCTTCAAGCTGCCACAAACTACTGTGAGACCTTACCATGGGAGTCTCGAAGAAGATCTCCCTCTCATCCACAATGATCTTGTAAGTGCAGGGTTGTGGAGCTCCAAAGAAGGTGATCTGTTCATACTGGAAGGTCTCCAGAGGCTTGGGCTCGCCTCTCTTGTACACTGAGACATTGTCAGCACTGACCCCAAGCCACAGCTCATGGGGGTATCCACCCTCTTTACACTGTAGAGAATTAGAGGTAAGAGAAGATATTGAGGACGGAGGTGTTGGAAAATGTTTTTCAAAGACCCCAGACCCCAGACCCAACCCTGACCCCCACTGTTAGTTGATAAAAAATGTATGTGGATTCACCTTCATCCTGTTCTCATCCTCCTCCCTGCCAGACCTCTGTCTCTTACCCCCTACTGTTCTTAAGGAATTTATCAATTGAGCAACTGAGGGGTTGGTATTAGCATAAATTGGCCCTTCATTCATTGTCTTCATTGTCTTACAGTCCAACAACAGATCACCCACAGACCAACAGGTCTGACCAACAGGACCAACAGGGCCAATCTTACCCAGGTATCACACCCCGCCAATTGTTTAACCTAGAGAGGGTGTAGGTGGTTTGTGATTGGCTTCTTCTGCATAACGGTAACCCAATAGGAATCAGGGGGTTGCACCTTTTTGTAAGTTAACAGGTAATGATTGAAAGGTATCTGATTGCCCCGCCCTTGTCATGTGTTTTGATATACTGTGTTTTGTGCTGAATTAGAAATATAGTAATGGGAGAGTACCAGAGTGAGACAGAATGGGAGAGCAACATATAATAATGGGAGAGGACACATTATCATGGGACAGTAACATATAATGGGAGAGAAATGGGTAATAATGGGAAAGAGCAACACAGAGTAACAGAGTGTAGCATAGAAGAGTCAACAATGTAGCAGGATGGCGTTGGTTGTAAGGGTATCCTGCAGGAGCTCTTAAATAAAGTTTTGAACTTTGTATCTTGGCTCTATGGTTTATTTGGGTCAACAGACTTGGAAACTGCCCCCTGATTTGAATAATCCCGCTTCTTTATTCGAACATACTTCTTCAATAAATATTAATTTATTTTTGAGAAAAAAATGTCAGATATTTAAGGAGAAGCTAGGTAAATCTCGTCAAAGGATGGCTACATCTAGGTGGAACATTGTAAATCGAACCAAGAACCTCGGGGTCAGAGGTCAGGATAGTCTGTTGGCCAGGCTGTTTGTGACCCCCATTGGAAAGGCTCCGTGTGTTGCGCAAGATTCCCAACTCCTTCTTGCTCCTAAAAGAACTGAATTCATCAGCTAACGACTAAATAGTAAACGGTCAAAACTGTTCTCACCTCAACATCAAACAAAGTGGAGCCGTAACCTGGCCACTCCTTGACGATACTCATGTAGTTCAGCATGGCCTGGTGCTGCGGCATGCCCTGAAGACGAGTCCACTTCTCCAGGACGTTGGCCCGGGTGGCCGAGGTCTCCTCCTTCACCCACATCTCCAGCATCTGCTCCTCCTCCACCTGGAACCCAGCCCAACACCGTTCAGTCCACCAGGCAGTAGGGGTCATCAATCAGTGTATCAATTAATTAGTAGATTGCTCAGGAAGTCAGTTGAGCTGCTTGTTGCTTAACATGATGGCAGCTGCATCTGTCAGCAATTTATTTTACTTTATTTTGAAAAAGGTGTTTATATGGGTTTTTACAGATCCATGGTAGTCAATGTTGTGAAGCAACATTGAAGTTGACATTAATTAATCAGATTTCGTTACACCATGGGGGCATTACAACTACAACAGAGCACATGGCACATGCCCTGTCAACCTTGACTGGTAAGAGAAAAACACATTTCCTCAGTTCCTAGCCGGTTTGAGTACAGCTCGCACCATATTGCCGAAGCCTTATCTACCAGCCAGCACTGCAAACAGTCTCACACAATGGCTTCACTCCAGTCAATGCCTGTGTCAAAGCCACATTCATGATTTAGTATAGCAACGCCCTTTCAGTCTTGTGACCTGTGAGACAAATACACACAGTAATACACTCAGTCCTCTGCACCATACCTTCTGTTTCTTCAGCGAGCCCGTTTTGAAGCTTCTCCTCAGCGTGCCATCCAGGAAGCTGGGGGTCCTGCGCCTCTCAGGGGCGACTCCTCCAGCCCCCTGGATCCCGGCCACCCCCTTCCCATCCCCCACACCCGCTCCTCCGCCCCCCGCGGCTCCCGCCCCCGAGCCTGTCCCCTGCTTGGTGGAGTGCATGATGCGATGGCGGAGACGCCCGATTGGATAAACGTTGCCCAGGCTCCATCCTGCCCTGCCTGCACCGTCGCCGTGGAGATACTGCAGCCGCAAAGATGCCAGGTGCTGCAAAGTCTCCTCAGAGGCCGGGAAATGGCCGCTGATCAAAGACTCATGTGCCTAACAGAGAGACAGGAAGAGTAAGAGAGAGCCAGACATAGATCATACAAAATAGAGCGTAAAAGCTTTTGCTTTAACAATGACAATACAAGTCATTTGGTGTAGTATTCAGGTGAGCCCACCTGCTCAAACATAAAAGCAAACTCCACTCCTTCTTTAGGCATGCTCTCTACATCCAGGAAGCAATACAGCTTGAAGTAGAGTCTCCACTCTCCTTCCTCATCTTCCTCTTCACTTCCTGCCAGTCTAGAAATAGGCACACAGAGGGGACAAAAACACTGTTGTGAAAAGATGACTGCATATGAAATGATATCAATCGATAAGCAAAACAGGTATGCAAATAGGATTTAAAGAAGTTGGGATGTGGTATCATTGTGTCTAACCACTGTAGCATGAGTAAGCACTGATAATAAAAGTATTATTTGAGCCTGTACTTTTCAAACTTGGCTAGGACATCCGCAACAATGACCCTGCTCTCCAGAGCTCGGTCTGTGCACTGGTTGTGTTCAAACAGAGAGAAGAGGTTCCTGCTTTCCTCTATGGCAAGGCCACGGATCAGCTTTTCCACCACCTAAACACAGACGAGAAACAGGCAACTTAAAAAAAGGTCAAATGTAACAACATGCCATTTTCCTATGTATGTGTGTGTGTGTGTGTGTGTGTGTGTGTGTGTGTGTGTGTGCGTGTATGTGAGCATGTGCATGTGTGTGTCTGTGTGTGTGTGTGTGTGTGCGTGTGCATGCGTGTTTATGTGTTTTATGTATGTGTGCGCACCTGTCCAGCTGTTGTGTGTGAGTTAATGGAGATCTTGCAGGAGCCTCCTCCATGGCAGTAGACAGTGGTGCTCATCTCCTGCCTCACCAGCAGGGCGGCGATCTCCTCCTGCGAGGGGACGAACTCACGAGTCTTGGTCTTCTTCAGGGACTCCCCGATGAAAGCAGCGTAGCGCTCGATCTCAGTGCCTGGGTAACGTTCACGTACCCTGAATAATCAATGCAAACATTCAGAAGGTTAAAGGCACTATGTGTAGGATTTTGTGGCGATCTCTATTCGTGTAAATTATTGTCTGTTAAGTCACTTTCAATAGCATAATGAATTAACACAATGGTGATTGAGCATATGGCCCACTGATGAAAGCCCTTGCATTTGCATTATTATGAATGTAACGAATTGGGTGTCGTTGGCGACACTGTTTTGTTCTCTTTTGTTCTCTCCACTGTCATCAAAGAGGAAAAAAAACAAAAGTCTTCGAGATTATCTCTTTTAAAAAATGAGACCTTCCCCTACATCTCTTTTATGTAGAACAGCCTATGGGATGATTTCTATGATTTCTTATTCCCGGTTTGCCGGGAATAAGTGAGGGAGTGGTGTCTGACCAAGGATAATGGCTTTAGATACATGGCATTCAGGATCAAGTAGGGGTAAGGCATCATGCTCAAGGTAGTGGTGGCTACAGGCAGAATGCTGTCATAGTGTTGGAACCCAGAACCTTTGGGCTGTAAATCAAACACCTAACGCCTAGACAATCCAGCCCCATACTGCTACACATGCTCACATGTACCTCTTGAGGTGGAAGCGCAGGTATCTGAGAATGGCTCGGCTGGGCAAGAAGGTGCAGCTCATGCACGTGAGAAGATGCCAGTGTGCCCTATTGGCTGGGATGTTAGCCTGAGGCACGTGATTGGTCTGCTTGATCACCTGTGCATACACCTTTAAAAAGAAAAAAAACTGTTAGAGAGCCAGTGAACAAACAAACTTTATTTTTTGCTTTAAACTTGGTAATATAGTCTTATATGGTCGTCAACATAGTAATCTATGCCATTTTATCAGTGTTACTGAAATAACATCGTAGTTTAGAGAAAACAGGAGTAAAGGAGAGAGGGAGAGGGTTAGGCTTCCCGGACACCAATAGTATAACGCTACGGCGTGTGTGGATGTGTGGTGCTCGTCCAAGCAGCGGTTTATTATTTTGATTGGGTTAAGCTTCTCGTGAGGGTTAGTGAGGGTTAAGCTTCTCGGAAACTTATCGCATAGCGCCACGGTGTGGCGCATTTCATATAGAACATAGTTCATTATACCGCTCTTACACAACAACGGTACTAAAAAAGTAGCACAAATTTGGCACGGGTCGTAACAAGCCCCCCTCCTTCCTAGAACTCTCAGCCCACTTTTTTTTTAAATATCATAGTGTTCAAATTCCAGCTGAAACAATGGGTTCACTGACACTTTAAGTAGTCGTTAAGATAATGGCGTGGGATTTTCACTGTTTGATAATTAACACTCATATTTAAAACACTGGTTAATAGGGAAGATGAAGGTTTCTTTTTTATGGTCTGATAAATAACTAACATACATAAGTAAAATCAATTGCATTACCTCATCCGTGAGAGGCCGCAGGTCCTGGCAGGTCTGCAGGATGCCCTGGATGATGGGCACGGTGTCCCCCAGGGTCTCCATCTCCTGCAGGGAGTTGAACACCCGCACCGCCTCGTCCTGGAGGCTGGCGTAACCCTGCTTCCTCTGGACTGCAACATGCAATAAAACAAACACACCCAAACATTTTGGTTTGTTTTTAAGAGGAAAAGAACAACAAATCATGATGGCATAGATTTGAGACTGTTACAATAGCTAAGCTAAGATTTTTACCTTTGACTGTCCTTATGTTTAATAGCTGATTCCACAAAATTTGATCAGCAGTGATTTAGGGGTCGGGGGAGGGTGTACTCACGGCTGGAGACCTCGCCATAGGGCAAGGGCAGCAGTGGGGAGTGCAGGGGGTGCTGAGTGTATCTCAGGATGGGGTTCCTCCTGTACATCTGCTCCACCAGATCTTGGTTCACACTGTTTTCCTGAAAGCACACAACTTCAAAATTCAGTTGAGATTTCATTGTATATTATTATGAAATGTGTACATTTTTTAACGTTAGAACTTGAACATGATCAATTTGAACACGAGTTTGAGATAATGGTATGTGTGTGTGTGTGTGTGTGTGTATGTATGTGCATGAGTGCGTGCGTGTGTGCTGCATGTGTATAGGTGATCAGACCAATGTGTGTGTGTGTGAATGCATGCATGAATGTGTGTGTGTGTGTGTGTGTGTGTGTGTGTGTGTTTTACCCTGATGTCTCTGATGAGCTGCAGCGTGGGGGTCTCTATGGGGGTCTTGCTGTCTATGACTCCCTGTAAGGCTGCCGTCCATCTGATGGCTTCGTTCAACATCTTGGTGTACAGGCGGTACGAGTGCTTCCTGCCGTGCACGATGATGTTCCAGTAGCCTGCACACACACAGACACACACACCAATATTTATCTTATTTACCTGCTTCATTGAATCAATAATATCATAATTTAATAAATAATATAATAACACACAATTATATTTGTAAAAAAGATATAAAAAAAAGAAAAAGAAAAAAAAGAAATATATATCTAAAATGAATCCTTTCTATGTTGCAGTGGGCTTGGAGCCTAATTATGGTATGTGTGTGTGTGTGTGTGTGTGTGTGTGCGCGTGTGTGTGTGTGTGTGTGTGTGTGTGCGAATGTGTGTGTGTGTGAGGGTCTCTGCCCTCTCTCCCCCCTCTCTCTCTCTCTCTCTCTCTCTGTCTTCACCTACCTGTCTCTCTCCTTCCCCGTCCCTTTCTTTCCTTTCTTTCTCTCTCTCCTGCTCTTTTTCTCCACCTGTCTCTCTCTATGTCTCCCTCTCTCTGCACCCACCTGTCTCTCTCTATGTCTCCCTCTCTCTGCACCCACCTGTCTCTCTCTATGTCTCCTTCTCTCTGCAGCCAACTGTCTCTCTCTATGTCCCTCTCTCTGCACCCACCTGTCTCTCGGTGTACTCTCTCGTCCGGTTGTATGACGGAGCAGAGGGAGTTCAGCACCAGGGTTCCCATCTTGGAGGAGTTGCGTTCGGAGCTCTTGTAGTAGTCCAGGGAGTTGTGGGTAAGCACGAACCAGCGCTTCTTCAGCTTCAGGGAGGTGCTCTTGGCGTTCGTCTTCATCTCCTTCTGCAGCCAGCCTGCAGGATAAGGGAGGGATAGGAAAGTTTCAAGTTTACTTAACTTAATCTTTCAGTTTGAATTTATGATTAAAGTGCCTTAAAGTGATCTACAAATTATTTCAGTCTATTGTATCTAATGTAATCAAATGAAGCAACGGGGCGTGTAAGGTTGTAATTCCCATTTTGTACAATAGAGTGTGGCAATTCTCAGGGTCCATAAAATATAGAATATTTAATCCAATGCCATGCTAATACTGTATATATACCATAAGGGCTCCTTCATTGGTTTATAAACAACTCAAACACTGAAAACCTCTCAAGGTAAAGAACAATTGTGTGAATTTATATTGTTCTTATTTGTAGCCAATGCGAACACACTCAGATGCTTATTTAATTTACGACACACACACACAGAAACAAACACACACACATACACTGCGGTGGCAATGTCAGCCATGCAGCCATTTCCATAGCAAATGGTTTAAACCCAGAGAACCAAAGATCTTCTGAAAGAACTGCTCCACCCCAAGAACCACTGTCACCATGGTCAGGTTAATCTAAGATCACTCAAGGTGACCCAAACTCCTCCGCCTCCTCCCTACCCCGGACCAGGAACTCCTGGCCGTCGATCTTGGCGTCTCCTTTGGGTTTCTGCAGCAGGCTGATCCAGTGGTGCATCTCCTCGGGTGTGTCCGTGTTGCAGTGGATCACGCGGTTCGCAGTGATGATCACAAAGGAATTCGGACTGTGGACGATGAAACACAAGGCCTGGCTGTTAGTCTTCTTCTTAAATCCGTACATTGCTGTACCCAATTACTTCCCCAATTCGGTGTTGTTATTCATTTATAAAATATTGTTGTACCGATCAGGGTTGTCCGACGCACACACGGAGTCAATCAGACCCACGTCAAGAGTGCCCTAGAAGAAGAACGTGAATGCATGTAATTAACATGTGCACTGTCTAGATGACATGGTAAATGTAACATTATACAGTATTGGACAATATAACTGGCTGTGCAGTTAAGGACACAACTGCTCGACATAGCTGCTAAGTAATTCATGTATGATATTGATGTAGTAAGTATGTTAATTAGGATTTATATAAATAAAATATGCAAAGATATATATGAAATATAAATATGTATATAAATATAATGTAAAAGTACAGAACTAGAAGTTCTGATGTTTTTGCTGTTTTTACAGTGGAAAGATGGTGAGATACTGACCACAGCATTCTTGGGGTTAGCTTGCTCATGGGACATGTCAAGCAGCTGCTCTGGAGTGCACACCCGCACCTTACTGAGCACATTGAACCACCCACTGCAGAGAGAGAGAGAGAGTGAGAGAGAGAGAGAGAGAGAGAGAGAGAGAGAGAGAGAGAGAGAGAGAGAGAGAGAGAG
>JAOPJO010000124.1:11610519-11624565 GCA_027123675.1 Molva macrophthalma | reverse complement strand
GCAAAAGGGGGTCCAACCCGGTACTAGCAAGGTGTACCTAATAAAGTGGCCGGTGAGTGTATATATATATATATATACTGTCAATACACATTTTTAAGGATATCGTTTATTTTGCTCCTAAAATAAAGGTTATATCAACTAGGCTCTATGACTATTTTTATAGCAACTTTTGCCAGTTTCTACCACTGGAAGCTCTAACCTTTACACAACAAGGACCCAATACTTAGTTAACCAATGGTTGTCATTATTTTATTCTTGTTTCGTCACAGGAAGTTGTTTGGGGAATTATCAGTTGGTATGCTTCACTGTACAGACCTTTTCAATGTGATTAAAACAAATGATTGTCTTATCCTAAGCAAAGCTGATTCAATTATACAATCACTTAAATAAATGGATTAAATGACATCCTGCTACTCTCTCTCTCTCTCTCTCTTTCTCTCTCTCTCTATCTCTCTCTCTCTCTCTCTCCCTCGACTCAATACCATTGAATCTAGATACATGTCATTGAGGAGCAGCTAAGGGGTTAGGCATCTTGCTGAAGGATGCATAATGGTAGACTATTCAGACATTGGTGTTCAAACCCAGTACCTTTCGGCTGGGAGTCAAACACCCAGACTACACCACCACCACCGCTACCACAAGAACCTATGACACAAAATGATGCAAAACATGACCAAACCCAAAGTAGTATGTGTGTGTGGTGTGGCTGGCTGATATTAGGATGTAGGCCAGCTAGATCAGGCCATGTTGCCATGCATCCATTACAGACCTTAGCTCAGATAAAGCCCCATCTGTCAGACCAGAGCCTCATAATTACATATTAATATTAAAGAACATAATTAAACAGAAGGTAAACCTCTGCTTTGCCTCCTATTTTAATGGTTTAGGTCACCTCCTGTTTCTAACCTTTGCGGATTTTGATTTTAGAATATAGCCTAATGTGTCTTAAGAGCTTCTGCTGTTTTTTGTGTGGTGTATATTGTTCACTGTATGTTTTATTTTATTGTATTGTATTGTATTGTATTGTATTGTATTGTATTGTATTGTATGCTGCTGCTGTCTTGGTCACATCTCTCTTGTAAAATAAATGTTAATTCTCAATTAAATCCAAACCTGGTTACAGGTTAAATCAGAAAACATTGAAATGCTCAAATATATAGCTTCAGAAGTTTACAAAGATTTGAATGCCATAATGATCAGTATTTCTAAAATATTTCCTATAACGGCTAACTTTTTAAATGTTTTTATTTGTTTATATCAGTATTTATGACAAATATAAGTACTACTGAATATGACCATGTGGGGGTAGTGAATGAACATTCAAAGGATGTTCCAGCCCGTGTCGACCATGATAGGGATCAGGGGTGTAACACAAAACTCTGGGCCTTATACAAAAGCAGTCTCTGTGGGCCCCCTTCCTCTCTTGATCCATGTATCTCACACATCTTTAAAAAATATATTGCTTAGCTCTGCAGCTTAGGTCTGGCTCCCCTCCCATACAAAAAGATTTCTGCCCGGTATGAGATTGACCGACCATTCCCAATGATGGTGCAGAGGAGCGCCGTAAAGGCATTTTCAAAAACAACAAAGATGGCTGCTGCTGATATACAACGGTCTGTTGATTCCACTATCGAGACAGTATTAAGCAAACTGGACAGTATATTTTCACTAAAAGAAGAACAAACGACTGCACTTAAAGCTTTTGTTGAGAAGAAAGATGTTTTCTCGTCGCTCAGTGCTGCGTCACCCGTTTCGTTGCTGTGATTGGTTGTAGGCCTGTCCAATTGCTTCCAGAGGCATTTTTGTCTGCGCCCGTTGGTGACCCCCCTTGGAAATCGAAAATGAATGTAGAGGTTCCAGACCAATTGCACTTTGCAATTCGTCTGGCGACGCCAGGCTACCATTCGATATGGAGGCAAATCACTGCCATAATGTTTTGAATTCAAACAATGAATTTTGTATATGGAAATGTAAACACCATTGAATTCATAAGATTGAAATATTATACTTTGAAAACAAGTTTATCTGAATTAATTTGTTTTGAATTCCAATGACCAATCAGAATAGAGTATTCATCAATGCTGTGTAGGATAATAAAAATCACATCATATAATCATATATCACCACTGCTTATAACACATGCTTGTGTCATTAGATCACAGCACTCATACCCCGCCCTCTGCTGGTTTCAGGTCCAGAATGGACGTTCAAATACAAACAAGCTGGGGAGCTCCCATCATGTAGGATGGCATATTTCCATCATGTGGGTTTACCCATGAAGTACCACATATTCACAGACCTGCCCGAGAAGGTACCCAGCCTCCAGCTGGACCCTCAGTGAAGCCTGGAGATCATCAGAGTCGAGGGGCACTCCAGGTGGCAAGACAGCGCCATGACACACATGAAGACCATTGCGGACACCATTGAGTCGGTCATCCGCCACAGCAGCACCAACGTCTTCTGCATGGATGTTTACCAGGTGTTCACGGGAAGGTTCGGATCGGAGGCTCTGGGTGACTTGGTGGCCTCGCTCCACTCTTGGTTGTACCACGTCCCGAAGGAGATGTACTCGTACGACCCAGCCCCAAGTCCAACGCCTTCATGGCGACGGGGGACTTCTACTACCACGCGGCTGTGCTCGGAGGCTCCTGTGCCAGCGTGAAGTCCATGACCGAGGCCTGCTATCAGGGTATCCTGCGGGACATGGAGAACGGCGATGAGGCGCTGTGGTATGACGAGAGCCATCTCAACAACTACTTTTGGCTCAACAGCACCAGCAAGGTGTACAGGTGTAAGGAGTACTGCTTGGACCTGTTCCTTGGCCAGCCGAAGGTCATACATGTCACCAGGATACTCTGGGCGCCAAAGAATTACAATGAACTGCGCCCGAATGGCTAAATGAAGCCCATTTACAGTATGAAGTAGAAGCAAAAGTGCAATAAATGTATGGGATGGCATCAATAAAATGCAATATGATTTTAGTGATGATTCTGATACCAGTAATGTATGTGTCCATCCATGGGTATGTGGTGTCATCCAGGGGATAAGAGGAACAGGAAGTGGTTTGTTTGTTTGTTTGTTTGTTGTGATGTCATCGGGAAGCATTTAAATAGATTATATTTTTAAATAAATTCTAAAATGTTATATACCCTGTGTATATAATATGTTATTTATATTACTCATACTAGTATCCCTAGTAGGATACTAGTCCGAGTAATAGTGGTGATATATTCATGTTGATATTAATCCATGTAATAGACCTAAATGTTAAAAAATGGATATAGAAACTAGAATAACAATAGGTATCCACAGATACTCTATGAATACCTAATTATATCGGCCTACCTCATCATTAGGCGTGTTATGGGCGTGACACGAAGAATCCAATCCAATGTGATGAGTGTACCCTTTGATCCCGCCCCTAAATATATATGATTGGCTTTTACGTTGGCTTTAAAACAATTCTAGCATTCTGATTGGATGTAGTTTCTGTCCTTATCATGTGACAGACATTCCCCTGCTGTTTGTTTAGAAAATGAAACTGACTTGTTCGAATGCACTGACTCAACGAAATCGAAAACGAGCATTTGGATGTGAAGAAACGCTAAACAATTTTGGGTCTGCTCAGTAAACGGTGGAAGATATCTCGCTGAAGTAAGAAGACAGTTTCACGGGGTGGGTGCATGACATGTCGTATAACAGAAGTAGGCCTGGGCTTCAACGCACGACAACAACATCACTAACGTTATAGCTAGCCAAATAATCTTTGTTGGGCTGTCAATAATAGCCAGTAGCGTGTGGTTTTACTTGTTTTGATCGGGCTTATCGTATTGTTTGGCGACTCGGTGATTTGTGTAAAAAATAATGCGTTTTCGCAGATGTTTGTTTTGCTGTGGAGAGCGTGATGGCTCTATTTCCTTCCCCTTTGCTCCATAGGCTCTCCTTTGCTCCAGAATTTGAGATGTTGGATAAACACCCGAGAAGGCAACGAATGAGCGATCTGCAATGGAGGTCACTATTGTGGACAGTCGCCTTATTCTCACGTCAATCATTGAAAAAAAATTCTGCCTGTATGTGATATGCCAATGTATTTTTTTACATCAACGTAAATTCAATGTTAATATTCATGTACATGTCTTTCTATTCTTCTCCTTGGTATTCTGTACTATGGTCCAGCCTGTAGGCTGGTTTCCTGGGCGCGACTGAAGCTGTGGTCGGGATGGCGCACTTTGACACCGAGTACCAGCGTCTCGAGGCATCCTACAGCGATTCTCCTCCTGGGGAGGAGAATCTGCTGGTGCACGTGCCCGAAGGAGCCAAATGTAACAGACAAACACGCACACGCACGCACACACACAATTTTAAAACGCAAAATCCTGTCCCATTGATATGATGTTTTGTTTTATGTTTTTTTTTGTTAGCACAATGGCACCATATAGAAAACCTGGACCTGTTTTTCCAGAGAATATCCTTTGCACACTATTATTACTAACATCATTTACTATCATAATTTACGATAATTACTCTAATCTGGCTGAATGGCATGGGTTCTGAAAGCACCTTAACCTTAGTTCACGTCTATAACCTGCACCAGAAGAATGGATTCACCTGTATGCTGCTCGGGGAGATCTTTGAGCTGGTGTAAGTATTATTAACAGTACACAACAGACTTTTATGTTTTTTAATGTTTTTCCAAATGGTGATAGAGGCCTTGTTTAACCGTTGATCAGCGATAGATTCATTGTATTTTTTCACTATTTAGTTATTTTAGCAGACACTTTGCTCAAGGATGCCTAAAGGGAGACTTTGGACATTGGGGATCAAACCCAGTGCCTTTCGGCTTGGAGTCAAACACGCTAACCAGTATCTCCTGTTCAAACTGAATATAATGTCTCCGGCTACTCTCCCTTTCCTAATTTTCATACTTTTTCTCTTTTTTTTTCTTCCTTACTCTCTCATTCTGTCTCTGTTCTCTGTTCTCTCTCTCTCTCTCTCTCTCTCTCTCTCTCTCTCTCTCTCTCTCTCTCTCTCTCTCTCTCTCTCTCTACCGACTCGCAGTCAGCTGCTGTTTGTGGTGGGCTTCACCGTGTTCCTGGCTAACTGTGTCGACTACGACATCCTCTTCGCCAACAAGTTTGTGAACCACACTGACTCCTCCAAGGTCACCCTGCCCGACGCCTTCCTTCCTGTGGACGTCTGCAGTGCCCGGTAAGAGCTGGGGGGATGGGGGGGTCTCTTGACTACAGCTATGAAGCTGTAGACACTTTAGATACTGTGTTGTAATGGCTTAGCGTGTGTCTAAAGCATGGTGATTGTGGCATGTAGAATTGAAAACGAACACATCATATAAATAGTAAGTTTCTATTTAGCAATTTGCCTGAAACATCTATCTAAAGAGACACAGATGTTTCCCATACAAGTCATTAAGGCACAAGGGAAGGGTTATGCATCTTGCTTGCTAGCTTTACTTAAAACTTAAATATATTTGGCATACGTCTTACATGTTAAATATTATTAACTGCAAATATTTTTGCTTCCCCCAGAATCCGAGACAATGCCTTTGTGATCTTTGTGCTGATCATATCTGGCATTTTCTGGCTGCATCGCCTGGTCAAGTTCATCTACAACATCTGCTGCTACTGGGAGATTCGCTCCTTTTACACCAATGCCCTGAAAATGACCATGGTGAGAGTTAACAGAACTCAGCCACGCTGGCATGTTGAGATAGGTTTTTATCAGCGCTTTAGGGGTCATATCCATTAGACATACTAGGGATGTCAGTTTCGGTTAATTTTGCTTTCAATAGACCAACACCCATTGACCCGTAACTAACCGGTTAATTTTTCTAGAAAGAAAGAAAGTGGCGCTTTCCTTTTAGTTCGGCAATCCGTTGACTCAGTGAGCTTTGGCGCCGCATTTCGAAGCGCTGTCCGTTCAGAGGTGCTGACATTTGAATGTTTTGTGTTGTAAATGTCTTGCCTTTTATTTTATTTTCTGTTGGCTTTACTGAATGACCGGTGCGCGTTACACTTTCTCTCCCCGGCTAGCGGCGACGTGATCTTTGGCTGCGAGCCATCCTCGGACATGGCACCCGGGTGCTTGTTCTTAATGTGGTACAGCATATTGCTAGTACTACTACTAAACTAAAAGAGTAGCATCACACAATTTACATTTGACTTTGTTGCCTTTCTGGAGGAAATGCTCCCACACCGAGCTTCGTTTAGCACGCTTCATTTTTATCTCAGACTTCTAGCTAGCGAAGCCGTTTATATGCAACGTGTAAATGCAAATTAACCTATAGACCGTATACCGGTCAAAAATATTCTCGGCAGTTAGCCGATTAACGGTTAACTGTTGACATCCCTAAGAAATACATTACAATGGTATAAACTTAAGTCTATTACATGTGAGTGTGTAGCTCAGGGGTTAGTGCTGTTGCCTCAAAGTCAGAAGGTCATGAGTTAGATCCAAAAAGGAGCCTTTTTTGTGTGTAGTTTGCAGGTCCCCCCCCCAACCCCCATGTTCACGTAGGTATCCTCCTGCCTCTAAATGTATGCATTTGAAGGCAGGTTTGCGCTGTGTGAGCTCCTAGAAAAAAAGCATTCAATGCTCATCAAGCTAACCCTAGGTACATTTCAAAAATCATTATGAATGTGCTTTTTCTTTTACAGTCGGAGCTGCCTTATGTGACGTGGCAGGAGGTTCAGGCACGTATCGTGGAGATCCAGAAAGAACACCAGATCTGCATCCACAAGAAAGAGCTGAGTGAACTGGACATATACCATCGCATCCTCCGCTTCAAGAACTACATGGTGCCTGACTCAATTCAAATTCAAACATTCTCTCTCTCTCTCTCTCTCTCTCTCACTCTCTCTCTCTCTCTCAAAAAATTGTGAATTAGGCTGGCTTAACACATCTGAATTACTGACTCGTTGACTATTTTGATCTTACATATCTGTTTTTAATGTATCTAGTGACAATTCTCATCAAATCATGCAAGACCCAGTGGTTCACTCTCACTCTCTCTCACTCTCTCTCTCATTGTCTCTCTCTGAGAGAGAGATTAACACCACCACAACGGTAACCAACTGTGAATACTTCTTTTCCTGTCTCTGTAGGTTGCCATGGTGAATAAGTCTCTACTGCCTATGCGGTTCCGGCCTCCCTTGCTAGGAGAGTGTGTGTTCTACACACGCGGCCTCAAGTACAACTTTGAGCTCATATTCTTTTGGGGACCAGGTGGGTGGCTGGCTCGGCCTTTGGTTGTAAATCAAAAAATGTCAAATATTAAATTACTACCATGCCCAAGGTCAGAACAAGAAAAATATATAATTTGACAGGGATGCAAAACAGCGTTAGCCTGAAATTGCCAGACCAATTTGAAAATGCATATGAGTCTGGAACCTCTGTTCATTTTAGATTTCCGGGGTAAGTCAGCGGTAGCCATCTTGGTCGTTTATCAAAATGCCTCTACGGCTCTTCCATAAGCGCTCCTCTGACAGACAATTTTTACTGCTTTTAGCAGCAGTACTGCTTATTTCACATGCTAACAAGAAAAGATATGTGTGGTCAGGCCAGATGAGAGCGAGAGTGCCGTTCCGCTGGCAATTAGGTGCCATCAGGCACTCCTGGGCCCAGACACATGACACATGAACAGAAACCAGTGAGCGCACACATACCTACACTCACAAACACAACCAGCAGTAGCTGGAGACTAAAGCGTCATACATGCAATGGCTATCACCATTGGTTTTCTTTTCACAGTAATGGCCTGTGTGATAATCACATACATCATTGAAACGTCCTGACCATGGCTGTCCCTCCAGGTTCTCTGTTTGGGAATGAGTGGAGCCTGAAAACGGAGTACAAGAGGGGCGGCAACAGACAGGAGCTGGCAGACCGGCTGGCGTCCCGCATACTGTGGATCGGCATCGCTAACCTGCTGCTCTGCCCCGTCATCCTGGTGTGGCAGATTCTCTACGCTTTCTTCAGCTATACCGAGGTAAGCAAACGCATACACACACGCACACAAATGCAGTTATTTATTTGATACAAATTTGTGTGATCATCTGATATTAAATCGTCAAATTCTGAGCTGCTATTTAGGCTTGAAACGTGATCAAATAAATAATACAATACAAATTAAGACACAACAGAACACAACCGTGAATATGCACAACAAGTAACATCACAGGACATCATTTATCATAAATATTGTTATTTCTAATTCTATTAATATGATCATGATGTTTGGTTAATATTCATGACTATATCAACACTATGTATGTGTAACTATGTGTTGCGTAGGTGATCAAACGCGAGCCGGGTTCTCTGGGCGCAAGGTGCTGGTCTCTGTATGGTCGCTGTTACCTGCGCCACTTCAACGAGCTGGACCACGAGCTCATGTCCCGACTCAGTAAGGGATACAAGGTACAACTTCCACCTCCTTTCATCCCATCAGTAGACAGTAGTCTGATGGGTCACGTGTACACCAGAAAATGATGGGACAAAGTGTACTGTTGCTCGGAATAGAAGGGGAAGAACTGTTCTGAAAATAAGAACAGAATAAGTTTGATGACACTGGCTGACTCATTGATTTTAGTCGTGTCCTGGTTTGTGTTTTCTTTATGCCTTTTTGTTTGTTTAATTTCACACAGGTAGAGGTAGAGAGGTGTACATTGCTTTTACATGTAGAACATTTATTTCTCTACCTATGGTATTCAGATAGTATAGCAACGCTGTAGCCAAGAGCCACAACAGCTAGTATATAGCTAGTATATAGCAGGTGGTTTTGGAACATGAAACTTGCACACATTCTATTGTTCTTTAAATCATTATTGATTTACAATGACATCACCATCATTTTCCCCCTCCCCCGAAGCCTTCCTCCAAGTACATGAACTGCTTCCTGTCGCCGCTGCTGACGGTGGTAGCTAAGAACGTGGCATTCTTCGCCGGGTCTCTGCTGGCTGTGCTCATTGCCCTGACGATCTACGATGAGGACGTGCTGGCGGTGGAGCACGTCCTCTCCTCTATCACGTTGCTGGGGGTCTGCGTGACTGTCTGCAGGTGGGCAGCAGAGAAGAGACTCAGCTAGTAAACAACCGTGTCCTTAGTGTTGGAGTCATCTGTAATTTGCCTTTGTGTTGATCGGTTATGTTTTTATTTCAAGTGAGAGTGGGGTGGGTTTTAAGTGTTATAAAATCAGATATTATATTACTGTTTCTATATAACCTTTAGACCTTTAACCTATAATCTGTATTCAATGTATTAAGGGCATATTGTCATTTGGTTCTCTCTCTCTCTCAGGTCGTTCATCCCTGATAAGCATATGGTGTTCTGCCCTGAGCAGCTGCTGAGGGTGATCCTGGCTCACATCCACTACATGCCCGACCACTGGCAGGGCAACGCACACCGATATGAGACCCGCGACCAGTTCTCCCAGCTCTTCCAGTACAAAGCTGTAAGTACCAGTACAACGGAGTGCTGCTGGCATTGTGTGTTGGCTAGGATGTTTCGAATCCCAGCCGAAATGTACTGGAAGCTGTGATACTAAAACTTCTGTGAGCAAAGTTTACATTCGACTTTTTGTTTTGTCATAATCTTTTTCAAAATGTGTTCGTCTGATCAGGCGTGTTCAGCGATGTGAAAAAAAACGGGGTTGTTTTGACTTCCCTGCTTGGGAAAGAAACATCAGCGATTGCCTGACCAATGACAATTTGGTCGGACAAGAGCGACCAGACATCGATATATTAGAAATATCCCAGCTTGATGGTTTCCCTTTAGCAGCATGAATCTGACTTTGGATAAAGCGTCATGCTAGTAAATTGGTCCAATACCATTTGCCCAATTGTGCTTATGATTTCCTATTGTCTTCTTATCCTCGGGACCAATTGCTACAGGCATTCATCCTGGAGGAGCTGATCAGTCCCTTGGTGACGCCCTTCATCCTCATCTTCAGCCTGCGCAGGAAGTCCCTGGAGATAATCGACTTCTTCAGGAACTTCACTGTGGAGGTGGTGGGCGTGGGCGACACCTGCTCCTTTGCCCAGATGGACATCAGGCAGCATGGGCACCCTGCGGTAAGAGGAGTACTCCATACACACACATATACAAAAACAACAAAGTATTGCAATTTCTGCTTCTCATTGCTCTCCGACTATGGAAAGTGGCATCACATGGCTCTCGTTTCAGCCATTCAGAATTTACAATACCCTGTGTTTGGCACAAACCATTAAGTCTGATTGTAACCCACCCACAGGGAAATCTCAAGTACATGATATATGCAAGAAAGCAACTTCTAAAGGAAGGAACGTCTGAAAAAGAATTCTCTCTGCTGTCCTCAAAATCAAATACAAAAAATGTACTCTATGATGCCTAAGGAGGGTGTATCACATTACATTGACTATCTCTCTCACTCGCCGTCTCTCTCTCTCTCTCTCTCTCTCTCTCTGTCTCTGTCTCTCTCTCTCAGTGGATGTCGGCAGGGAAGACAGAGGCCTCCATCTACCAGCAGGCAGAGGACGGCAAGACAGAGCTGTCCCTAATGCACTTCGCTATCACCAACCCCCAGTGGCAGCCGCCCCAGGAGACCACCCACTTCATCAGCCAGCTGAAGGAGAAGGTCCACAGGGAGGTGGGTGGGGCGTCCGGGGACGTTCTGAACTCCATCTCCACATCCGAGGTACGAGCAGAGAGGATCAAATGTATTTCATTAATCCCATCTGGGAAATTCAAGAATTGTTTCGAAAAATCGATGAATGATAACCATCACTATATATCTGAAGGTTAAGGACCCCCTCCATATATACACAAGGTAAACAATGTCTGATGTTGTTAAGTAATTACTGTTTGGAGTTGGTTCAGTCATCTGTCATGTCTACATGTCTGACTGTCAAACCGTCTGCTACAGAGATCTGTCAATGGAATGCATTAATCAATCACTGCAGTGCTGTAATCAATCAACGCAATGCAGTGATCGATCGATGCAGTGCAACAATGCATGCATTTCATGCTCTAAAATGTAGACTATCAATGCACACATTGATTGGTTTGACTAGTAAACAAAAAAAGGTAAATTCAACTATGATCCTTCAGAAAAGGCTGGCTAGATAGAAGACCGATTTACCTTACGTTGGAAACCAATCAGAGGTAGGATAAGGGGGAATTTTGAGATGCTTGTGTAAAATAGATCAATGGTCACTGTCATTTTGACGTGAAATATCAAAGAGTACTAAAATGCATTTTTCCCGTTGTCTTCTTCCGGTTCTTTCAGCCCAGGAGTCTGGTCGCCAACCTGCTGGGCGGTCCCTCTACGCTGGGATCCGTCCATTTTGGCCGCGACTGCTCGCTCACCAACCACGGCGTGGCTGGGCTGGGCGAGGGGGCGTCGGCCCTGCGCTCCCTCTCCCCAATCAGCTCGAGCCTGCACTTGAGAGGCAGCATGAGCACCGCTCACAGAGCCGTAGGCCACGCCTCCTCTGTCAGCAGGACTATGGGTGGCTCCGGGTAGGCGCTTATTTCCTTCCAGGCCTCACGGCTTCCCTTCAGCTTCAGCTTAAGAGCACACTTTCCCCCTGCTTATATAGATGGTTAACTTCATGATTATCACAGTTAGAAAATGTCTTTTTGACTTAAGCTTAACTATAGATTCCTAATTTGTTAAAGGGTCCACTTCTTTTTAATACCGCTGTAATACAATGACATTCAATGGTTTCAAAATTGCATATTTTAGTGCATTTTTTTGTGCATGTATTAGTATTATCTTGTTATTTATCTTCGGCTTTTCTCTCGTTTTCTGCCCTCTACTCCGCTCCCCTGGTCTCGTTCAGGACTGACGCCAGGACGGTCAGCTCAGGCAGCAGCGTGTGGGAAGGTCAGATGACCAGCATGGTCCTATCAGAGTACGCCTCCACAGAGATGAGCATCCATGCGCTTTACATGCATGAGGTGAGCAGTCAAATTTATTCAAATGTAATGAAAACTTATCAAAGTGCTGTAGTGCTGTAGTGCAGTGTTCCAGAAACAAATTAGAATAAAACCCGAAATAAAAACGTAACTGAGCTGGATTGCTGTAATAACACCATAAACGAAAGAAAACCTGAAATTAAGGCTTTCCCTTGGATTTGGGGAGTCCCTCCTTGGTCTTTTGAGAGCTTGGTGTTGGTGAAATGTGGCATGTGAATCCCTTTGAGACTGTAACAGTGATTAAGGGCTATACAAATAAAATGTACTTGACAATGAGACCAAGATGCAAGTCACTGAAAATATCCAGATTCAGTCACCTGGGTTTTAAAAACAAAAATGGTATAGGAGGACTTCAGAGGGGAAGTTCAGTGAACAGTGAAGTCCCTTCTTGTTTGCTGCTGTAGTGCCACAAGCAACAGTCCCGCGGCGATCTGTCCCGCCACACCTGGCACCGGCAGGATAGCGATGACAGCAGTGACAGCATGGTGGACGAGGTCCGGAGCGACGCCAAGACTCACCTGAGAAACTTCCCCCGCTCGCAGACCTTCCCCAGCGCGGCTCCCAGTCCCAGCGCCATCCCCGCCTCGGCTTCAGTCGCCGGCAGTTCCGGCTCTGGCCACGAGGGGGCGACGTTTCAGCGGGGCGGTCACCAACAATATGGCGGTAGCGGTAGTACAGGTAACAGCCGATGTTTAGTTAGTGCAGTTAGTTTAATAAATCTCTGTTGAGGTTGGCTGTTGCTTTGCGATGACTGCAGTTTGACTACTGTTGTAGTAGTTATTTAGTACAAAGAAACTGCCGATTAGTTACTGCCGATTAATATTTCAGTCATTGTAATGAATCTTTCTTGAGAGTAGCTTGTTGGAATTTGGGGATAAAATTTGAATTTTGACTTGATCGTAATTTGTGTTTGTATAAACAACAAAATACATTATTTTCGAAACAACTCAACCCCATATATATCAACCCCACAGCAATACAACCTTGAATATTGATAGGCCGCTATCAACGGTGTAGAATGAATAAAGTCACACCATGTTTTTAATGGACATCCTTTCTCCCTGTATCTGTCTGCCAGGCTATGTGGGTGCAGGGGGGAGGGTGGTGAGGTCAGCCCGGGTACCCATGGGAGGGTGGGCCGAGGATGGACAGGCGGCCCCGCGTCTCCACACCCCGGTACCAGAGGAGGGGTCTGAAGATGAGGTGGCCCCGCACATACACAGGGTAAATACAAACCATGCACAGACCATGCATAGGCCTATGTCACGGTTCAACTAATTAACCGGTTTGGTGTTGGATCAGGGCTTCAGCCATCTGTGTCTACTGTCTGATTGATTACCGCTGGGGCCACCAATGATAAGAAAATATGCACTCATGGTGTTGTAAGACGCTTTGGATCCACCAAATGGCATATATGTATATTGCTTTGTCTTGTAGACAACTGTGCTCATTGGAAAGGTGAATTGAACGGTAAACCCTTTAGAAAAGGCTGACTAGGTGGTAAGCTACATGACTGATGTACACAGAAAGTTATGAAAAAAGACATTAACGTTTACTCTTTCTGTTCATTACACTATTTAGAACCCTATGTAGGTATTCCTTTTATGGGGATTAGGTTTTAGGAGATAAGTTATTTCAGGACTAGTTAAGGACCTGGTATTACACAGCAACCATTTTCCAGCTTGGGTCATAAAGGGAGGGAAGCAGTAATGTGAATGAGCATTTAATTCTCCTGTTTCTTTCTCTTGTTTAAAGGTGACGTAGCTGTGCCTCGTGAAGATGAAGTGTGCGCACACACACCCACAGACACATTCACTCACTTTCTCACTCACTCACACACCCTCCTTCAAGATGAACGCTTCCTTTGCACCTTTGACATTGACATTGACATTGTTTGGATTTTTCAAATACAAACCATAAACCTGTATAACCCTCCTGTTATGACACTATTAATTCCTCAGTCAGTCACGCAGTGTACACGTGTGTGTGTGTGTGTGTGTGTGTGTGTGTGTGTGTGTGTGTGTGTGTGTGTATGTGTGTATATATATATATATATATATATATATATATATAAAAAAA
>JAOPJO010000124.1:11569770-11596705 GCA_027123675.1 Molva macrophthalma | reverse complement strand
GCATGGCTATAGACCGGCCTGTAGATACGCTGTTGATGTGTTCCGCATCTCACATTCCTACGCAGACAGGAGAACATGCTACTTGGTTTATAATGCAGCCATCACTTTCTGTAAACATTGAAGACATTGTGTTACTACACTGTAGTAACGGCCTCAAAGACAAGTTTGGTGTCTAACCCTAAAATGCCCCTTTTCCTTCTGCAGCAGTTGCAGCAGGCTGTGGAGAAGCGTAACGAGATCATTGCCAAGCTGAGCTCCAACCTGCAGGAAGCCCAGGCCAGCAGAGACCAGGTACAGCTAGAGGCCCAGTCCCTTGCTGGACAGATCCAGGCCTTACAGAAGCAGCTTCAGCAGGTACGATGCTAGGCAACATACAGAAGCAGGTTTATTTAAACATTTATTGCAATAATTGAGTCATTTTTACAGATGTTACAATGAGGATTCAATCAACCGATTGTACAGTACAATGATGATCACATTAGGCGCATGTTCCCTACGTCTGTGAAGACTGATGCGGATGTTAACCTCAAATTATCTTTCAAATGTATTGCAGACTAGCGTGGAGTTTCTGCGCATTAAAAGTCAAACAGGGGTGCCCGAGGCACCTCATCCCCAGCGACGGCATCCTTCTCCCGGCTGTGGCTCCCAAGACGCTGTCCCCTCCTGTGTGGAGCTCCCACTGGGGGAACTCAAGAGCGTGGATATTGTCTTCTGTTCAGCCTGCCGAGAGAGCTTAAACACAAACTCTAAGGCTAATGGAGACACCGAGATTGACGCCCTCCTCTTCAGGCTAAGAGCCGAGCTAGAGGAGGAGAGGTCCAACAGCCGAAGAATATGTGAAGAACTAGCCAAGGAGAAGGAGAATTGCCAACATATGCTTTATTTGCTAGAGGAGGAGAAAAGGGAAAGGGAGAAGGAGATGAAGCAAAAGGAAGCAGAAACTGAGCTGCAGCTACGAGACCTCCAGGAGCAGGTAAGCCAAGCCCAAAGCCAGTCCTTTGAGATCCAGCGATACAAGGAGGAGAAGGAGCTGCTCAACACAGAGCTCCAAGAGATGACCAGGAAGCTAGTCAGCGAGCAGGAGACCGCCGAGAGGTTAAGAGAGGAGATCGCCAACTCAGCCCTCCGTCTCTGCAACCTAGAGGAGGAGAAGGAGAGACGGGAAGAGGAAACAAGGAGGCTCGAGGAGGAGCACAGGGAGGAGCTAGACAGAATCAGGCAGCTCTTGGAAGAGGGGGAGAAAGAGATTGACAAACTGGAGAAGGAAGACTCGGGCATCAAGGCGTCAAAGAATAGACAGAACCAAGAAAGGGTCAGCTTCGGTCAGGATGAGGATGAGGAAGGTGGACCAGACCGGGAAGATCACTCTGAATACGGTCTGATCAGATCTGTCTCCACGGACATCCTGATGGAGCGCTACTTGTCCTCTGCACAGTCCAACTCCTCCCTGGCCAATCAGAGCTTTGAAGAACACATCCTTGCAGAGAACTCTGCCAGTTACAGGTCAGTGAATAATGCTGATGACCTTAATTTTGTTGTGGTCTGTTTGTTGTTTATGGTTTAATCAGCATGCATGTTAAATGCATCGTACTCCTCAAAACATGTCTCAACTACCGGTTTGTAATCATCCAATCACAACTGTAGTTATGTTAATGATTCGCAATGTCTTCTTTTATATTTTACAGTTTTGAGCTAAACAGTGAGGTTTTGGGAGACCCGTCGCACCTCTTCTCCATCTCCAACCCTCTCCGTGAAGACTACGACAACCCCCTCAACTTCTCAGAGGCACAATGCTCAGTAGCATCCGACAACGTCCTGGATAGCTACGCCCGCACGCTGTCACCAGGCTGGCCTATCAACTCACCCTGCAGTGGCGATGGGGAGTTTGGGGAGGCGTCGCAGCAGCAGGGAGAGGAGCCGGCAGACCTGGCAAAGGAGCTTCTCGGACAGCAGTGTGAGGAACTTCGAGAGGAGCTGGATCTGAAAGAGAGGGAACTCGATGTCCTGAGGGATGAGGTCTCTAAGAGCGCTGAGGACCTGGAAGAGGCCAGGAGCAGGTAGGAGAGAGGCTCATACTGAACCTTTTGACTTTGTTTTACAGTTAATAAAAGGGTATTATCCTCTTTAGAAACGGTACATGGGAATAGTTTCAACAGTTTGTTAATTTTTTTTAAATATACAGGTGGGCACAGGTAACAGAAGAACTCAAGGAGGCACTCTGGGAGCTTGAGGAGGAAAAGGAGAAGTGGAGGACCCAGGAGCAGGAACTGGACAACGAGATGCAGAAGAGAAAGCATACAGAGGAGGAGCCAAAGTGGAAAACTTCCAAACAGGACCATTTTGAGAACAAAGACGGTCCCTTATTGAAGGAGAAGGAGGACACAGAACTGGAAGATGATGAGGAGGATGGGTCCTCCTTGTTCTTCACCACGACCCACCCGTCCGCTCGGCTTGCCGACAAACTGCCTGGAGATCCGACGGTGGTGTTTGAGGAGAAGGCTCACCTGGAACAGCAGGGGATCTCTCTGCAGCAGGTGAACCAGGCAGGAGTCCCGGTCACCTCTGAGCAGGAGCTGTATAGCAGGCAGCTCAAAGATCTTCAGGTACATCTCTATAATGACATTTAAACCACACACTTACTGAACCATTTTTTGTGTTCAGAAAATACTATCTGTAATTGTATTTGTATTTAGTAATAATGATGATAATAATAATAATCATGATGATAATAATCATTATTTAGTAATAATGATTGTGAATGATCAAGAGAGCAGACAAACTTGACAGCATTTTATTTTCCTTCAAAGGCCAAGGACCAGGTCATATCTGAGCTGGTAGACACCAAAGCCAGGCATGAAACCACAGCTGCCCTACTGGTTCAAAAGACCCTGGAGTTGGACTCTGCCCTAAAGGACCTCAACGCCACTCGCCTACAGGTCGAAGCTGCCCAGAAGGAGCTGGAAAAGATGGGGGGACAGCTGGAGGAGAGCTGTAGAAATCTGAGAAGCACTGAAGAGCAAAGGAGCCAACTGGAGGATGAGCTTGTCAGTCTAAAGCATACACTGGGCCCCCTGGAGGTTGCGCAGGTCCAAGCAGGAGAAGCAAGGGAGGCGCACAGGCTAAAAGAGGAAGAGATGGATAGACAGCTGAAGAAAATGGAGCAAATACTGGAGGAGGAACTCGAGCAATTTGAGACACTGATCCAGGCAAAGGAGGATGAGGTAAGCAAGATATGTATGCAATATCTTGTAAAAGGCCACAACATGCTTCTGTGCGGTTTGTCCAAATCCTTTGTGCATACGGCATGCAACAATGTGGCTAACTGTTTTCAATTTATACATCTGCGCAACCTACGCAACGTCATTACACCAAATGTAGTCTAGCAGTTGATTTATCAACCAATAATACAGCCAATGTGCGCCACATCTGTGGATAATAGGTTGCAAAATAGAAGTCTCTCCCCTTTTTTCAAACAGTAACTGTTGAACACACCTATGTTTTGTATACTATTGGAGTGTAGCAAACTTAAAAACAAAAAAGAGCAAAGATTTCAAAGTTTATTAGAATCAAAGCTAAGATAGATTAGCTGTAGCTTGCAACTGCAAGGAGCAGCACGCAGCCCCGCTTGTCCATTCACCAATCTGCGGTCCGCAACATGTAGGTCTACGTTGTGTTGAAAACCACGTTGCTCGGAACCATGTTGATATGCCTCGTTGATGCTGCAGATCCCTGGTTGTGTTGCTTACGTGCTGCAGTCACCCAAGCCTGTTCAGGCCTTAAGTGGACGGTTTGTTTGACGTTGGATTGCTAACTTTTTATAATGTTTTTCCCTAGTTGGCCGAGGTGCGGGAGAAATGGGAGGATGAGCAACAGGAGAAGGAGGAGGAGCTGCGGGGTGTGAGGCGTCTCCTGGAGGAGCAGAGGAGGGAACAGGAGTCGGAGGTGAAGGCCCTCATGGAGAAGCAGGCCTTGGCTCTGGAGGAGATCACGAAGCGGCTAAGGCAATCTCACCATGAAGAGGTGGAGGAACTCTCTAAGAACCAGCAGGCTGAGGTACTATTTAAGCTCACCCTAACCTACCCTTCTATACAATTAAGCTAATGACATTTTTAATCACTGTTATTGACATTAATGTTTGACACGGACAATACGTCTCTCCAGTTGTGTCTAAATTAACTTTTATAACCAATATTATAACCAGGCATTGTTCAATGAAAAAAAATATTATAAGTTAACAACCAGCCTCTGTACTTTTCCATTGTCTCAACTCTACATTGCTTGTACAACGATTGGGACGGTGATGCAGATTCCAGCATTAGTCATCATGTGCTTATCGATCCGTAGGTGTCTGAGCTGAACAGTCGTCTGGAGAGAGAGCTGTCTGCACAAAAGGCTGCTCGCGGCGAGGAGCATAAAAGGCAGATCAGCCTCATTAAGCAGGTAGAGTCAGCTGGGGGGAGTCTGGGCCAGGGGTGGGTTACTGCTCCACCTCGTGGTCTGGTAGAGAAGGCAGGAATCCTCAACTGCACATAAATACACGCTCAAAAGCTCTTCACTTCCAGTGGCTATTTACTTCAGTTTTTGCATTCATTGTAGAGGTGTAGGAAACGTTACACCCCTTATGCACAGCAACCTGTAAAAAAAACACTACACAGTCTACAGTCAACTTCATATTTAACAGTAAACTTAATCAATATTTTCATAGTTTTAAGGAATTGAGCGACGATCTCTCATGTTTGTGGAACATGTATGCTTGTGTTATGCGCTCTCTGTTGTTATATAGCACCAATGCTCTGGTCTACGTTGCTTCTCTAGCCAAATAGCCAGTTGGCATGGTTGTGTGGTCTCCGTGCAGGTGACTGAGCGCGAGCACCAGCGGATGCTGTCGGCGCTGTGTGCCGAACACAAGGAGGAGATGAGTCAACTGAAGCTGGAGCTGACCTCCAAGCTCAGGGACAGCATGGAGACTGCCCATCACGCAGAAATACAGCAGGCACAGGTATGCACCAGTGAGGAGAACCCCATGATCTGTTTTGTGTTCATATAGTTCCTTCCTGGTCCCTCCTTCTCTTTTGCCTGGGTGCTCTGTTTTTAATTTAATGTTGGTTCAACTGTCATCCCCTTTCAAATCAATCTTTTTTTCTTCTTAACTAATTTATTGTTAACAGATTGTTTCATATCCTGGATACCCTCTTGATCAGGTGACCTCATATTCATGTTTTTGCTACATGGGTCAGTCCTGGACCTCTAGCTGCCCACATTGATTTCAGTGGGCGGGACTTGCCTTGACAGACCAACTTCTTCAGCCAATCAGCGTAACAAAACATGTGACGCCATCACGGTGCGCTGTTCAGTGGACACGCAGGATAAAGAAGAACGGCGAACAACGTATTTTTCTGCCGAGAAACTCCGCTTGTGCATACACTTGTTGTTGTTTAATAGTTGAGTCTATTTCTGCATAACTGCACTTATGGCTGTGTTGACTCTACCAATGTTAAAGTTTCCGCTCGATGCTTCTAGAGAAGCCATTACTGTTTTGCCAGCGGCGGCCTGTATCTCCTGTCCTCAACTACGACGCTGCCCCTGAGTGGCCCGGTTTTGTCATCAACTAAGACACTCCTGAAATTGTCATTTCAGGAAATCAATTTTGGCGGCTAGAGGTCCAGACTGATCCGTGTAGCAAAACAGAATGTGTGGTCAAGTGATAAGGATGGGTTCCAGGCTAATTGTTTCATGGCTTGCTATTGCAATCATTCCTGAAGTTATTTGATTTTAGAAATCTCATCAAAACCATAAAATCCAAAATGTGAATGATTTTCTTTTAAGAATATTTTAACATGCATAATATCTGAAATATCAAAACTGAATTTGCGGCACACAAACGCCTCGGACCTCGGCTGCATGTTGCGTTACAATGTCCCCATTAAACTGCCGCCCCCTACAGACCAAGCAGTCCGTGGACCTGGAGGCGTTGCGTCTGAGCCTGGCCGACCTCCACACCTCCCGGCTGGAGCTCTCCCAGGCCAACCTGCAGCGGGAGCGCGAGGTGGCGCTCAGCCAGGTCCAGGCGGAGCTGCGGGACAAGTGGACCGGGGAGAACGCCATCCTCCAGGCCAAGCAGCAGTTTGAGCTGGACCGCCTGCGCCAGCAGAACCAGCAAGACCTTGGTTAGTCATGAGTTAACGGGACGCGTTGCATGTTTTTTTGTTTTTTTTTGTCCTCCATGCAGATTTGTTTTGTAGGGTGAATCATTTGCCCCTAGTAGAGCGAAAGTAGAGCAGTGGGAACCTGAAACCCTGTGTTGCAAGTGAATTCAGTTCTTTGTTGTTTTTTCTGTTTATATTGTGCACAGATGAACTAAGGCAGCAGTTTGAGAGTCGTCTCTTGGAGGAGAAAGCTTCTATGGAGATGAACCGGGCCAACGAGATACAGGTACTAGGCATTCACAAAAGCCTTCTCAAATGCAGTTTCTCATAGTTCACTTGTCTATCAGTAGTTCAGTCCAGCATCTCTGTTGATCTGTAAGTTACATTTTTAAATTGTATTCATTTCACTGGTGTTGTGTTCCGCAGGTCATAAAGTCACAGTGGGAGGAGGAGACAGAGAAGTCCAAGGCAGACCTCAAGACCATCCTCTCTGAGACCGAGAGGAGCCTGAACGACACCCAGGCTGAGTTGTCAGTCACCCAGACCTCTCTGGATGAACTGCGTGCTTCCAGCGGGAGAGATGTCCAGAGGCTGGAGGAGGAGCTCAACATGGCCTGGGCAGACAGAGACGCTGCTGCCAGTCAGTACCTACAACTGCTATTCATGAACCTGACCCATTGCCTATTAAGAAGAACCTGCATGTTTCACATGATGGTGACCTAACCATCGGAACATGCTTGACATGCTTGTGCTTTGATTCCCGGTGATTCAGGTGCCTTGGAGGAGCTGGTCAATAGTAAAAAAACGGTACTGAAGGAGAAAGAGTTGCAATCAAGCCACCTAGAGGAGAAGGAGCAGCAACTACAACAAGAGGTACATTTACTTTATGTACTTCTTTTGGGAATCAGGCAATGTTTCTCTCTACAGTTCAAGTAAAGAAGACACGTTTATACTATTAAAACTTGGCTTACTGTTTTACAGGTCTGTCATCTACAGGAGGAGCTGACCACACTGAAGAAGACCTCTGAACAGGAAGTGGGTCATCTCTGGGCCCAACTGGAGAGCATGAGGACCAGTCGGCAGGAGCTGGGAGGTGAGAGTTCACAAGGTTTATGATTTTCCTCTATTGACTAATCATAGTCATTCAAATGAAAGTGGAACCGGACGTTACATTAAGGAACAAGTAGGTGTTGGGCATCTTGCTCTAGGACGCCTACATTTAGGTTGTGGACATTGGGGATCGAACACAGTACCTATTGGTATGGACCCAGAGCATACTTTAGTGTAGGGCTTTGACACTTGTAAGATAAGAATACTTGATCATTGATTCCTGAGGCAAAGCACGCATCTCACACACGCACGCAAGCAAGCAAGCTTGTACCTTAAATCGTGTGTTCGCTGTTGGGTCCAATTGTAGCTTGATTCCCTCCCTGCCTCTCCCGTCCCACAGAGCTGAGGGAGCAGCTGCTGGCCCGCTCTTCCCGCGTTGATGAAATGGAGCGGCTGAAGGCAAATTTTAATGATCAAAGGCAGGAAATCAAGCAGCACAATGAGGCCGAGCTGGAGAGCCTCAGGAGGTAGACACACACTCACTCACTCACCATTACTATTGGCTTGTTTTGTATCTGGTGTTGATGTTTCGCTACTCTTGCTATGGTGGTCAACAATAACCCAATTAAAACAATCAATACATAAATACAACATTCCCAGTGCAGGATAAATGACAGCGCTAATCTTAAATATCTTCTGGTCTTTCTTGTATCTCATGTCCTGAGCAAAGACTGTAAACAATATGAATATTAATCATATATATTAGTATAATAATTACAGTCCTAATACCTTTTTTAATAAATTAAACCAGTCAAACAATACCCCTGAAAATACATAATACTAGTAGACACTTAAGTTCTTAACCAAACAGAAAAAAATGACTTTCTTGCTTTGTTGCGGGTCTTTTTTCCTTCAGCCCCTGCAAGCTGGATGTGTAGTTCCTACACATTGGTGGCTTCCGTCAGGGTTCCACAGGGTTCTCAGGACCTGCTTGGTCCTGAGACCATCAGCTGACACTCGGACACAAGCACTCTCTGTATTTTTTCTCTCCAGGTACTTTGAACAGCGTTTGAGAGCAGCGGAGGAGAGCTACAGGGAGGAGATCGCTCTGCTGCAGCTAAGACTGGTAGAGGGGGCCCTGGAGGAGTCCCTAATAAAGACCGGGGATGCTAGGTACACCAACAGGACCTCATTCAGTCTCTTCATAGTTCATTTAAAATGTTTCTTCCCACCAAGGTGTGGCTATCTTTTCATGGCTTTTGTCTTTTTAGTTTAACCACAGAAGGCGATGCTGCAGAAGAGAAAAACGACCTTCTGACTGAGTTTACACTGAAACTGGAGAAACACAAGGTAGCTTCACACGCATTTCCCCCCTGACCGCCAATGTGAAATGTATTTTGGAGACTGTAACTCTCACGCTAATTAAAAATAAATAAAATAAATAAACACACTAATTCTCCTCGCATGCTTTAGTTGTATTAAGCCTCCAATTCTACTACTCCTGCAGTCACATTCTGGTCGTAATGTATTTTGTGTAGGAGGATCTGGACTCGCTGCGTTTGCAACTGGAGGAGAAGCATGAAGTGGAGCTGTCCAAACTGCGCTCCTCTCTCTCGCTGTCCTACAAAGAGGAGCTCCTCCAGGTCAGAGTGAAGCTCCTCAGTCTCTACACACCACCTGTGTCTCCTGAACCCTCATAGTTTAAGCTTTTTATAGTCATTTATTACGTTCAAATAGTTGCACTAACTGCTAGTGCAGCTTGTTTTCCATCCTGGAAAACAAGATGGGGAACAGAGGCAGAAAGTTAGCGGGCATAAAATATTTAAATAAATATTGTTAAATATTGTTCTTATTTTCTGGTGGAAGAGGGAAGCCGATCCACTGTCATGATTCAAGATGCTATATTGTTATTTTATAATTGTATTAATATATGAAATCTTTGTCACTCATTTCAACTCATGTTCCAAAATTGTAGCCAAGTGGGTCATAACCGTGTGATACTTGATGCTATCCTTATGAATGCATTCAACAACCGTATGCCCTATTGTATTTTTTCTCCAACACGTTGGTTGTGTGCTTCAGGTGCGCTCTGACCTCACCGACCGCTACTATGAAGACCTAGAGACTATGAAGACCCGCCACGCCTTGGACCTGGAACAGTTGCGGGCCAGACTCTCTGAGAAATACGTCAAAGGTAGGACGAAGATCCCTTTGCATCCTCAATAAAATTTTTTAAAATTAATTTAATAGATTTATGTTGGTATATGATTATTGTATATGAAAATATTATGTCTCTTTTTGTCTCCCAGAGCTTACACAGGTGCGACTTGCAGCAGCAAGACAGGTGGAGGTAAAGGCACATTATGGCGTTTGTGTTCTGATAAATAACAGCTGAGCGAACTGATGGCCCCATTTATTTTCTGAGCTCTATGTAAACTGTATGTTAACGACAGTGATGTTGATGCTGTTTCAGGTGGAGGTCGAGCAAAGGATGTGGTGCCACAGTGAAGAGCTGCAGAGCAGAATGACCATCATCCAAACCCTGGAGGACAGACTGTCTGCCTTGGGTACACGGCACGCCACAGAGCTGCAGAGGAATACACAGCAGGTACACACCCACTCGTACACGAGTGACATTCAGAATGAGAGAAAGCATTCGCTGAATGAAACTTGCTTGATTAGGCTCTGGCTACCACAACGGTGGTTTCTGATTGCTGTCTTGTGGTGTGACATCATTGTGCGTTCATTTGAGCCAATCAGAAACCACGAGAACACCAGTAACACTGTTATTTTTGTGTTTATTAACACATCAGCACTTATAGAAGTGCTGATATGTAAATGTCCAGTCGGTAAAAAGATTTAAACAGTCATCCATAAACAGAATTGTACAATAGTCAACAGACGCACACTGCTGGTGAGTATAATCAAAACATTGTCCCTCGACACCACTGCAGCTGAAAAAGGACTTTGCTAGCGACCTGCTCCTTCATCTGGAGGAGGCCCGGCAGCTGGAGCAGCAGAGGGTGATCGAGGAGCTGAGCCTTGGTAACCAGGAGGAGGTGCAGCGGCTCCGAGTGGAGCACCAAGCTGGGATCTCCTCCCTGCGAGCAGGACAGGAGGAGCAGAGGACACGCCTGGAAGGAGAGCTGGAGAAGTCGAGGGCCATGGTGGCATCACTGGAAAACGATCAGAGTAAGATTAACGCGTTTGGCAAAGAAAAATCACAGTATTCAGAGGTTATAGGAGAACTACAACTAGCCCACAACTATCAGAGTTTAAAGTTCAGGGCGTGCTTTTGAATAGCAGGCTTCACCATGATGTGTAACATCATGTTATTTGTTAACAAATTATAACAACTAACTACTATGAAACAACTAAAATGTGTTGTCTTCTTTCCCAAGGCCCCCAGGTTGTGCTCATCAAACAGCAGCTGCAGGCTCAGCATGACGGGGAGCTGTGGAAGGCCAAGAGCTGCATGTCTGCTGAGGTGAAGGAGCTGGCAGCTCTCCTTCAGAAGCAAGGGGAGGAGCAGCTCCACCAGGCGGAGCTAAGGTTAGAGTCTAGACCCCCGGGGTCCACGGGCCGGAATTGGGATCTTGCTATGGCTTTTATATTGTTTGTGAACCATATGGTTGTCATTTGTCCAATATTGCAACTTTTAGATTTGATGATTGATGGTTTTTCTCGATAACTAATTGAAAATCAATATGTAGGCTTTGAAATACATTTTTAATATATATTATTTTGTTGGTGAGTTTAACATTTTTGAATGAAACATTTTCCAGGTTCCAAGAAGAGAAAGGGCAGTTGGAGCAGCGCCTGGCCCAGAAGGAGAGGGTCTCTCTGGGAGAGATGAACGACAAGCACCAGGCTGGGCTGGAGCAACAGAGAACGGCGCTGCTCAACAAACACGCACAAGAGCTGCACGTCGTCACCACCGGACACAAAGAACAACTGGATGCCCTCAGCACCCATCACCGGGACCAACTCGCCACCATGGCAACGGAGCTGGACACAAAGCACACGGCTGTGCTCGTTGCCATGGAAGCGAGCCTGGATTCCAAATGGAGGGCAGAACTGGAGCACTTGGCGGCAGTTTTCCAGGAGACCAATCAGGCGCAACTGGAGGCCCTGGAGTCGGAGCTCGCTGTCGGGCACAAAAAAGAGCGCGACGAGCTGGAGAGGAGGATGCTAAGTAACATGGACACGCTGGAGGCCACCTATCTGAAAGAGGTTCAGGTGAGCGGACCCAAATGCTTCATTTGAATCCCAATCTGGACTGACCAATAGTTGGGTCTGAACTTCTTATCCACCATGTGTATTAACTGTTTTATCATCATGAGAGTTACATGGTGAAACTCTGCCTTGGCCCCAACGCAATCTTTGTGTCCTCGGCTTTACCTTAGGCCCTGCGTGACGACATGGAGCACCTGGAGGAGGGCCATGGACAAGAAGTGGAGCGACTGAAGTCGGCACACGCGCAGGAAGTGGAGCGCCTGCAGACTGAGCTGGTGTCCAGCAAGGAGGAGCTGAGGATGGAGCTGGCCCAGATGCACATTGGGAAGTTCACCGCCATGGCAACTGAGCTCAGCAACGCCCACAAGGTCAGCACTCCAACCACAAATTATATTATTGACAATAAAGGGCACCCTCATAAGTCCTACTGCTATCGCCAGTCTAATTATAATGGATCGAATCGCATCCCTCCTGTGATTTGTCCCACTTTAATGTCCTGTTTTACATAGCCTTTTAATAGCCCTCTACAGTCATTGTGTTTATCGTGTTTATCCTTCTAATATTTTCAAAAGAGTGCCATCTTTTAATCTGTCAATATTAAATCAGCATTTCTATAACATTAAACCCTTAAGAAAGTCAAACTCAACAACTCCTGACTGTGGCGTTTTAGGTGGATTTATCTGCTCAAAAGGAGGCCTTGGATGCTGAACACTGCAAGGCTCTGGAGACTCTGAAGATGCAGGTAATCATTCAACCTAGTCATCCACCCTCAGAGAGATGTAAGTGGTAGTCAGTCTGCAAGCCTTCCAACAATCCACCGTCATTCTACTCCACCGTCCAAACGGAGCTTAATAGAACAAAAATTGTGAATCTCCAGATGTTCATTGCTTGAGATGTACTGTTTTCAGATTGCTGAAGTGGACATGCAATCGTTTGCATGTCCATTGTCAACATGCCAACACTTCTATCAAATTTTTTTTTTAAATATTGCTGCCATACATGCATCATACATGCGTCATTTATGAGCAGGTAGAGATTAGGCTCAAGGAGGAACTGTGGATAATGCACAAGTTCATAGCATTCACAACATCTGAAGCCTTTTTTCCCTTTTCCCTTGTCTTTCTGTCGCAGGTCCTTGAGTTGGAGGAACAACACAGCAGTGCCCTACAGGAGCTGTCCCACACCTACAACACAGAGAAACAACAGCTCTGTGATCAGCAGCAACTCCAGCTACAGGTGTGTGTGAGATGATCTTAGTCTCCATGACCTTGGTGCTGTCTAGCTCAACTGGTAGGCGGTGATAAGAACCACTGGTGGTTAGGGGTTTGAGTCCCATTCGGGCCGCCCATTCTAAGATTGTATTCACTCACAATTTTGTAAGACCCTTTGTTCTCAGAGTGAATTCCAATATGTATGGCATTTGTTGGACCACTTTAGCCAAAGCGCCACTGTACTGCAATAATGGCACTCTTTTAATTCAAAACAGTTTATATTGCAGTAGCGTGGGTATAATTGTTGAAAAGCTAAATGCATGGTGTGCGTTTCTTATTATGTAGGAGCTGAGGCACGTCTCTGCCCAGGAGTTGGAGGTGTGTCGCAGGGAGCTTGACGAGGAGTCGTCGAGACAACATCTGCAGTTCCTGGAACAGATGCAACTCCTTAAGGTCCAATCGGAAAAGGGGCTGCAGGACAGGCTCGGCCAACTGAAGGTAACTGAAGAAGAGGTGACTTATGGTAAACAGAGGCACATTTTAGGCACAGAGGCACTTTTATTGGAAGGTTTTATCCATACATTTATACGTTCATCTATCCAGGCATTCTATACAGACATTACATTCAAATTAACCCAATCGGTACCCTTTTATACAAAACAAAATATGCAAATGTTTTTGATAATCAACCTAGTTTTTGTTGGGGTTTTCTGAGCCAACATTATTATGTAATCATGTAGGATTATTGTGTCTGTATTATTTGTGACAATGCCCTTCTACACCCCATCTGCACCCTGCGACTCCCGGGAGTAGTGGATGCTCCTGGACCAGCTCCATTTTAAGCGGTGCTCCAGCCTAGTTTCCACATAATCTCTCATCATATGTAAAGGATGAGAGCCCTTTTTCTAACAGTCTGTGTGCTGTGTGGAGCCAGCCAAGCACATAGGCTAAATGGGATGGATTTAAGCTTTTTATCCTATAATGCTGAAGGTTTTCATCGGAGGCAAATGATGACGAGCAGCTCCGTAGTTGCATGGCACCAAGCAGAAGAATGCGTGAATTTATTTGTGTTATTATTTTGAATTCATCTGGACTTAAATAACTTATAAACCTGTGTTGCCGTTGTACTTGAAGGTGGAGTTGGAGCAATGTAAGGAGGCGGAGCTTGAGGAGCAGAGACGGAGCTTCAGCACTGAGCATGAGCAGAAGGAGCGAGGCTACACGGAAAAAATGAGCCAGCTCACTGCCCAGCTCCAACAGCTGGATGCTGTGGTTGCGCAGGTATTGAACGCACAGGCACACAAATCAGTTGATATTTCACATTAAAAAGTGAAAACCGGCAATGTAAACTAGCATGTAAAGTAAAAGAGGCCAATGAGAAATGGTATTGAATGTATTGTGTTAATATGATAGAGGTATGGATTTAAATGGGATGACCTACGACTAGCTAGGTTTTTGAAGAAGGTGGTAGAGATTAAAGATGATTGAACAGCAGTGGGTCTGACCCGTCAGTCAAAAGAGCTTAGCTAATCTGAGCTTGTTAACCCCTGGCCTAATGAATATTCTCTTGGATGGATGGATAGATGGCTAGATTGATTGATTGATACATAATAATTGATCGTCCTCAAAGACAAAATTCATTTTCAGACAATGAGGAGTACATTTGAACGGTACATAGACAGAGTACACAAGCCACAATAATACAATCCAAACAATACAAGACTTTACTCACATCCCAGACCTTATCTATCATTAGTCTGCAAAGGTTCTCTTGTATTCATCTCTCTCTGTTACTGTACGTCTGCCCTCCCTTGAGGATGAACAACAGAATCACGCACATGAGATATTGCAGAATCATCTCGAGTCTCACGGGGCATAATGGCATTTAATTTGAGTGCAAGCTCATTCATTCATCCACTCTGTCCAGCCATCCGTTCATCCATTTGTCCATGTCTTTCTTTTAATACATAGCGGGAACATGTCTATGGTGATTGTGCTAAATCATATGGAATCTTTGATCTGGTGTTTAAATTATGCTTCTCATTACTTCTTTGCACTGCGGCCTCATTATTAATTTTTTTTATATAATTGTTTACTTATAAATTATTGCTACCACTACTGTTACTGTAGACCTGATTCTACTTATACCACTCTGCATGTTCCCTGACAACTCCAATCTAACAGTCAACTCAACTCCACCCCTACACACACACACAAACACCCCCACCCCTTCCTGTCTCCATGGCATTGGCTTGGTTTTTTATTTGAATGATATCAAGTCCCTGCAGGCACACACTTAGCCCTCGTGCACTCAAGAGTGGGCGGGGGTTATGTTGTCGCGGTAACGGCATTGTTGCTTGCTGGGGCAGGTGGCTTAGTGGGAGGTGAGCACCAGTGGGGGGAGAGGAAATAGATGGTGTAGGAGAAGGAAGAGAAAGAAAAGGTAAAACAAAAATAATGCATTGAAGTGTAGAAAAGGAAGTATGTGTCAGATTCTTGCTGCTGTCAACTGTAACACATATGCTATTAGTCACTATGGATGTAGTATTGATTATTATACAAATTTTTTTTGGGAGGTTTTGGCCTCATTGTGAAGATGCATTCCTCTTCATTCGTATTTGAATATCTAGAGACTATTGTTATTCATCAATGTTATTGACCCTGGCCTCTGATAGGCTGTTGGACTATGCTTTTTTCCCTCTCTTTCGCCGTCTAATGAACAGTGTGTTGCCTACAGACCACACTTGTTAGACAACAGCTTGGCATCAAGCCAGGCAGTAAATCATTGACCAACATGGTTTGACACCCGTTTGTCGTGGCTATTTGTGTCAGTTGGCACACGTCTTTCCATCTCTTAACCTCGGTGGACTACTATTAAACTTTTCGGCATTCGTGAAGGATGTAAATAGTGGGTGTGATTTGAGTGATTTCCTGGTGTGTGTGTGTGTGTGTGTGTGTGTGTGTGTGTCCAGCTGCGGGCGGAAGTGGGCTGTCTACAGGGTGAACTGGAGGGGAAGCGTTCGGAGATGGAGACCCTGGACACGCTGCTCCAGCGCAGGGACCGGGAGAGCCAGGAGGGGGGCAACCTCCTCAACATGCTGGGCCAGGACCTGCAGACAGCCAAGGAGGACCGGTGAGACACTACCGTCACACGTTAGAATAGTGATTCATCCGGAGCACCTTCAAAGGTGCTTAATGGCCCGAGACGAAAAAGGCAGCAAAAGAAGTAAAAATCCAGGATAAACCATGGGTCTGAAGTTCAACAAGTTAATCTTCATTCTTTGCTGTGGAGGTTATTGTTTTAAGACCCGGCCCGCCCCTTCCCCCAACGGTTGCTAATTTGATTGTTCTCCAATGGAGACTGCCAATATAGAACCTCCTTCTCTTTCGTCTTTTGGATTCTCCCGATGTTCTTTTTAATCCCCTGACCCGCCTCTTCCCCCCCCCCCCCCCACCACCCACCTCCTCCCTAGACTAAAACTGCACCAGGCCAACGAGAAGCTTAGGAAGGTACTCCTAGACGTCATCCGCAGCACCGTTGCAACAGAGGAGCTGATTGGCCAGAAAATCAATGTTGGACCCAGGAAGTCTCAGCAGCCAGCCAATCACAGAAGCTCAACTGGGAACAGCGAGGCACAGGAATCAGGTTGGTTGCCTTCTTCCTCCGCCTTAAATGATAAACTTGTTATGATAGTAAGACTTTGAGTTGTTGCAGGCCCATTGACTCTTTCTGCAAGAAGTTTTTCTCTTGAGGGTAGAAATTAAAGTACAAACTGAAATCTAAACTCCCACTTATATCACAATATAAAATCTTCTTCCACCTGATTTTAGTTCTGCCTGATGCCATGATTTTAATAGCCATCACCAGATTTACATTTACTTGTCATATATGCAACTCGTGCTAAACGTTGCTAAAGTTGATATTGGGAATGAATGTATACGCGGCTAGCTTGCGCACACTTCTGTGAGCAGCATAACTTTCGAATGAGCCGCACAAAGAAAGTCTGTAAGTGTGGCAACTTGGATGCTTATATGTTTAAGTATGGGTATAGAAATGGCTTGAGCTTGGTTTGGCATATGACGTTCTGTACATCAAACTGTCCAAAAAATCACAAATAGTATAATGGGTACTTTTTTTTCAATACTGCTCTGTCATGGGCTATCCAACATCTCTTCACGGTTGTCGGTTCCCGTCCGATTATAGAGTGACTTCTCTCCGCAGGCGTCTCGGTGGGCGAGGACTCGGAGCTGACCCAGCTGCTGTGTGAGAGCCTGCTGGTGTCTGAGACCCAGCTCCACCCGGCCGGGGAGGAGGCCGCCCTGGGGGCTTGTGGCAGACTGCACCTGGCCGTGGACACGCTGATGGAGCTACTCAACCAGGCCAACGCACAGGTGTCCACACCGGGGTTCCATTCTCACAGATATCGCACCCGTGTTTCATATCATTCTCACATGGATGGTTGTGATGGATGGAGATGGTAGTGAAAGTGATAAGATTTACTTTATTAATCGTACACTGGAGATTCAGGGGTAACAGCAGATGGTACAGGACAGTAATACAAATTTAAAAGGGATGAAAAATGTTATAATGGAATGTAAATATACAGAAAATATGTCTATACGCAGATCAGGACTAGTGGAAATGTAGATGCTAAAAGTAAATTATTAATAATTAATAATATAATTAAAACTTATCAACACTTGAGGTAGACATCATTGACAGTATATGCTACATTATTTAAACGACGCCTTATTGACTATCATCAGCAATAGTCCAAAGTAGTTCTGATATGATGATCAGCAACTGTCTAAAGTAGTTCTGATGGTTTCTCTATCTCTTGACGTAGTTGGAGCAGGCCAATAGCCTTCACCTCTCGCTGGAGCAGCGCTTCTCTCAGGGCAGGGAGGACTCCTGCCATATCCTCAAGCAGCACACTGTCCTATTGGAGCAGCTCGACCAGGAGGCGGGTCTAAAGAGCCATCTCCATTTGGAGCTCCATAAGGCAGAGGGTGAGCAGCACTTCATCTCATATGTCATATTTGCTTTGGCGATTGCTTGTTGTATGGTAGAGCATGGCAGCTTGGATGTGGCCATGGTCAGGGTAAGAAATGTATGCTTATTGTCTCGGCTATTGTCTCGGCTATAATCTCGGCTTATTGTAAGACGCTTTAGATGAAAGGTGTCCACCAAACAAAACAGCATGTATTATTTGCATTACATCTCTACCCACTTTCTGTTATTGTACCACTACATTTTTTTACTTTATTAATATTTGAATGTGACTTCATAATCACTGATATTTGTACTATTATTTGTAGGATGTTTTGACTTTTTATCTATTCGTCTTGAGGATGAGCACTACACAAATAAAATGTATTATTATTATTATTATTATTATTATTATTATTACGTTATGTGCCCCCAACATCCATTAATTTGGTCCCCTGCACAATGCATTGTCAGGTCTGTTGGACGGCTACGTGACTGAAAAGGTGTTGTTGGAGGAGGCTCTTCAGCAGAAGGAGTCGCGGGAGGAGAGGCTGGCGGAGGAGCTGGAGGGCCTCCGGGTGCAGCTGCACCAGACGGAGGGCCTCACTGCGGAGCTGGAGTGCCTCCGGGTGCAGCTGCACCAGATGAAGGGCCTCAGGACGGAGCTGGACAACCTCCGTGCCCAGCACCAGGAGCTCAACGAGGAGCATGCTGTTCTCCTGCGCCAGAGGGAGCATCTCTCTGCTGGGCTGGGGGAGAGGGAGAAAGGTGAGGGGCGGGCGGGGGGGAGAAACCTTGGAGCACAAACTGAAAGTTCAGGCTACATAGTGTGTTTCATTGAGAATTTGTGTGTCTGTCCTTTTCTCATGTACTGTCACATGTGGTTTGTTGAGCTGTGTTTTTATACCCATAGGCTGCTCTCTGAGATCAGCATCCGACACAGGTTTGTGGGTCAGAGGGGACGGTGTTTGTGTGCTAAATATTTGTTTGAATTTGCTGTGCTGTTTGAAGCTGCTGTGCCTAACATTGCGACCACCAGTGGTTTGCAGTCTAAGCTCTCTTGTAGCGTGCTTTAAATTGGTTTGTTCCATCTCGTTTCCCATTGGGCCTAGTAGCTAGGCTCTCCACAAGTACAACAACAAGCTAAGGGATGATCGCCTAGTATGTGTAACTATATTTTGCACATACAACTCCTGTTGAGATTCTACCTGCCTCAAGGAGTGTTTGTGTGTGTGTGTGTGGAACGGAGGTTACGGTTGATCTAACCCTCCCCTGCTATGGTAGCTCTCTTGGAGGAGGCAGAGCGTCTGGCCCGGGAGAGACTGGACTTGCAGCGGCAGGCAGAGAAGGACCGCAATACGCTGTCCCTGCGCCTCCGCACCCTGGAGACAGAATTGGAGGAGAGGGAGACCAAGGGCCTGGAGACGGAGCTTCACCACAAGGCCCACTCAGAGGACCTCCACATGCATGTCCAAGCCTTGGAGAAACAGATCAAACACAACCGGCAGTTCATAGACGTACGTTTGGACAAATCATTTGTTTTGTTACTGAGCAACTCTAACCGACTTGTTTTTCTTACAGATTACCTTTTGAAATCAGTTTTTAATTGTATTTTTAATAATTGGCAAGATAAATGTCTTATTCTTCTTTTCCAGAAAATACAAAATAAAGGCAATCATCAAATTTCAATGCAGAGAGTTTCTGATGCTCCTTTAAGCTGTCCAGCATGAATGGTCTTTATCTTGTGGCATGTTTGTTATAAGCGTGTTGTGTGTCGTGTTGTGTTTACAGGAGCAGGCTGTGGAGCGAGAGCACGAGCGGGATGAGTTCCAGCAGGAGATCAACCGACTGGAGGCCCAGCTCAGGCAGACCTCCAGGGGCCAAGCCAGTGGAGAGAACAGAGGACAGAGGGTACGGTTTATACACTAAGCTTCTTCCTGCTCTCTCATTCCGCACAGTTAGGGGCCCATGTCTTTATATTTTATTCAAGCAAACCCCTGGTTAAATTTTCTTCAAGTAAACGTCCTCTATTGTTTTTTCTACTTTACTGCTATAATCTAGGTATGTAGCATCTTTTTCCGCCAGGAGAGTATTTAGTATTGGTCGTAAAGTATAATTCTATTTATACTATGTATTTATACCATTTTATTATCATTAATATTATAGTACAAAAAAGAAAGCTATTTCTGCCTGCAAGTAAATGCTGAAATTGGTAATGGTGTGTTTTGGTTTGGTGTGAGGAATCTAATTCGGGTTGTTTACTAATGTATTGCCACTTTTGGT
Source organism: Molva macrophthalma (assembly GCA_027123675.1). Lineage (NCBI taxonomy): Eukaryota > Metazoa > Chordata > Actinopteri > Gadiformes > Lotidae > Molva > Molva macrophthalma. Next base: position 11,576,789 of record JAOPJO010000124.1, on the reverse strand, counting down.
TGGGATTGTGTTTTCTTTTGTATGTGTATTAAGTATTGTATGTGTTCATTGTCTGCCAATGAACCATGTGTTTGCTGTGTGTTTGTGTTTCTGCTCTGAACGGATTGCTGTAGATTGAGGACTTGGTTCAGCAGGTATGGGATCCAACAGTAGATTGTCTCTTGGCTCCTAACTGCATGTGTGGAAAAAAAATAATAATTTCAACATGGCTTCATAGCTAACCCTCCATAGATCGTAGATCTGCGTATAATCCTCTGTAGATCCTAGATCCCCTTTCCTGTCATCGTGAATCCTGTCTTCCTTCATCCTAGCATCACAAGCTTTATTCTGTGGAATGGCTTAACAAAAGTAGCCCAATACGCTTGCCTGCAAACTTTATTGACCTCAATATTAACCAATCACCAATCATTATTTTGGAGTAACCCTGTTGTGGTCAAAGCTCGAGGCCTCTTGTGAACTAAAACCTCTGGTCTTGTGTGCATCATCCCAGGTTGAGAGCCTCCAGGCCCTTATCAAAGACAAAACGGAAGACTACGACTCCCTGATTGCAGCCAATCAGCAGGCCCAGAATGATCTCATTGAGCGCAACGATGAGATTGACAAGCTGGCTGGGCGAATCAGGGAGCTCGAGCAGGCGTTACTCAACAGCACGGATAGCAACCGCTCAGTTTCTCAGCTGGAACAAGAGCTCCACCGGACGAAGCTCCGAGAGCGGGAGCTCTTACAGGTAACTGGCCCTACAGACGGGAGGCTAAAAGCCGTCTTTAGCGGCTTTCCTTGCAGCCATTGCTTTCGTTAAAATATATATATATATGTTTAAGTCTGAATATAAGCCGTCCAGCCATCACTCAATCAACCCAGAGGATTATTATTGTCTCTAACTCAGTTGGCCTGTGGACTGAGGTTGGGAATCTTATTTTGAACAAAGAGTGATGGCAGCAGTAGAAAAGGTTACATTATGCAGGTTTAGGTATTGATGCTCTGTCTCTGTCCGTCTCTTATCTCTTTCTGTCCGTCTGTTTTTCAGGACAAGCAGGGGCTGGAACAGCAGCAACTGGCTAACAAGCTTCAGATCGCAGCTCTGCAGTCCAAATTGGATGAGAGTCGACATTACCATGACGATACTCCTGACCCCACCCAGCCTCTCAGAGATGCCCTGGACACAGCTCAGCTGAGCCTGCAGAGCAGAGAGCAAGAGGTCTGTTTTGTTAGTCAGTGTCTTTGGTTACAGCTCCACCTGTTGTTGGTAGTGTGCATGTGCAACCACTGGTCTCTGCATTTTACAAACGCATCATGATTTCAGTTTTATAAATTTGGGTGATTTTCCATCTTTGATTTGGGTGTGGTATATTTCCTGTGTTTGTTGAGATAATATAAAAGGAAATGAGAGTGGGAAAAATAATGTATAAAGATTGAATTGGTTAAAGTAATAAGACTTGCATAATATAGGCAAATCTGAACACTGAATATGCACTAGAGAAATTTGATGTACAAAAGAGGCTATGATTTAAATTTATATTTCTTTGTGTTAGGTTGAGGTGCTAATGAGCCAACTGGAAGAGGTCCAGGCCAATTTCAGCATAAAAGAGGTCGAGTTAAAACACCTCACCCTACAGCTGGAGCTGATGACCAATCAGAATGCAGATCATGTCCAACAGCTCCAAGACAAGATTGTTACACTCGAGGTGAAGACAATCTTATTAATTTGTTTACCAAAAACAACAATTTGAAACTTTAACCAAGAGGCCAAAATTACATTTCTTAAACATTATATATTTTTTTCTTCAACTTACATATTTTTGTCTTTGCATGTAGGAAAATGTCTCCACCCTCACGATACTGCAGGAGGAGAGAGGGGAGACGAGAGAAGAGGAAGAGGAAGAGAGCCTCCCTTCTGCACTCCTTGAGGAAAAGAACCTGGAGATAGACCAACTCAACCAGGAGATCCAGAGACTGGAAGTGGAGCTGGAGGGCAGCGAAAGGGATGTGGTAAATACACATGCGCTTCCCCACCTCGGTTGTAGTACCTGTCGCCACATCTCCATGTTCTTGGTTTGTCCTCATCTCTTTTCCTCAAGGTTTTCGGTTCTTTTTCATTTTTCTATCTTCCAAAACCAGGCTCTGGGCGCGGAGCTGGAGGAGCTGCGGTCCCGGGTGGAGCACCTGGGCTGTGACATCAGCCGGCTGCGGCAGGACAAGCAGGACGAGGAGGAGCGCCTCCACGAGGTCATCAGCACATTGCAGGCGGAGCTGGCCACGCTGGGCCCTGCCCTGCACGAGGTCAGTGACTCCCAGGACGGCGACAGCGTCAACCCCTCCCCCTCGCCCAGCCCCGAGCTCCGCAACTACTCGCTCCACGGGGGCGCGGGGCGCAAGGGAGCCCCAGACAGCCTGCGGCAGGAGCTGCGTCTGACCCACTCGTCGTCATCCGTCTCCTCGTCCAACTCCCTGCGTGCGCGCCTAGACGCCCTGCAGGCTCAGCTGGAGACGGCGGCGGCAGAGAAGGAGGCCCTGCAGCAGCTGCTGCTCACCCAGGAGGTGGAGTACAGGGGCCATGGAGAGGAGCTGGGGAGGAGATTGAAGGAGGGGCGGGAGAGGGCAGAGGAGCTCCGAGGCCTGCTCGCACACAAGGAAGCCGAGCTGGAGGAGGCCAGTGCCCGCGCGCAACGTCCGGAGGGAGAATATGGGGAGAAGGAGAAACTGGAGGAGGAGGACCACTGGCAAGCTCAAGCCCTGGAGATCAACGCCTTGCGCGGGGAGAGAGACCAGCTCAGCTCCGTGGTTGTGGAACTGCGGCAGTCGGAGGAGGAGCGGGTGGAAACCCAGAAGAAGAAGGAAAAGGAGTTGGAGGACCACTGGCGAGCTCAAGCCCTGGAGATCAACGCCTTGCGCGGGGAGAGAGACCAGCTCAGCTCCGTGGTTGTGGAACTGCGGCAGAAGAAGAAGGAAAAGGAGTTGGCGGACAGAGTGGAGTCCCTCCGAGACGCCAACCTCGCGCTTCAGAGACAGATCCAGCAAACCAGCGCCCGGGTGGCGGCCATGGAGAGGCTGGTCGCCGATGGGAAGGCCCAGGTCTTAACCCTGGAAATGGTGAAGGGAGAGCTCTTCACGGAGCGGGAGGCCCTGAGAAGAAGAGAGGGAAGACTTCAGGAGGAAATAGAATGCCTCAGACAGGAAGTGGTGGCACAGAGAGCCGTTATCCACCAACTTCAGCTGAGGGACAAGGAGGATGTTCCAGAGAGGGATCAAAAGGAAATGCTGGTGAGTTTTGCTTATTTCGGTCTTACTATGTTTTATAAAGAAATGCTAATCTTAATTTCTAGTCAGTTACTATGAGCTGTGTTGCAGTTTCTATTGTTATTTTTTATATATTTATTATTATTATTATTATTTGTCTAATCAAAAACTGTTGCTAGCCTAGGCAGTCGTGGAAGTCAAGGAGACAAGGGGGCCCCTTCTTGATACTTGTATTTGCACTGTACAGCTCTGACGTGGTCCCCCGCTTTAATTTAAAGGGGGGTTTAGATGTGCGTTCTATGGTTGTACCCATTGACTATGCGTTCTGTGTCTCGTGCCAGTAGCACTGGTGCATGGATTTGTGTGATGTGCTCGGTGCATTGGATGGCGATTAATAAATAGAATGAGGATATTTAACATTTTATCAGAATATATACCATTATATTAATTTGTTTACTAAAACGCGGGACATTCTCCTCCTTTTGAGGGACCTGTGACAGAGGGTTAAATATCAGGACTGTCCACCCTAAAATAAGAAAAACAAAAACAACCGCTTAATAAAGGCTTCTTTTTGTCAATAAATAGGCCTAATGACGTTTAATCCGCTACATCACATAGGCCAAATACAGCACAAACATGCATAGCCTCTTAAACCTGAAAGCGCTGTGCGTGCCCTTCTCGGTTGAACAGCAGCTGGTGCCCTCTAGATGGAAACTACAGTGTTGCCGGTAACCCCAGTGTTTTCAGAGGAAAATACACCAGTCTGAAAATGTCCAAACCGTTGCAACACTAATGCAACTTCTGATCTTGAAGGCACAGGGAAACAAGCTAAAGAACCGATGCTAGCGCAGTGCTACCCTGGCGCTGTGAAAGCAGCGAACCAGACCACATCTGGCTGTGGTTAGAGAATGGTTTAATGATGTGTGGGCTCCAGTACAGCAGTCCTCCTTCTTCACTGGGAGGGGAAGTGACAATTTAAACAAGGAAGTAAAGTGTAGCAAAATTCACGGTGGCTCTTGTTCACACCTAGCTGAGCATGTATGTCAACGCTGTTCATTGGACGTGTAATTCGATGCAGTAAGAAATGGTTGTGGTCATGCAAAAAAAAAGCTATGTAGTGTATGACTCATTGGTTTGGTGTAGTCGCTCCTATTTTGTCTTATCTAGGCGGCTACTCGCATACAGCTAATGTTAGCAGTGTGAAACTCTTTTTTTATATATATATACGGTATATATATTGCAGTTTGATTGTGTTTTACTGGTAGTTGTTGACTTTACTGCACTTTATTATCAATGTATAATTGTTTGAGTGAAAAATGACGACCCCCCCCTCCCCTCTGTTGCAGACGCATGCTGAGTCGACCCTGGCCAAAGCAGATCTTGCCTTAAGGGAGAAGGAGGCGGAGCTAGTAAGACTCTCAGCTGAGCAGCAGGCCTTGAGGGCAGAGCTTGCTGCTGTGAAAGAGGGGCTTAGCTCCAGCACCGAGAGGGCTGAGAAACTCCAGGAAGAAGGACAGGTAAGACAGACATCTGACCTTCCACACACTACTGTTGATCAAGTCTCTTTTATAGAAGACCAAGTCAGATGAAAAAGTCATGTATTTGACCCAATTATCTTAAAATGACACCAAGCTTCTATTCATGCATGAACTTACCTCGACAACTAGAAAAAAAAAAACATTGACTAATAAGCTAACAATCACTAAAAGTTTTAAGCATATAAAGCATTTTTTAATTCCTAACTTAAAGGCGAAAAGTGTTTGTGATGATTCGATATGACTTGAATTCCCAACCTAACCTAAAGCTTAGTTTTGCCAGTTGGGTCTAACTCTGTCCCTTCACCTCCTTTGTTTGATTCAGACCAAAGATCGAGCTCTTGCCGATCTCGAGACGTACAACCATCGTCTGAAGGCGGAGCTGCGGGGCCTGCAGGAAGACCTGGCCGTGCAGGAGGAGGAACTGGCATATCAGCAGAGGGAGCTGCATCACCTGCGACAACGCTGCGACAAGCAGGAGGAGGACCATCACAACCAGTGCTTCCCACAGAAAGGTCAATACACATTCATGCATGTACACTATTTACTTTTTACTTGTTCAGAGATTTGGATGATTTTTGTCAAAATCATAGTAAAGATGCAGGTCAAAGATAGAGCAAAGAGCAAAGATAGAGCGGCTTTACTAGAAGTAAATTTAGGCGGAGTCTCCAAATCAAAACAATAAATCCAGTGCAAAAATGAAAACACAAATGTGTTGAAACACATGATGTCACATCACTTTGGCCCAGACACTGGTTTATCAGTTTATGGTGGTTTCATGCCATCACATACAACTTTTTGTAAGACATAATTTTTGGTTTGTCATTGATTGTTTTGGGCCTCTAGTTCGGTGAGCTTTGGTCAGAGAGTGATATGGTTTGGACTGTTGGAATCAGTGGAGCTGTAGTGTTAAAGATTGCTATCGCTGTGCATGCACAGTCATGAAATGCATGACTCTTGCATGTTTTATATTTTGTTTGGGGTTGGAATTGTGCTAAAGATGGTTATGATGGACTAACTAATCTGGAGTTGGCCCAGATACAGGTCCCCTAGGGCTGATAAGGTTAATGTATATGTAGGTCTGTCATTTTATATAAATATGAATATGTTGAATATGTATGTGCTAGCTCTTTCACCCGGAGGCTTTGAAGACCACTTGGGTGGGTCCCGGGATGAGGCCTCGCTGAGCTCCCCGGAGGTGCTGAGGAGACTGGAATGTTCTGAGGACCGGACCAGGGAACCCTTCCACGCTTCTGTCCTCCAGGGCTCCCGTCTAACCGAGCTGAGCGCTCTCAACAGCACGGCAGGGCTGGATCTGCCCCAGGGCAAGGCCTCACCCAAGGCAAGGATGATGGAGCAGCCACGCTCCAGGACCATCACGCCAGAGTCGGTCACTCGCAGTACCCGCTCCCCAGGCTCCGTCTCTGCCTCGGACAACTTCTCAATGGCCTGCTCACTGGATGTTGACAAAGTATGTGATCTAGGATGTTACATTCTCAATGCCTTGAGTCGGGTCAAATAGTGCTTTTGGACTTGTACAAATGTATTGTGTACATTTGTATTTTTTTTCTTCTTAGATGGATACCCTTGACCTGACGGCTCCACCCTCTCCAGTGGGCTCCATTTCCTCCCTGTCAGCTCCAGAATGGGCCAGCGATGGATATGGCAGCAGTGAGTATCACTGTGGGTTTTTGTTTTTGTGATATTTGAGTTTGGTATATTATACCAAATACATTCATTTGAATCATGTTGTGATCATCATTTTGTGTTGAAATACTGCATGAAATGTGTCTCATCAATGTCTCTCTTTTTCTTTCTCCCACTCCTCATTCTCTCTCTTTTCGCCCTCTCCTTGCCTCTCTGCTCTCTCTCTCCTACTCTTTGCCCCCCCCCCCCCCCCCGGGAGGGGGGTGGGGGGGCCGTGGGGCCCGGCGCTGCGAGGCGAGACCCCCCCGCTGACTCACTTGAATGCGTATCGCAGCAGGAAGCTGATCTTGCCGCAGGTGTCTCCCTGCTTTCCGTCGCTCTGGTCTCCCTTGGGCCGGTACAGCTCGGGTTTGATCTGCCCGATGCTCGTCACCTGCTCCTTCTCCTCCCCATGGAAGTCAGGGCTGGAGAGCTGGTGAGTCATGGGCTTGGGCCTGGAGACACACACACACACGCACACACGCACACACACACACACACACACACACACACACACACACACGCACACACACGCACACACACGCACACACACACACACAC
>JAOPJO010000124.1:11552701-11567712 GCA_027123675.1 Molva macrophthalma | reverse complement strand
ACACACACACACACACACACACACACACACACACACACACACACACACACACACACACACACACACACACGTGTGTACAAAAACACACGTGTGTACAAAAACACACGTGTGTACAAAAACACACGTGTGTACAAAAACACACGTGTGTACAAAAACACGCACACACGTGTGTACAAAAACACGCACACACACACACATGCCCACCCCCCTCGCTTTGGTAGAAACACGCTTTAATAACCACCCCCCATCCTGTGTGGCTTCACAACAGGTCATGCAGGGATCTCTTGAGCAGAAGGGGTCAGAGTTTGTGGCCCTCAGGGGTCAGTTGGAACAGGAGAAAGTGGCATGCAGCAACCTGAGGCGGGAGCTGCAGATAGAGCAGTCTCGAAACGGTCTGCTGGAGAAGAGGCTTGGCGACGCCCACAGTGACCTCCAAGAGGAGTGCAAGCGGTCTGCCCAGCAACAGGACCTCCACCTGCAGGAAAGGAGCCGGTTGGAGCGCCTGCTGGCAGAGGCGGAGACACGCTTGGACGACACCAACAGGAAGCTGGAGTTGGAAAAGGAGCGATGCGCTAGCACACTGGATGAGTTCGGCCGCCGACAGGAAGCCAACCTCGAGCGGGACAGGAAGTTGATCACGGACATGCAAGCACAGCTGGAGCAGGAGCGCAGGCAGGGGGAGGAGCTGGCGGCCGTGACCGACCGGCTGAGGGCAGAGCTTCTGCAGGTTAAGAGGAGAGGCGAGGAAGAGGAGGAGCAAAGAAGGCGCAGCGAGGTTCAGAGGGAGGAGGAGGCCGCTGCCCGTATTCGACTTTCCTTGGAATCGCTGAAGGAGCAGAAACGGGAGGCGAGCTGGGCGCTGGCGGCAGAGAGGGAGCGCTGCGTGCGCCAAGGCGCCGAGCTGGCCGAGTTGAAGGAACGGTTCCAGGTGGCCACAGACAAGGAGCGAGAGAGGGAGAAGCAGAGGGAGAGGGAGAGGAGGAAAGACAGCCAGAAGCAGATGGAGAGAGAGAGGCGGCAGGAGAGAACAAACAACAAATTGGTGAGATGACAATCTGTTCGGATGTTCTTATTAACGCAAGGGGCTCATGTTTTGTCACCAAGGTGTGAGTTTGATTCGCTTTTACAAGGAATTGCCAGATCTACTCTGTGTGACTACTCAGCCTACCCCGTGGACTGTTGCGACTGGTAGCCTGATTTGTCCAGCATACATCGGGGTGACAGTCCCACTTGTGATGTCAATAATGGGTAGATCCTGTGATGGCTTTTAACATGGGGGCTGACTGTGGCGTCCGAGATAAAGTTGAGCTTTTCGGACACTTATAGTATAACACTACGGTGTGGGTGGATGGTGAAGTTCCATCTCAGCAGCGACGTAATTAATGTCCGCGTCCGAGAGTTAGGCTTCCTGGACTCTTTGCAACGGTGTGTGGCGCATTTAATATACATCACTCAACATAACGACGGTACTAAAAAAGTATAAAATAGTTGGCGTTGGTCGTAACCATGGGGTTAACACGCCCCCCTCTTTCCTAGAACTCTTAACCCAAAATATATATTTTTAAATGTTATAGTGTTCGGATTCCAGCTGAAACAGTGGGTTCACTGGCTCTTTAATATTAAGAGTTGAGCTGTAATCTAAGTCACAGGTGACTGGCATTTATTTTCAGTGTGAGCTGGAGTTATTGAGGAAGCAGGACCAGCAGCGTGTGCAGGAGCTGCAGCAGACTCTGTCGGAGCTGGAGAGAGAGGAGAGGGAAATGGCCGCTCAAAGGCTGTCCGGCTCAGCCACAGCACCAGCCGCTCACCACACCAGAACTGGCCCGACTGCCAACCGTAGCGTCCAGACCGACGACGGATTACACGGCCATCAGGTATGGCATGGACTTTTTTTGTTTGTTTTCATCAGCACAACAACCAAGGGAGATTGCTGAAATATGATTGGTGGATTTAGATATTTTATTAATCACCCCATTCTATATACTTAATAATACTAAAATGTATTATTAATTTAATAATTATATATGTATTCCATAATATTAAAAAAATAATTTAATATGTGTTCATTTTTATAAAAGAAATGTGTGAATAATGTTCAATATTTTATACATTTTTATTAAAAAATTAAATTGCTGTAGTGAAGAGTATTTGTAAGGTCATTTAATTTAAATGAATTTGAAATCAAACTTTCTCAGACTCGGTATTCCACTGGGCAGGTGGAAACGTTGCTTGGGGAGAACTCGGAGCTGACGGAGCGCGTGGCATCCCTGAGCCAGGAGAGGGTCACCCTCAAGCACACCCTCACCTGCCTGGAGCGGCAGCTGCGCCGTGCTGAGAACGACCTCGCCAAGGTCACCATGGAAACGGAGAACAGACCCATCATCAGCGACGCAGCCAGCAATGGCAAGGTGAGACGGGGATCTTGAGAATATGAGCAGAACGATGGATTAAACTGAGAGCACTTCCGTAGCAACTTTCCTCCTCTTTTTAGAAACTAGCGGTGAAGTATGTGAATGTTTCTTTTGGTAACATGGTTGGCAGTTGTATCGCAACAGTTTCGTTTTGAATACAAATTTATCCAAAAGAGTGATAGCCTATTTTAAGTTATTGAACAGAGATACAATCCCCCCTCATCCTACACTGTTTTGCGCTTGGATTAAAAAGTGAAACTCTGTTACAATTGAATGAATAGAATCCTCTAAATACATAAGATAATTTGGAAGAAGGACAGAGCATGCTCTATATGAGGCGCATCCGAGAGAGGGTTAAGCTTCTCGGACACTTGTATATAACGCCATGGAGTGTGTTGATGTGTGGCGCTTTGTCTGGCCAGCAATTGATGATGATGATGATGATTCCTTTACTAAGAGGTGTGATTTCAGGACATCATGAACTGATGACAATGCCACTCCTCTCTACCTCCCTCCCTCCCTCCGTCAGGTGCAGCGTCTCTACGAGCGGTATCTGCGCGCCGAGAGCTTCCGGAAGTCTCTGGTGTACCAGAAGCGCTACCTGGTGCTGCTTCTAGGCGGCTTCCAGGAGTGTGAGCAGGCCACGCTGTGTCTCATCGCCAACATGGGGGCCCGCCCCTCGCCCACCGTCCAAACCCAGCGCAGACCCCTCACGCGCTTCCGGGCCGCTGTACGTGCCGTCATCGCGATCTCAAGGTGAACTACAACGTCATAACCTGAAGATGAACTGTTTATATCCAAGACAGGGAAATGGGTGTCATGGTAGAAAGCACAACATTTGAAACCTACACGGTCACTTTTTTACTACAGGTATTTAAGCCATTGATTATTATATCGGAACTATAAAGTTTCCCAAGAATAAACACATTCATCCATGACAATATTTCATTTTAAATAATAATTAAAACCTATTGAATATATACTATATACTACAATAAGAGTAGTAGAAATGTAGATGCAAAAGTGAGGGAGACATTATTGACAGTATATGCTACATTGTTGAAACTACACATTATTTACCTATTTCACATTGTCTGTCATTGTTCAAGGTCTAGACTGCTTAGTGTGTGTGCAAACATTAATTCATTTTCTCCACATTTAATTTTCCAGAATGAAATTCCTGACCAAGAAATGGCAACGAGCCATCAGGCGAATGTCAATATCTGGAAGTGTGAACGGACATTTTTCAGGTTAGATAAAGGACTGCTACTTGGGGTTTTTTGTGTGGTTTTCCGACCATTAACCTTTTGTACATCAACAGGTTGTCGACCGGAGGTTCTGAAGCTGCAGCAGCAGAGGTCCAATTCTGAGTCTTCACCTCCAACTCGAGACGGTAATCCCCTATCCAGAGACTCTGCGTCTACATTGGTCCCTCCGGTGAAGTCCCCCTTCAGACTGCACAACAGGTTGGATTATTTTCCAGAAGTTCTCTATTGTTTGAGACGGTGGCTCAGTTGTTGGCACCGAGTAGTTGGCGCAGGTCCCGTTTTCTCTGGAAACTCTGGTATCTAACAACAGAAAGCCTGTTTGGCTACTTACTTTGCATTCTCTTATTGTATGTGGTTATCTCTTGTGTACTGTGTCTCTGTACTTTGTTTAAACGTGCGCCCTATAATGTGAACAATTATTTCCTCTTTGAGGTCAATAAATGACTATTAACTCTAATAACTTTGCATGTAAGCATACCAAATAAAATAAAAACACATTTGCATTTGCAACAAAAAAAAAATATATACAGTTGTACAGCACTTTAGTGTTTTTCAATGCTCTGACTGGCCTGTTTGTTAACTAGGGCCTACTCTGGCCCCACTGCGGTCTCGGTGCATTCTGGGATGTCCCAGGACCCTGAGCGCTCCCTGACAGAGTACATCCACCATCTGGAGAAGGTCCAGCGCCGGCTGGTGGGCTCCAAGCCTGGTAAGAAACATGGCCTGGATGGGTACAGAAGAACCGTTTGGAGATCAATACCAATTTTTTTTTTTTTTTATGTACAATATATAATGTATAGGGTTGTAGAGCCCTATACACCTTTAATGGTATCGTGTAAAGATTGTAAGTGTCCCAACTTGCAAAAGGGCTTCTAGTTTTGAAGGAAACAATTTTATGTTTACACCACAAATACCACAGAATGTGGTGCATCTCATTTTGGGATCTGCTGGTTCCAAAAAGATTATACTAGGGCTACATTCATAACAGGTTGTTCTCCACATTTGACTACCTTTGGCTCCTGCACCATGTCACCTCTGTGCTCTATCATCTCCCAACCCAGTAAACAAGGCACACTTAGCCAACAGAGAAAATGAGAAGGCATTTGATATGATTGGTTATCGGCAGCGCTGGCTGAAGGAGAATAGGACTTGGCTGTACCTCAACTGCCTGTCGCCCCTACCTAAACGGCCCAGGCGAGTGTGGGTGTAAGCCGCTCACCCCACCCAAATAGTCAAAGTGAACCTCTCTGAGACAGGCTGCAAACAGTAGTCGATTTAAAGAACCCTAAAGGAGGTTGACATTTATGTTCTACTGGAATACTATTTCACAGCAAAGGTTTCCTTGTCATGAATCACCATTTTCTTTCACCACTTCTCCTGGGGAACTGAACGGTATACAACAGATTGAGGTTCACTGGTGCACTGCGTTACTTTTAGGGATGGTTGATCAAGTAGTTCTTGCATCAGTTTTGACTGACGTGTACCTTGAAAATAGGGTCGTTTTTGTTTGGTGGATTAAATATTGTCCTCACAGTAAGTCATCATTGCGGTCAGTGCGGTTGGATCCATTGCATTACAACAAACACGTCATGCAGGTGCCGACTTGCTCCCTTGCATATCAATTCAACATGGATCGCCAACTCTTACCCAATTTTTAAATGTATGAAAGATACCATATGATCAAGGCATTGCCTTTGTGGCTTAAATACACCTGTGTGGCATGGATCTTCATAAGTGTGTTTTTTTTAAAACCTTTTTAAACTAATGCTTTATTTTCTAAACCAGGTTCCTCAGCCCTTCATCTCCAAACCAACAAGTCGGAGCACTGAACAAATGAATGTGTCCTCAGATGTTGGAGGTTCCATGTCAACAAATAAGATGTTTTTAGAAATGTTTTAGATTATTTTAATATATAAATTACATAGTAGACTATGACTTTTTTTGTACACATTTTCTTATTGGCTTTTTCTATACCTTAAAAATGTAAATGCCATTCTTAATGTGTTTAACAGTTTTTATGTAGTGTTGCTTGATATTTTTCTACCTTTATGCATTGGTAAATGTTCTGTATATAAATGTTTTTTTGGTTGTAAGGTTTTCAATGTATAAATGTAAAACCTTTGTTTATACATGTATTGTGGATGCACTTGAGTAACAAGATCAATACAACTAGCAATTGTGTAAATGCACTAAGGTGATCATTTGTTTTATGTTTTGTAATAATTTTTCTACATGAAAAACAATAAATATTTTAAATGACATATTTCAAAAAAGAGCACGAATTAATTATTTGTTTCAAATAACAAGGAAATATGTTATGTTATATTGTATTTGATATCACAGGCTCTGCTTCAGGGCTGAAGTCTGCAGTCCATAACCTGTGGATAAACAAGTGAGAGCTCTTTATATTATGTAATCACGAAAGAGGCGTAATTGTATTTAACTAAACTGTATCCCGTTATCCGAACAGCGATTGGCTGTTCTTATTATACATACGCGTCAACGACAAGCGCATCTGCCAATGACCGAAGGCATCTTTTTTCCATCGCTGGTTTCTATTAGTTCAGAATGGAGTTTCCGCCCCCTTTTTTTTTTTTTTTTTGATAACTGGATGCCTTCTTTCATGACGCACGTTCTATCAGTTTCAACACACCGAGGCTAAGCTAACGTGGCTTCGCAGATTGTTTTGGTTATGACACTTGTAAAATAGACCTGGCCCCTAAAGGGGACCGAGTTTCTGTTTTCACCTTTCTTTCTGGGATGTACGGATGGATAGTTGATGGAATATCTTCTCTTTTTGAACCGGTTACGGACCAAAATCGTACTGAGTGGCCTGACAATAGTGCGCAGGTACCCGGGCGAAGTGCTGTAACCACGGGTATACACCGACCAGAGAGCCACGCCAGACCGGCTAAACGCAATTATCAAAGGTTGGTGTATGGTTTCGCTCTCTGTATTATACAACTAAACTGAATATTAGCCGACCGTGCCTTGCTACGTCGTATTTATATATCAGAAAATGATTAGCAAAATATTGGCTAGCAATTCAATAGCAAATGTCAGCCTACTAGCTTGCGTTGGCTAAACCCGCACATTTTAGCACAGCTATGCCAACGCAGCTTACTATCCTGCTGTTGATAATATCTATTTGGTGTCTAAATGTTTTGTTTCAGTGTTCATGTTTCTAACGGCGCCTCCAAGGGTGAGCAACGAGAGGCCAAGCGTCGCAAGTTAGGTTTGTAACGTTAAACTGTGTTTCTTTCATTGCCTTTATTGCGTTCAGCAACACTTAACCCTAGCTGCACGATTGTATACGAATTTCCTGTGTTGTCTTTTTCAGATGTTGTGTTGAGCTTTGTCAAAAAGGCTGTTGCAGGGGTAGCTGGCCTGTTTAGACTGCGGAATCCACAGAACAAAAACTGCGAAAGGTATAGGAGATATGAAGAATCCAAGGTGTGTTAATTATCATATCTGCAATCTCACACTCCACAAACCAAAAGGGCTACCAACTTATTCCATATAGAAGCCTGTGTTCAACCCTATATTATTTATTTTCTCTTTATTCAGAACCAACCGGTAACCCTAATGGGTATAGATGAGCTCCAAACTTCATGGCTGACCGGCACTGAATGGAGGATGGGTATGTAAGAGAGTCTGGAGAAGGACAGTCGCAGACTCCTATCAAAGAAAGTCTTCCCCATAGGTCTTGTGGTTCTTGGGTTAGGCTGTATTTGCATTCATCCCTCAACCCCTGTTTTGTTATTCCTCTCATTGTGTTTCTCGAAACCCCTCAGACTTTGTCCATAACCATTGCCAAATGCACACTTTATACTATATATTTGAAATTTCTATATTGTATACATTTATTCTATATATTGAATGTCCTTGTACAGTTGCATTTTGTATCTCCATTCCTACTCCACCATCATATCAAATAATTCCTTGTATGTGCCTGCTTACCTGGCAACATTATTTATTTTGGATCGTTGTCTGCAGATAAGTCCGCTGGAGGACCAAACGAGAGGGACGGGGGAAGGAGGAGCTCCTTCTCTAGCTCCTCGCCTCTTTCCATCAGGAAATACAGGCAAGTGATTCGGTCATGGGATACTAATGTTTGATCAAAATGAGCTGAAAAGTTATAGATTGTAATGGAAAACAATTGCTCTTAATCCAGTGGAGCAGGGCTGTCGGGAGGGATTTTCGATGGAGGAAAAGACGGAGGGCAGGCGCTGCCCTCTAGGTCTGCCCTGGGTGTTGGCCTCGGAGCGGCTTCCGCCAATGCAGAGCTCTCGCACCTTTGCTTTGGACACAACCGCTGCTACAAACCCAGTCTCACTGTGGAAGAGGTAACGGTGTCCGGTGGCTTTGCCTCGACTTGTGTTTCAGCTTTTGGTGTCTGCAACTCCAAGCGCAATCACTGTTTCGTTACCAACCAGTTTTCATGTGTTAATTGTGTCTCCTAGGCCTTAAAGCAGAACGATAAGGAGCATTACAGGCGTCTGTTGGAGATGGTGGTGACGGAGAGGTACAGCAAAAGCCAAACGCTGCCTTTTAACAGAACAAATCCCCAAGAGTAAGTGTAAAATGTCACACAAATCAAATCTTAAAATACTGTTGTGTCATTTTGAGTTAATCGCTTTTAATACATTTAAAAACTATGTATTAACTGCCCTCCCCCCGTGTTTCCTTTCCAGCGTGTCACCTCCCCAGGGTGAGCGCAGACAAGGATGTTTTGCAAGAGCCTTTGACTCCATGCCCAGAAAGACCGGATCCATTTCAGGTAAACCCCTCTGCTGTCCCTTCTCCTCTGGGTATTCTGCTAAGTGAGTTGAACATGACTTTCAAAGAGTTACTTTTTTAAAATGTATATGTTGAAATGAGTAGGAACAAGGAGGGGTTATTCACAGGTGCATATATCCAAACTAGCTTAGAAATGTGGTTGACAATAACTAAAGCATGAAACGTGTACAAATGTACATGCTGCACCAACATGTTTCCTAGAGCAACCAATAATAGACCAGGATAACTGATATTAAGTGCATACAAATCAATACAATATCACAACAGAAGTACAATTAAATATATCAATATTGCTACAAGACATGTTGTGCATTTATCTAAGATGAAGGCCTTACAATTCTGTTATACAGCAACCCCAAGTGTGTACTCATGGAGAAATGCATCTGCAACTAATGACGTCAAGGACAGGTTTGTGCTTTTAAGTACTCAGTCAGCTAGCATTACTATGCATGCTTATATATTTTAACCCAATTGTGAAATGGCTGCCTATTGTCCACAGGAGGCCTGACGTTATATTCACTAAGACACTAAATGGAGCCTTCCAGGATAAACATGGCAGATGTGCAAAGGTAGCAATCTCGCCTGCTAAAGTGGGTATATAAGGAATAGAAAATAAGGGAATTCAGTCGCACCTTTTCATTTAATCAACCATGTCAAGTCTCTGACATATTACATCTTCTCCTTCTTCTAACCAGAACCATCCATCCGACATCGACCTGTCCACCGAGGTGGCTACGCGTCTCCATCTGGTGGACCGGGTGACCCCGGTCTTGACCCAGCAGAGCGACCAACCCCCGACACACGCTAGCCTCACGCGGCATAGTGACGAGGACCTGCCCCGACTCACTAAGGTCAGAACCAACAAAATGTTTTGCAATGTCATTTGTGACGTGTGCCTATGTCGGGGCAAACTTCCTCATTATCTCTTCTCATCACCTGTAAAAAGGTAACAGGATTTTATAGTGCTAGATACACCACTTACACCTCGCAAAAAGACAGCTGTAGGAAACCTTGGAATGTAGGATAGCATATACAGGACTCTCTTGAGAAATACCCCAATCTCAATGAGAGTTCCTGTTTAAATAAAGGATATAATTAAAAAAAATGACCTGCTCATATGGGTTTTCCTGTGTGTGTCCAGGACATGGCAGCGGAAGTTAGTGCCGCCCTGACCCAAGCTGACCCCACCCTGGTGCTGAGTGCGGCCTTCAAGCTGCGCATCACGCAGAGAGACCTGGCCACTCTGCGGGAGGGCAGCTGGCTCAACGACGAGGTACATGTGCTTGTGAGGCCCAATGGTGGAACTGGTCAATGGTCCCTGGTGGTTGCCTGCATGTTCTTCTGTTCCCTGTACAATAAGCCTTGTGTTCGTTCCATCGCCTTATACTTTTTTAATGAATAAAATCTTGTATTTTTTGTATCATTTATAATTACTTGGTTTACAGTGTCCTTACTGCTGTATTATACAGGGCTCACACGAAAGGCAGCCACTGTCTCAAAGTGAATTTCCCTGTTTAAATAAAATAAATAATTTGGAGCATGTTACTAAACATCTCGTTTTAAGCAGAGGGGATAATAAGAAGGAACCTCTCACTTTCGTGCCCTGATGGGTAATCACTTCCATAGTTTTGTGTGATTTACATTAATTCGAAAGTGAATGGAGATGCATGTCAGTGAGGAGCAGGCTTGGCAGTTAGGTGATCTTGCTCAAGGATGCCAAAAGGGACACTGCGGCTGTCGGGGGATCGAACCCAGTACCTTACAGCTGGGAGTAGAGCACCCAGGCCAAAACACTATGCTGCCAAACCCTGTACATATTGTGCATCCTCATTGTACAACTTCCCCTTAGGTGATCAACTTCTACCTCTCCCTGATCATGGAGCGCTCGTCCAGCCAGGCAGCCCCGGGGCCACGGGTCTACTGCTTCAGCACCTTCTTCCTTCCCAAGCTGCGTGGCGGGGAGGGCGGGCAGGCTGGAGGCCACTGGGCCGTGAAGCGCTGGACGAAGGCTGTGGACCTCTTTCTCCATGACCTCATACTGGTGCCACTGCACCTCGACGTCCACTGGGCGATGGCAGTAAGTCGGAGCTAAAATGGCCAGAACGATTTGCAAAATACTGCCTGATGAAAAATGATTCCTTTTTAAGATGATTCAATGTTGTCAAAGCATTAATGGAGCGTGATCATGGGCAGCATTTACCGATCATCTTCAGAGAAACAATGGGTGTTCATCACTTCTTAGGGAAATGTTACATTGTAGACCCAAACCACTATAGAAAACATACACATCTAGGTGGTGATACTAATGCAAATATTTTGTAATATTTTATTGTATTCGTTGTGCTTTTTCTTTTAGGTGATAGATCTAAGAAGCCAAACAGTGAAGTCGTATGACTCAATGGGTCAGAGGCATGATGACATCTGCAGTCTTTTACTGTGAGTCTACATTGTAATCTTGTGCTCCTAACTACAGTTTGTTAGCCAAAGATAAATATATGGCCTGATATTGTTTTTGAATTTTAGGATATAGAAATCCCACCATTGTGAAGGTTGTGTTTAATTGTAATCTTTTAGAAAAGCCCCCGTTCGTTTTGCCTTTAAATAAACTCGACATCCTTGCTTTTCTCCCCAAGACTCTTCTTGAGGGAGGAGCACAAAGTCAAGAAGGGAAAGGACTTGGACACTTCAAGGTGGACCGTTGGCAGTTTAAGGGTCAGCGTAAGTTCCCATGGACCTCAAATTGACATCCACACAATCTGGAGAAAAAGATCAAGTCTGTATTTCTTCTCAAGACTTACCTGACCCTTTTTATTTTCACATGTCTAGGAGATTCCCCAACAAAAGAACGGCAGTGACTGTGGTGTTTTTGCATGTAAATATGCAGACTACATATCTAAAGGAAGGCCCCTCACCTTTAAACAGGTAGATGTTTTATCTTTGTCCGCCATCTGGGACTCTAGCTAGCCATAGTCCATCTAACTCCATAGGAAATAGTTCTTACTTGTAACTAGGAAACGGTAAAGAGTTAAAGTACAAAAATCAGCGAATTTTCGGGTACTTTTCTTCAACACATCCCTCATCTGGATAAGGCGGGATATGCTGTGTTTGCTTAGAATTACTACTTTTGTCAAGCTACACCCGATTAGCACATGTATTGAACGGATAGACCGAAAATAACAAAGTTGGTGGCCATGTTTTTTAGAACTATCTCAAATGGTTAGATGGCTACAATGCTAGAGTACCAGAAGGGGCAATTGTATCTATGTTTTTTCTCGACACATTGCCACAACGCTTGTTGTTAAACATGTGCCTCTCCTCTTCTTTCTCTTTAGTGTCACATGCCCCTGTTCCGGAAGGTCATGATTTGGGAAATCCTCAATAAAAAGCTACTCTAGAAGTTTGCAATCAACACTCTTCATCAAGTGGTTGCTAGGAACACGGATATTCCTCATTGTGGAAACCCAGCTGTGTGCATAATAATTGAAGGACAATGAAGATGTGTAAATGGACCAGAAAATTGAAATTTAAGCCCTTACCGGCTATCCATATTTTGGTGTCCAAAACTGGCTCACTGGTCTTAACAGACTAATCAATTTCACATTGGCTAATCTCTGAGTTGTAATTAGGGAAGTTATTGAAATGTGAGAACAGTATATCTGTTACCAAGACTTTGGCACTACTGATTTGAGATTGAGTTTTGTTTTATATTTATCTTTGGATTGTTTTCTGCTTTGATACTGCCTAAAGTGCCTTGATTGTATTATTTTTAGCAAACATTAAAGGTGTTATATTTTGTATATCTTTAAATCGGATCTAATGAAGAATTTAGTTTTGTTCATATAGTTGTTTCCCTTGGTCAAAAGAGAATCCAACTGTCTGTACCGGTATTAAAATAATGTAGATGCAAAGTAGTCACATACTGCAACAAATACAGTTGCAGTATCCGTTTCAATTTCTCCATCTCCAATTGGAGATGGAGAAATTGAAGGAACAAATTCCAGCTCATTTGACTTTACTACAGAAAATAAATAATGCATATACATTTGGCTAAGATTTTACTAAATTCTGTAAATTTAAAGTAAAAGCATGTATGGTATTTCATTAGTTGCCTAGGTGTGAATGCGTGTATTGGTTAGTTTGCAAGCATGGTAGTTCCTTTCTTTTCCTTCTGCTAATCTAAATCTGTGATGGTCCATACATTTACGAATTTCTTTCATGCAAAGCGGCTTAGGTATACTACTGTATACATCTGCAAGTTCAGATTTATGCGAAGAATCTGACATTTCCGGTAATAAAGCATTTATTTTGTTACTTGTTTTGCAATGTTTATTTTTGTTATTACTGTTATAGAATCTGTTTCAAGTTCTGAATTTGTTTTTATTAAGTGTGTTTAACTTTGTAGATTTTCTTTCTGGGTTAATGTCGTGCCTAGGTAGGTGATTCTGGGTCATTCATTTGATTTTTGAAACATTATCTGGAATCAGCGGTAGGGGGCGGTAGTGCAATCAAGACAATATTTCAGGGGTGTCTAGCTCTCAAAAGTTTCAAAATAAGGTGTCTTCACCGTAGTGTTCTTAACTGCGGACTATTCGACCACCCAATGAAATAAAGGTTTGAGATTCTAGGCAGCGATTCCTGAAGAATAAATAATGCTTAGCTGAAAAAGTTGGCTGTCGGCGCAACTCGGCTGCGCGTACAGAGCGATCGCATCAAGGATTGTATCCGATAGTTGTTTTATGCAATGTATGGACTTGTCAATAACTTATGGCACCAATTTTACTCACTATTGCTGTAATGAGAAGTTGTGCTCTCTATTAGGCGGGTATTGCGTGTACATTGTTACTTTCTTGAAACGATAGCTTGCTAATTAGTGCGCTTACTTTATTTCGTTCCACAAATCTATTCAGCTGTATTTTAGAGCTAATCTCTGAATCCCGTTGCACTTGTTTTCTGACAATATAATGTCTAGAACACCGCTCCTTGTTTTCCGTCTCCATTGGTTCTAAATACACCAACAACGGAGTTTACAAAGTTCTCTCAGAGAAATATTTAAATGTTTCGAGATGAGATTGTTTTTTATTTGATAGGATTCATTAGTTAATCTTGTAGTAGTTAAGGGCCTGCATTTCTTAAAATACTAATGTATTTTAAATAGGAGCTGACTATTGTGGGACAGAAGGGAGAATTAAATATTAGGCCAACATACAAATGAAAAAATATGTATTTATTTATTAAATAAATACATAATAAATGAGTGAGTTAGGGGTTTGTCAGATTGCGGTCCACTCCAAAATGTATTTATTTCAAACAGCGTATGGTGAAAATGCTGACCAATGTGGATGATCTGGACGCATGCTAAACCATTGTTCACTCTGTGCTATGTACAACCTGTAGGTAAGAAGTGAGCGTCTGGGATAAGGAGCCCAGCGGGCGCAGGATCCGGCCAGATTTCCCCAAACAGCCGACTGCTACGTTGGGAGTCTACATGGGACTGCCCACATAGTCTTTTCTGACTTGACAGGCATCGAATTCAGACCTTACTGGCAATAATGTAATGTTATCATTTCCTTTATTTGTTTTGTATATTACTGACGTTTCCCTTTGCATAATCTCAACTCCTGTGTGCAGAGTGTATCCTAATTAAATTATTATATAGCCATGCGTGTCATGCGAATAGCGTCTTGATACGCTTGCCGAAAATAATATTTTTGTGCAGGGAATTTTTGCATGCATTATTTGCATCCGATCTCTTTTGTTTTACAGAATATAGAGCTTGTCCTACCGATTTGCCTTGATAAAAAACCCTTTGCAAGGATACATAATATATTTGCGATGTCTGAATTGAGTAGCTTTAAGCCTTGGCTAAACATTTATCGTCCGCCCCTTGGTTGATGTAATCATCCAGTTCTACAACAGAGTTGGGGAGTCATTGTTTTTCATCGTCCCACGAAGAATTATATTCTTTTTTATCTTCATAAAGAGGTTGGTAAGAATAATGTCACCAAACGATTTTGCTGATCCTCGGTCCGCTTGAACATCGATTTTGGTTTGAGTTCTTTAGTAAAATAGGGTTTCCCCGATCAACTAGTCCCTGCTATATGAGCTGAAAGGGGTTCTTCTGACTTACCTCTGGCTACATAGTGTCAAAGTCTATTTCCTGCATGATGGCTGTTACAATACATGGAAAAATAAGACGCAACCCTCTTTATAAGGTTTGTTTTTTAATGTATACAACACGAGACAATGGCAATGAGTGAAAAATATGAAAACAACATGACACAGGCAGTGAAGAGAAAACGTGATGCATGAGAACATATGACAGACAATCCGTGTATCTTTCGTTCAATCCATATCCGTTTGGAAATCATAACACGAAAAACGAAAAGTGACCTGTTTTTTCAATAATCAATCTTTCATTTACATTATACCTTATACAAAAGTCCCACTTTTCTTTATTTAAACACAATGCATGACCAGAATATCAAGTATGAGAATAAGGGCCCAAATGTTGATTTTGAAAATTACATTTTGC
>JAOPJO010000124.1:11391307-11402907 GCA_027123675.1 Molva macrophthalma | reverse complement strand
ACTGACATCTTTCTTGTGAGCGAGAGAGAGAGAGAGAGAGAGAGAGAGAGAGAGAGAGAGAAATTAACTGAATCCTTGACAGTCTGATTTGTAAACCTGTTTTCTATGCCACCCACTTCCAATCTTTTATTTTCTTAAACACTTTTTCTCGTTATTCACTTATGGCACTACTTGGCGCAGCTGATTTGTCTAGCACCTTATTTAATGTCATTTTTTATATTGATTAGATAGCTGCTGTCTACAGCCCTGAATTCAGGAGACTAGGCCTCGGAAATAGAAGCCTACTCAGCCAACAGCGCATCAACGGAAATCTATTAAGAACAAGTTTGTAAACCTCTTTATGAACGTTGACAATTAAGAGGAACTAAAAAGCGTTTCAACCAAAACTGTGTGTAGATTACATCATCAGAATTATGAACTTTGAAGGCATCTTTTCAGTCCCCCTCTTCTTGTTGCTAAATGTTGAACAATTGTCGGTCCAACTGTGATTCAGATAAATGAAATCGAAGAGAATATCTGACATATAAAAGTAAATTCCATCCATTTGAATGCACTCACTCACTCACTCACACACTGGAGGGACAGCACTGGAACAACACACAAAGGGGGTAATACCCTCTGCAACCCTTGTTTGCAAAAATACTTTAAATATTTCAGTCACCGTAGACACCACGACTCTCTGAGTTTATTGGGAGATAATGATAATCTATGGGACTCAAGCCAGCACCGTGGTCAGAGGTTGTGCTGCTGCTGCTGAGTCGGATATCCTAGCGCTACGCTAACTTGGGCGTCTGATTACCACAGACAGCCTGGTGCTCTACTGCTTAACGCATGCACGCACGCACGCACGCACAGTGGTAAAGACATGGTCTTTACCACAAACGTTGGAACAGCTCTCTGTCTCTGGCATAATATACATATGAGTGGCCTCAACCGGGTCCTCATCCAGCTGAAGCACTCTTTTTCTATTACTTTTTTCCTGTTTTAAGTTATGGACCTGTCAACAGTTTATTATTAAGCGCTAAAACCATTTGACTGGGTCTTGAACAAAACATAGCAGTTTTGTGGGCAAATATAAGGCTCGATCCGATTCATTTACCATGTTGTTTTCAGTTAATATTCTTGGCCATCTTTGAATCAACAATTGATGTTTGCATGCCAGAGATGTACTGCCAGGTGTTTAAAAGTGTCATGGTGAGTATTTCCTCACCACATGGCTTGTGATCCTGTTCATATCAAACACATTTACTGTGTTTGAAACAGATTTACTGTGTCTCGCACCTCACCTTGACATTAATCTCCCGTTGTATAATCAGAGGGAGTTTTTGTTGGCCTGTTATATTGCAATTCCTTACACTTGAACTTGACTCAGTCAATACAGCCAAACACTAATCAAATGCAATGTTCAATGTGCAGTAAAACAATATATCTACAAATACAAATATAGACCATTTAGACAGGTAAGAGCTTTACCTTGGCTTATAGAAATATCCCATGTATTTATATGCAGCGATATTTATATAGATTAATATAGCATATTGTGGTATCTTTGTCTGGGGGGCCTCACCCATGAGAGCTACTCATCTGTACGGGGGCCAAATGAGCAGTGACAGAGCCAACCAGAAACATGATTATAACAAAATATTATCGGTAAATGATACATTGTTCGTGTAATCATTAGCCATTCTGTTATCTGGTAAAAGTTGACAGTAGCCATCGCTATACAAACATGCAGTCATAAAAAATTGTTGAGTTAATTAAACAAACAAATTGTACTTTTCTTCATGCTCTTCAAATGCATCCAATGGTAACTGGATCAGTATGAGGTTTTTCTGAAGTGGAAAATAAATGAATCAAACATTGATTTGTTCTTCTATGAGCTTTGAACTATGTTGAACATTAAACAGTTGGATAGCCACTGGACTATTAATATATGAAAGTATGTTGTAATCTTACTATTTAGTGGTGGAGCAAGTGAATTTGGCTATATTTCATTAGTAGCAGGTAGTAGTTGGGCATCTTTCTCAAGGCTGCAGGTCGGCTGGACATGGGGGGGATCGAACCCAGAACCTTTTGGCTGGCACTACTTCACTTTCCTGACCCCTGGTTCTGGTGTTGGCCAGAGTGTTGAACGCTTTATATGACCTACGTTTAATATAAAAGGGTTACTTTACAATGGTACTGTACCCTGGGCTTCTATTGAACACTGCTACTCCACTATGGCACACTGCGTAGCTCGGTAGTTTGGCTGCATCTGTCATAACATCTCCCTTTAAAAAAAAAAAGGGAGATAACATCAAGGCTTGGTCAATTTGACACCAGAACGCCCGGTACAACTGTTAAAATACCTTGTGGAGCCGTTGCCAAATACACCAATACACCAATTTACCTCCAACATGGTGTATGTAGTACAGAGCTCAGCCTAGCGCAAAGTGAATTACAGTTAACTTAGGAGGCCCACTTGTACTGCTACCCAGGGTGCCGACCTTGAGAGACTAATTACCATTTTAATGCAAAATAAATGTTTTTTTCCTCTTCCTACTGTAGAAAACAAATGACTGTAGAACAAATTAAGACGGAACACTTCCTACTGTAGAGAACGCATTACTGTAGAATGTATTAATACAGAACACGTCCTACTGTAGAAAACACAGTAGTGTTCAACATATCAATACAGAACACTTCCTATTGTAGAAAACACATTATTGTAGATCAGATTACTGTAGAACACCTTTTGGCATCAGCGGACTGAGACTGTGTTTCCTGGCTGCTCAAAGCGCTGTATCTTCTCTAGCAGCAGTAGCAGCAGTGTTGCGTGATTCCGTCTCCGAGGTGGTGTGTTTTATAACACAACGCACTACGCCGTCGCAGGGGACGTGATACCGGCCAATTACAGCGGCTACATCTCAGGTTGTCGTAATACGATAAATTATCCGCCGGGGACCCGGGTACACTACGGGTGCGATGCTGCGTGTGTGGGTTTATTGAACACGCACACACACGCACACACACACACACGCACAGCCGCGTTATTTGTCCAGAATATAAATTTTGCTTGGTTGAGCCCGTTGCGTGTATTATGTAATAATCACTTATTGATTTATTGACTGACAGCATCTGTAGAGGAATGAGACACACACATTGTACAAATCAATATAAGGCTGTATCAGGCTTGTGTTTGGTATGATTTTTCCAGGATTTTCTTTTTCTATCTACATTTAAAAAATACAATCATGAAGTGGTAAAGTACCTGGCTGTATGACAAAAAAGAATCGTAGTTGAAAATGCAATGAATTAATTTCAATTTATTAAACTGTCGATTGCTATCAGTAATCTACAGTCTCCAATCTACATATTTTTCCATTTTTGCTTGAACCCAACCTTTTGTTTTTCACTAAACAACACACACAAAATATGATACTATTTTAAGTATGTTAAAGTACCGTCTTCCGGTAACCCCCGGCAACCACCGTTAGATTCCACAGACCTGACCAACCAATCAGCGACGCTACCGAACCGGTTCAGCTCCGTTACACTCGACCTGACCTGACACCATACAGTCCCAAACCGTCGGCCCCGGACTCAGCCAATCAAATATAGCCATCGTCTGGCTTATGACCCACGCCGGTTGCCGTGGCAACACAGGGCCTGCCTCTCGCGGTGCATGACGTGCATGTTAAGTGGTTCACAGATGCTCCCCTGACGTCTCTCTCACTCTGCTGTTTTTTTTATACATACACAGACGGTTACATTGTCGACAAAGCAGCCCTTGACTCTTTCACACAATGCGCCCGTAACACTGCTGTGTGGGTGTGGGGGTGAGTGGCTAGGTGTGTGTGTGTTCAGTAATAGCTTCTTTCACTTCCACACAAGGACCAATAAACAATCTGTCATATTTAAATAAGTCTCACAGTATGTTTCATAGCTATCTCTCTCTTTCACTCTCTAGCTAACTTTATAATCTTAGAAGATACCCACTCATACACACCCATTATCTTACAGACACAAACACACACACACATGTTCAAACAATAACGTATGTTGACAACCGCAGCAGTCTATAATGTCAGTGTTGGTTGGTTGGTTTAAATTCCAGGTAGAATAGAGGAGCAGTCAGCGCATGGCCTTCAGAAGCAGGCCTTTACCCACCAACACTGCACACTCCTAGGCTGTGTAATACGGTGGATGTCTGTGTGTAGAGATGAGGAAATGTGATGTTCATTGGGGATTATCGCTTTCACAGACTTGATCACACACACACCACACACCACACCACACACACACTCACGTCCCAATGTCCCCAAAATTGTATTTTAACAGGGAAAATAACTCACATCACAACTTCAGATACAGGCTTTTCCCTGGAGAGAGACATGCAGACAGACAGACAGAGACATAGACCAAGGGAGTGATAAAAAGAAGGATGGAGGGATACAGACAGAAAGAAGGAGACACAGACTAAATATTGTGAGATACACAGAGGAATATCCACTAATCGAGAGGGATGCAAAGACAAATTGCTAATGATTCACATGTGTGTGGGTGTCTGTCTCTGTGGTCCTCTCCCCTCTGTGGAGTCCTAGTAGAAAACAATGTAATGTTTCTTTATAACCGACTGACCAGTGACCAGTTTCATTCATGCTCATGAATATGAACTGTCGAAAGCATGTCGTTTTACTGAAATCACATATTGAACTAGACATATTGTAACCAACTTTAAAATGAAAATGTAAAATAAGAACAGTTTAACTGTATTGTGTCAATAAGTATTGTATTTGAAAAAGCTTGGAAACCATATTGTGTGTGTGATCAAGACATTCTAGATCCTTCCAACCACAGAATAAAATACAAATTATACCAGAAATTTAAGAAAAACAAATTCTGTTTAGAAAGTTTGAAGAGATGCTTTTCTTCATCGTCTTTACACTACAACATGATCACTAATCACCTTTATCATAAGTGTTATTTTAAAGGAGAGTGTCAATAATCAGATTCTGAAAACATCTACACGGTCTGAACCTTATTGTTTTCAGTCCCAGTCGGTTGGTCACAGTTTGAGTGTGCTGCTATACATGTGTCGGAGACACAGAGGCAGCCCCTGCCAAAGCTGTTCCTTCATACAAACCGTGAAAAAGAGAGTATTTAAATACACACTTTCTTAGCCTGCCCCCTACTGTTGCCCAGGCCTTGTTTCATTCACACAGTCACACACACACACAGACACACACATATATTCACACACTCACTACTACTGCTGAGGACAATACACATGCTACAAAGTATTTAAAGTGATAAAAGTGACAGCAAGCTCCAGGAGTGTTTTACAGAGGGCTAAGAAAATTTTCTAATACGACCTTTACCTGGGTAGAATTAAATGAAACTGTTAAGACTACGGTGTTAGACTTGGGGTCGAGGACTTTGTGGATCATACCGCCCCCGCTGGTTAAGTGGTGGTACTGCACAAACAGGATTCTGCTGCTTCATTATCATACAAACAGGTGGTTAACCGTTGCTTAATTGTTTCCTTTCCCTCTCGCCAGTCGTCCTAATGTCTTTGCCCTCAGAGTCAAACTGCTAATGTGTCTACAAAGCATCTTGTAGTTGTTTCTGCTGTTTTGTCTGTGAGGTTGGTTTCCACTGGTGGCTATACTTCCTTTAATTTGATTTAATTTAGAAAACATTTTGCAAAACACTTCCTCTCTTACTTTCAAATTCGTATTGCATTATACCACTCAAATTTATACCACTTAAACGTAATATTTTTATATATTCCGTTTAAAATTATGATACATTTATTTTTACTTGCCACATCACCAGTTCCTATTCTTACTTTTAATCAAAGTTATGTACACAAAAACCACATAGACACATTTGCTAAACGTATTTTGTAACTTCAATGAGTACATCAACAAATGGTCCACCACATTATTTGGCTGTTGTAGTTCTCAACGTGGCCAGTTGGTGTCTCCCTCTCCCCTGGTTTTTACCCTGTCGAACGTCTCTCTGAGAATGACATTAAATTGTCTCCCATTGGTTTGACTGATGGCTAGTAGTCATGTGGCCTTTCTGCTATACACAACAGGCCTTAACAGCCCATGCTTTCAACTTCTCAGGAATATATTTACATAATTAATAATAATGCATGTGTAAGCTTGATAACTTATAATAACACCATATGCATCATAACTCAATGACTGCGTAGATTGACTAAACATCCTTTTGTGTGTGTTTGTTCTTGTGTTGTTTTGTTGTCTAGGGCGCGGAGATTGTTAAGCTGCAGTGTGAGCATCTTTCTCATCGAGTAAACCCCAAACGAAGACCACCCCCTCCCCCCCCCCTTCCAGTCACACCACCGCCATCAACTTCGCTGCCTGACGACGACCCTGACGACGGTCACACACACACACACAAACACACACATAGCTTGCAGATCGTGTTGGACCCCTGATTGGCCAGGATGATCACATCCGAGCTTCCCGTCCTGCAGTAAGTCCCGGGTCTTCTGAGGTCACCTGGTTAATTCGGGGAAATGCCAAAAAAGCCAACATTTAATAAAAATGTTTGAGGTGCCGGTGGCCTTTGAAGCATTCTGCTTCACATGTGGTCCGGTTTTTCACATAAGACACGCCCCAGTGGGTTTACCAGTTCCCAAAAACAAAAAATGCCTGGGATGGTTTGGTTTTAAGAGGGTTAACATTAACGTCCTCCTAAAGTTTAGCCGTACCTCTTTCATAAGACGCTTTAAACCATATTTTGTGTTCAAAACGTCCTGCCGAAACGGTTGTCTTGTCGTTGTTGTCTCATTGTCGTTGACCCTTCTCAGGGACTCGTCCAATGAGTCAGGAGCCCCCGACGCCGTCAGCCTGAGCATGAGCATGAGCGAGATCGAAGACCCTGAGGTGAAGGGGAAGAAGAAGAGGGGGAGGCCCGGGAAACAGCAGCAGGTGAGGGCTGGTCTTGATTTCCTCTCGGTCCTCTTTTGGTCTCCTCTGGGTCCATCTAGCGGCCCTTTTTGGACTGTTCATTCCGTCTTGTTGATTTGTGTGTGTCTGCATGTAACCACCTGTGTAAGAAAACAAAATAAAAAAATAAGTAACTATATATTTCAAGCCAAGTTGAAGTAAATGATTAGTAGAAGAAATCAAAAAAATGAAGGCCCATGCCTCATTCAATGCAATTTAATAATTAAGAACTTATTAAATGCACTCCACACATTTAATGTATGCAACTCAAAAGGCAGCAAAAACAAGCATTGTGTGTGTCTGGGTCTCATGTGTGACCACTTTTTTAATCTTTATTTTATACATTTCTTGATAAGAAACTTCATATTGCACTTCTTACCCACTCCCCCTCACAGTCGGCCACTAAGAAACCCCGGAAGTCTCCAACGGACAAGGCGGTGGGCGTAACCAGAGGGCGAGGGAAAGCCAATGGCGTGGCCCAACACAATGGGGAAGGCGGGGACCCCGTCACCCTGTTTGAAGTGGTCAAACTGGGCAAGAGCGCCATGCAGGTAGATTTATTATAGGGATGGAAGATCCTGTATGGTCTTGGCCCCACTAAGGTTTCCTTAAAAAGAAGTATAGTCTATCGTATGGAAAAATATATTATCACGATAATATTACATAATAATATAATAATATCGATAAATATCACAATAAGCTTATGAATTCAAATTGTGAATAGCTCCAATTGTGAATTGTTGTGAATGACTTCTGCCTACTACAGCATATGTTCTTCAACCAAAAAAGTATTTATTGGTGTGAATTCTGGAAGCATTCACAACATATGTTCTTCTACCAAATTCTTTCTGCTGCTTTTTTTGGACCTTAACTACTTTCATAGTTTTTCACCTAGAGATTCAATATTCTTTTAAAAATACACTTTTAAATTTTAGTCTGGCTATTTATGTGAGAATTTAACTAACTTAGACACAACTAGACTTTGTTCCTTGACTACTTTCATGAAAATTTGAACTTTATACTGATGCAAAAAGAGTTTTGATATCTTTTATACTTTTTAGTTTTTAAAATGTTTGCATATTTTTTTATATTTTAGAATCCAATGTCCAATTTATAGTAGTCCAAGTCATAGTTTTTAGAACGAGGGTATGGTTTAAGGCTAGGTTCTTCATACATGGTTGGTTGTCTGCTTCCAGAAGCAGACAATGAGGTAGGCTATGTTTCTAAATGCTTATGCCCCTTGAAAACAAACTTTTTCACGTGATCTTATCTACACAAACAATATGTAATATGAAAGCTGAGACTCCACAGATTTCAACAGTAGCCTTATGTAACAAGCCTTACGATTCTGTGACCATAACTCAACAAACTAGATGTGAACGGATAACATCAAAAACACATTTCAATTTTCCAAGTTACATCCACAGATGTCTTCTCTTTGTTATTGCGTCGCCCAACATGTCTTAGTAAAAGGAACGTTGGGATGTGATGTAAAGTGTTTAACTTCTTTATTAATAAAGCTTGTTGCACCAGAGGGAGCTGTGAATACATTTTCTCCCGCTCCCCTGTCGTTCTGTGTTAACTTTTAACATTACAGTTATTAGCATACTAATAATGAAACTTATTATTCAATTGTATCGATAAATCAAACCATACTACTGGTACTTATACTTATACTTCTAATACGTATCATGCCTCTACTACGTCTACTACTTATCATAGTAATACTTAACCCTACTACTTCTTACGGTCAGAGCACAGGATACGTTTATATAAGGAGCTGACTAAAATGAAGGAAAAAGGGAGAATGGCAAGTAAGACAGGGCAGGTAGACAGGCGAGCTGGCAGACAGACAGACAGGCAGAAACCGGAAAACTAAGAGAACTCTGCTAACCAAATACTTATACCCATTTAAGCTACTGAGAATTATATGTTACTATGGGGCCAAAAGCAAGCCTGACGGAGGCCGAGGTTCAAATACTGCAAGGTGATGAGATGATATACCGCAGGTGTGTAGACCAAGCAGGTTGAGTGGATGACTTGAACTGGATAGCTGGCGTCTGGCCACCCCCACACACATACACACACAGACAAACAGGGGAGAGAGAGATTGGCCCTGGCTAGGTGGAAGTGGAAGGCATGACACTACTAGGCCTAGGTTCATACTGTATCAATTTAGTTTAACTATTTGTTAAACTCTTTCTTCTTCTTCTTTTTTCAACTATTTGACATTATTCAAATGGTTTGTATGTTTACATTGCAACTTAATCCATTAATGGGCACACTTCTGGGAAAGCCATCCCATCAGGTGACCCCCGACCTTCAATCTTATTCAACTTTTAGATTATTGAAAGCCTGCATTCTAGTTTAGCGTCAGCCTTTCAACAGCTAGCACTCACTTTCCTCAGAAATTGCTTTTTCTAGTTAGATTGAAGTATATGGACATTTAAAGAATGGTATCGGACTAAAACTGGTTTTCCTTTCACTCTGACATTTTAAACCTCATATTTATCGTTTTATTTATCGACATATGATTCAAAAACAGTAAACAATGATATTGAATTATTGCCTAGCCTTAGTCTATTGTATATTGTAATGGAATAATCTTGTATAATCTTTTTTATGGATGGTATTTGATTGTGATGCTATCAAGGAGCTTGAATAAGGATGTTTCGGTCTTTCTGTTCAATTTCGTTTCATTTATAATATATTACAAATGTACAAGGTCTTTCAAATATACAAGATCTATCTTTGAACCGTGTTTGTGTGTGTGTTTCTGTCCACAGTCGGTTGTGGATGACTGGATCGAGTCGTACAAACAGGACCGGGACATAGCGCTGCTGGACCTCATTAACTTCTTCATTCAGTGCTCTGGCTGCAAGGGTGAGAAAAGAGACACAGGGTTGAACAATCAAGCCTTCAGCGTAACATGAGATTCATGAGTGGTAGAATTAAATCATGACTTACCAGCCATTGATGGTAACATTGATCAATGCATGCCGTCATTGTAATATCCAACACTCTGTGTGTGTGTGTGTGTGTGTGTGTTGTGAATGCAGTGTGTGTGTGCTGCCGCTATAATTTCCTCTAATACCTCTATCTGTGTCTTCCAGGAACGGTGCGGATCGAGATGTTTCGGAACATGCAGAACGCTGAGATCATCCGCAAGATGACGGAGGAGTTCGACGAGGTAGGCCCCTGCCTTCACTGTGTCAAAACAACGGCTGTTTCACTCCACCAGGGTTTCCGCTGGCCATTTTGTTTTTGCCAGGCAAACGTTAAGACCGGCCAAATGTAAAATGTAACGACCGTATGTAGTACAGGTGACGCGCACGTGTGTAATGATACGTGCGCGCGCAAAAAAATACATGTTTCAAAACAAAGCCAAACGCATCGTGTTGTGACGGAACGCAGTTTTTTCCGCGCGTCCCTCTTCACGGGTCTCCTCGTTGCCGTCTTTACTGTCAACGTTAGGAGCGGGGGGGGGTTTGAAAGCATTTCGTAAGGGACGTCTGTTTTTCGCCATGAAGGAGCTTTCACACCCAGTCACGGGTGAAGTGGATGCCTTGTTGGATTTCATTTGGTTCGGTTATCATTTGCACTAGACGCTGTTGGGCAAACCAAACACTGTAAAACACGTGTCACGTTGCCGTGGCGGGTCGCTCGTCTATTGGACAGCAACATCCGAGGGAAACTCGCTAACTCTTCCTTGTTGCGGACAATAACGATGGCGCGACCACAACTTTTGTGCGGTCTTGTTTTTGTTTTGTTTTTTCATTTTGTTTCGGTCTAAAAAAAACCGTCAGGGTCGTTGTGAGCACAAGCGTTCGGCTGCACGACTGCAGGGTCGAAATGCAACACAACCGATAATCAAAGAACAGTGATTATCATCGATTCGTACTGTGTTGTGTACCCCTCCGCGTCATCGTCGTCTCCTTGTCCACAGGACAGCGGCGACTACCCGCTCACCATGCCCGGCCCCCTGTGGAAGAAGTTCCGCTACAACTTCTGCGAGTTCATCTGCGTGCTGATTCGCCAGTGCCAGTACAGCATCATCTACGACGAGTACATGATGGACACGGTCATCTCACTGCTCACGGGTCTGTCGGACTCCCAGGTGCGGGCCTTCCGACACACGTCCACGCTGGCAGGTAAATCCCCGTGGTCGCCTTCTCTGTTCCCCTCTGCTGTATAGCGTTGTGAGGTGAAGTCTGTGGGTGGAAATGTGAAAGTATTCCACTGTTGGATTGTTGGAAGATATGTATAAAAACAAACGCAAATTCGAAATGAAATGTACTATACTGTAAAAAGAAAAAAAAAAAGAAAAGGGCTCAAAACATAAAAGCCATCTCTCTCTATAACCTTCCCTCGGTCTTCATCTTGGATGATTGAATAGATGAATGGAAAACATGAGGGAATTAAAACCGTATGTGTGAATACTGTCTCCATCCCCCATTTCTCTCTCTCTCTCTCTCTCGCTCTCTCTCTGTCTTGTGTTCTTTCTCTCTTGTCTCTGTCACTCTTTATCTCCATCATTCCCCGATCTCTCTCTCCCAATTTCTCCTCTCTCTCTCTCTCTCTCTCTCTCTCTCTCTCTCTCTCTCTCTCTCTCTCTCTCTCTCTCTCTCTCTATCTCTC
>JAOPJO010000124.1:11359141-11369141 GCA_027123675.1 Molva macrophthalma | reverse complement strand
GTGGTGGCACAGGCTAGGCAATGTGATTGGCTACCTGGGGTCATGGGACTCCATAACTGGAGCAGCGTCCTGGTTGCTGAGCGGCAGAAAGTTAAAGAAGTTTCGGACGTTAAGCAGAGCATCCACGTCGTTCTCGAATGCGCAATGCGCCACACCTGTGAGAGACACATACAGATTGTTATTCCCCAACATGAGGGGGTTCGGGGGCAGGATAGTGTTGTGGCTAGGGTGTTCAAAGTCTCAGCCGAAAGGTACTGGGTTTCCCCAATGGCCGCAGCCTAATTTGTAAGCTTATTTGACCCCTAACTCCTACCTGCTCCTTAACACTAGAACTGACCTGAGGGGGGGGCATTTTTGACCGCTGATAAAAATAAAACAAATCTAGTAAAACTTTCAACCAAGTTTCAGCATCGCCTTTTACATGCCTTTTCCTAAATAGCGGTTGACCTTTTCTCCAGCAGGCGTCGCAAGGGTGCAGGTTTACTATAAGACTCATCATTTTATCGATAACAGACTAAACGGTCACATTTCAAGCAATTGCACTGGGAAGTATGTTTCATATAATATTTATTTTGGTATTTATTCCTAGTGATTTACATTAATCTCACAGACAAACCTTTCCAGACTATGGCAGTAGTCAACGGCTTTGTTCTCTGTACATCTGGTGACCTGACACTGGCGTCTTTTGGGTGCTGGCAGATGCGGTGGGCAGAGCGTAGACTGTTTGCATGTCTCTGCTTCTTTTTCTTTTCCCTGTAATATTCTCCCCAGGCATGTAACGTGGCAGTTTTGTATCAATTGTTGAAATCACTACTTTGCCTTGAGAAAGGTTGCTAATGAGTGGATTGAGCCTCTTTTGTTCTTTGCACTATTCAACCCCCTCCCCTATCCAATACAGAGGAGAAGATGGAAAAGCTTTCACCAAAGAGTCTGATTGACAGTCGTATGTAAAAACATTTTTTATATAGAAGACATATTATATAAAACCAATACAACATTGACTGTTAGTTATTCATAGTTCTAACTAATTTCAATCCTGAAATTGTCAGTCAACGGTCCAAGTCCAACTAAAGCCTAACTATACTTCCAACAAAACCGTAGCTTTGGTTTATATTGTTTTTTCAGTAACCGAAAAGCCATTTGTTCTTTAGTCAGCATCAACTAGTAACATGTTTTTGGTGCCGACTGCACATGGGAGGAGTTTGCCTTCAGGGCTTTCTGCCTAACCTAAAAGTAGTTCAAAACTGAAAATAATAAGTAAACTAAGTCTAAAATTAACACGGGACCTTCACCCCGGTCTTCTGGGTGAAGGTCCTGTGCTTTACCGATTTATCTACCATGACTTCCTCCATACATGTACTCTGTCCCAATTTATACTTTGTTAGTTAATTACCTAAAGTATTTCTGGAAGAAAGCCCTGTAGACAAACCTCTCCCATGTGCAGCATGTATTAAATACTATTTTGATTGCTCTTTAGCAGGTCTTTACTTCAAGTTGTAAACAATGTGTAATTGGCGTTTTATTATACTTGTAAATTACAAGCTTATGTAAGCTTAACAGTAAGGGTAGATCATCTTGAATTGTATTTGTCAAATGCCTGTCAAAAGCTGTCAAGAGTCAGACGCGGACTCTTGCAGAAGTGCAGTACAATGTACCATCTAGTGGCGTCTTGGTGGCACTACCACGAAAACTGGTAGAAGCGGTCCAAATTACTGCCACAGTAGGTCAAAGGTAGTTCAGTGGTTCCGGCACCTATAGCGTTAAAGACATGTATCTAAATTTAGTCAAACTAAAAAGTAATTAATCCGGTTTTAATGTGAGAGAGGCATGTGTAAAAGAAACCTAGAGGACCGGGGTGTAACGGTACACGTATTGGTACCAGACTTTCGGTAAGGTACGGATGTGTACCGGCCCGAATGCAAACAGTAGGCTTGTTTTGCGTGCGGAACATAGGCTACTTTAAATCCCTGTTGACTCTCTCTCACACACACTCTCACACACACACACACACACACACAATATAAGACGTATCGAGAGACAGATGTGCAGTCTGCTTGGTGCTAACTTAGAAAAATTATAAAATTTGATGTTTACAAACGTTCATAATAAAACAACAAGATATGTTATTCTTTGCATTTTTTTCCCCCCCTTACTGTACCGAAAATGGAACCGTGACCTTTGTGTAAAGTTACATCCCTACAGGTTATAATAAGAGATTTCATAATCATACACAAAATATCATATGTAAAGGAATATAAAACAGAGCTGACTGACCGGACACTGATGTGTGTGTCTTGGCTCCTCCCAATTCCTCCTGCGTCACATCCTCATTGGTCACAGACTTCACGACATCGGGGCCCGTGATGAACAGGTATGACGTGTCCTGAAAAATAAATAAATAAGTAAATAAAAGCATACTAGATTCAAGCATTGCACTCACTGTTGTGTTTAAATACTAAGCCTTTAAACAATCCTTGTCAATAATGCAATTAAAACCAGCTGCATGTGTGACATACATGCACATACAGTCAATTTCATACCTGGCAAAAAATCGATACTGTTTATTTGTATATTAACAGAACCCAATTAGATGAACAATGCTGCAGTCAGCTGGGTCAGCTACACACAAGACATATAAAAACATTAACTAACATCAATACATCTAAAACACATGCACTTTAATGGTCTTCTTACTTTTTTTTTAATATTAAATCCTTCCCTACCTTGACCATGAAGGTGAAGTCTGTTAGAGCGGGGGAGTAGACGGCCCCGCCAGCACAAGGGCCCATGATCAGAGAGATCTGAGGCACTACACCCGACGCCAGCACATTCCTCTGGAGAAGGAACACAAATACGTTTCTACACTTCACACGATATGTACCTGAACACACACAATATTAAAGAAATCAAATTAAAAAACATGTTTATTTGTTTTACTGCTACATGTTTATGTTAATACAAGAAGGGTTTCCCAGTTAACAACTGTGATACAGTACTGCTGTACTAGTGACACATTGACAGTTGTAGTTTATTTAAGCTAGCATTGGTGACTGCACCGATTGCAAAAATTGAGTTGTGGAATTAACTTGCAAATTAAAATAAAAGAAGAAAAAGGTGTTTCGCTATGCATACGTAAAGGTTAATAAGGGTTTATCACACCTAACAACTCTTGGTGTTGATGGTGGCACTTGTGGTGTTTTGTTTGGTCAGAAAACAGTACTATCAACACTGTCAATTTATTATTTACTTTCAGTCTAAAAACAGACTAAAAACCCACCAGGAAGATATCTGCGTATCCTGCCAGAGACTCCACCCCTTCCTGGATCCTGGCCCCTCCAGAGTCGTTCAACCCGATGACCGGCGCCCCCACCA
This sequence comes from Molva macrophthalma, assembly GCA_027123675.1. Lineage (NCBI taxonomy): Eukaryota > Metazoa > Chordata > Actinopteri > Gadiformes > Lotidae > Molva > Molva macrophthalma. Next base: position 11,365,769 of record JAOPJO010000124.1, on the reverse strand, counting down.
TCATGGCCTGGTCCATAACCTGAACACCAATACTCGAGTCTGAATTTAAAACCTACATAATCCCAAATCTGCATTTTCTCAATTTTATTTTTCCAAGCTTTGCGTTGGCAACACAAATACTAACCTTACAGATCTTCTGTGCGTGGGCTCCTGACAGACTACCCCCAAACACGGTGAAGTCCTGACATAAAAAAACAACATGTTTAGAAATAGGTTTTAACAGCCCAGTTGAACCCAGGTTAATTGCAATAAATATGGGGGTTGTCTCCATAGTTTGTACGGTATTTGTTTTACCTGACTGAAAACGTAGACGAGCCTGCCGTTGATTCTGCCCTGTCCCGTCACAACGCTGTCACCTGGAAACTTTGAGCGTGAAAATCAAAATGGTGAGAGAAGAATTTCTGGATATCAGAAAAAAACACAATGATGTCATCACCGGTTGTATTTCTTCTTTGTACCCTTTACCTTGTTCCGATCCTGTTCCATGCCGAAGTCGGCGCATCTATGCTCCACGAACATGTCATATTCCACGAAGGATTCCGGATCCAGCAGAAGCTCTATCCGCTCCCTCGCTGTCAGTTTACCCTGTGACAAGAAGAGTTTAACGTTTACCCTGTAACAAGACGTGTTTCGACTCAGTTCCCAATGTAACAAGAAGAGTTAAGAGAAGCCCCAATGGTACACGAACTTCCCATCACTGGGAAAAACTAACTTCAATGACGAAACGTACAGTAGTTGTATATGCATGAAACATAGTCCGAACAAATACAAATCCTCCGCACTAAAGCTATGAATCAATGGTCAAAAATAACGTGATTTGCAAACAGAGAGGCAAGTTTTACCAAAGGTTACCTTTTTGTGCTGTGCATCAATCCTAGGTTGACCTCCCCCGACCAGAGCCTCTTTACGTTTCTTGTCAATCCGCTCCTGCACAGACAGCTGGCCGACGGCATACCGACGGCAGTGTTGTTGTAGACTAGTCTGGGAAGCAGCGGCGGCGACGACACCGTGTTTTACCCGTGCCAAACCTCCGAAAGATGTCCTAAGCCCACTTATTAGACGACAGCTGCTTCGTGCAACGGTGAAGGCCGCCATTGCACCCTGTGCTAGTGTGAGGAGGTTGGGTCGACGTGCAAGGATTTAGACCAATTGCAGAGGTTAACATTTCTGTTGACCAATCATAGACCTGATAACGTTGAGCGGAGGCGGTACTTGAACTGAAATCGTTTCTTCTGTGGTTGAATCTGTACCTAACTGAATGTCAACACAGTGACCAACAATTCCCAGCTGCATAATTCGTTTACATTAAAGCATTAAAGCATTCAAGACAACTCGGAACTCGGAAGTTTCAACTCCTACCTAATTGCGTTCACGAATTCTGAGTTGGACAACTGTTCACACTTTAACGTTGCAAGTCGGTGCTCGTTTTTTCGAGTTCCGAGTTGTCTTGAACGCAGCATAAAGGTAAATGGTTGTACTGACAAACGAATTAACTCTTCATAATCAGACATAATCATTTAAATTCACGATGCCTTAAATATCTTGATGTTGTATCAAAAGTATATATCTAACAGTGAAATTATACACATAAAGGAAAGGTTTTCCATCAAACTCTGTAACCAAGGTAACTGGCACGGGTGATCTCGCGTGAACACGTATCTCGAGACGAGGGGCTGAGGAGGAAAAGTGGAGAATCAAATGATTGATGCATTGTAAAACGGCTAGCTGCCAATGTTTGGGTCAACATTAAGGCCTTGTTATAGTAAAACGTGCCACATTATATCGTTTTTTCGAGCTACGTTTCACTTCGAAGTATGTGTTTAGAGAAGACTGACGGGACTCGAATCCTCCGAATCAATATTTAAGTTAGCTAACTGTGCTAACTTGATAGCTAGCTTTGTTTACATCGGGTGCGCGCGTGAATTCTTACTACTGGCTTCATTTGCTGTTAATCTTTGATCTGTAGGAGGACGGCGTTTTAATAATTTCCTACCATTTTTCATATTATGCAAAATCCCCCAAAAATCTGTTTGTGATGTACTAGTAGATATTTCGGTGCTCGTGGCACCAGCTAACTCTTTGGACCATAGCTGGTTGGATTTTCTAATTTATTGTGAGGAAATGGCACTATTGATCTGAGAGACAAACTATACGAGTAACGCGAGGAGTGCGTCGTCCCAACATACCTCATTTAATTGTGATCAGGTAATCCTATAGTGAATGGTTTGAAAACAATTTTATGCTAATGTACAACTGGCTATCTTTACGCTCTAACACTTGGCGCGTCACATTTCATTATGCTGTTTTTTGGACTGCAGCTGTCTGCCTTCCTACACGCGGCCGGATGACTTGGGTATTGTTGTGGTGAGACCGGACCAAACCACGGCAGATAACTCTCCATCCACCCTGGGACCCGTCTCAGTGCGTGGCTGGGTTTATTCCCCCCCTGGGCTCTGTTTCCCAGAGGTTGCGGTGCACAGAGATGAACCCTGTCAATGCAACCGCTCTGTACCTGTCCGCCAGCCGGGCCGTGTTCCAATGTGACCCGCGGAGACCTCAGACCTTCACAGAGATGTACAAGCTACTGCCCTTCTTCCGACAGTCCCTCGCATGTTTGGTCTGCGGTAAGAATCTCTTCAATACCATACTGTGTTAATCATGAATATGTAAAAACAAAAGAATAATCATGAATCGTGATTAAAAACATGAAAATGCACCGATTTAATTTCAATGTCAAATTACCCCCAGTGTGAAATGTGAGTAACATTTATTCGCTGCGCGTGGGCGAAGCCGCTGACACAGCTTAATAAGCTAACTATGGTCTCCTTGGTAACCGAGGTTGAGCCCCTAGAAGCAGCTGCCCTCTTCATCGCTAAGCAAGACGCGTCGTGACGAGACAGACGGCCCCTTGTTCTTTCTTATTAGATGTTGATGAACTCAACCAACCATCTGGAATACATAGAACACTATAGGGTGCCCATTTTATTGTATTTGATCATGTTATTGGCCATATGGTAATAACATGTGGTCTTGTTGTGTGTATGTTTTTTTTGTTTTGCAAGGCAAACTGCTTCAAGACCCCATTGCCCCCACACACTCAGAGTGCCAGCACTACGTGTGCTCGGGATGCAAAGGCCAGAAGATGCAGATGAAGCCACTGTGCAGCTGGTGTCGGGACTACTCCTGCTTCCAGGAGAACAAACAGCTGTCCCTGCTTGTGCAGTGCTATAGGAAGCTGTGCTTGTACGTCACCCAATCCCCGCTGCTGCAGCCAATCAGCAGCCAGGTGGGCGGGTCTCCAGAGCTCTTGGCCCTGTTGGAGGAGGTGGTCTTTGTGACGGACGAGGAGACTGTGGATATGGAGACAGACACAGAGGAGCCAACGCCGGTGGACGAGGGTCCCTGTGCGGTTGAGTCCCTTACTCCCACTGAAGCCCCGCCCGTACCCGCAGCATTGTCAGCCCAGCCGCAGTACTCCTCCTCAGACCCCCCCTGGCCCGGTGCGCAGCAGGACTGCAACGGGACTTGCTTGGAGGAGCTGGGTCCCTCCTCCCCAGAGCTGGAGGTGTGTGAGCTGGAGGAGGAGCAGCCGTCCCCGGGGAGCCTCTCTGCCGCGTCCTCAGTCAGCTGTGGAGCACCGGAACCGGGGCACGCCCCTGGATCATACGCGCCCCCACAGACCTCTGTCTGCTCCCTCCTAGATGAGGAGTCTAGCAGGGAGTTGGAGGAAGGGGAGGTGCTGCTCCTCAGCGTGGAGGAGGTTCTGCAGACACTGGACCCGATCCAGCCCAGCACGGATTCTCCTCAGTCCCCGCCGGAAAGCACTCACACTCACACACATGTGCACATCCCCTCGGACAGAGGACACACGACACAAATGTACATACGCTTGGACACAGGGCACAACTACACACAAATTCAGCCGGACAGGACTCGTACGCTGGTTGGTTACGGTAGTGCTCGCACGCACGCACTTGTAGCCCCCTCAGACCCGGCCCCCTGCCACCCTCCGTTCCGACCCAACAGGAAGAGGTCTCGGTCAGAGAGCGACAGGGAGCGGGTGAAGCCTCTCCCCATCGCCTCCATCCTGCAGGGCGCCACCGCACAGCACGACAGCCCCTCCCTCCCCCAGACCCAGCCCCCGCCCCACCCACACCTGTCCATGGCGCCCTCTCACACGTACTCCTCCCTCCCCAATGGCACCGCCCCAAAACCCAACCGCCCTGCACCCAACTACACCAAGGGCGCCCGTAAAACCGTAGACCCGGTGCCCAAGAAGCCTTGCAGCAAGCCTCGCAGCAGCGGAGGCCCCAAGCCCAAGGACCAGCGCGGCAAGGACCAGCGCGGTAAGGACCAGCGGCTGCCCTCGGGCTGTCTGGTTCCTGCCGTCAAGCCCCCCTACAAAAAGCCTGTGGAGAAGAAGGGCTGCAAGTGCGGCAGGGCCACCCAGAATCCCTCTGTGCTGACATGCCGGGGACAGCGTTGCCCATGCTACTCCAACCGAAAGGTGAGACCTGCAGTTTGCTAGTGTTTTCATTTTCAGAAGCTGCTCTTTGGTTATTTTAATATAATTATCTTACTAGCTATCTATCTAAAAGAAAGTCATTAATACAAGCTGGGCATGTTTACTCACGCTCATTAATAAAGTGGTCATAAGTTAGGAACTCATAGGGCAATCCGTGCTCAAAGTCTAGCGTGTTAACTGACAGCTGAAACCCTGAAACAATGTCATTAAAGTGTGTCAAAAAGAGAGGAGATCTCTGGTCAGCTCGAACTCAGTTAACACAGCTCGAACCATTGAGACTTGGACCGCTGATTCTGTCTTTTGCTACCCACTGTAGACAGATTTATTGTGGAATGCTTAGGGACATTAGCGTACTAGGCTTGGGTGTTATCACTGTATTACGGTATATACCAGGGTAGTTCGAAATACAGAAAACAAATATTAAATACCGTCCTAAAATACAGACGCTCCTCTTTCTATTAAACTGTAGAAGATGACATTTAAGGCGATATGTATTTTGGCCAAGTTTTGAAGCAGGATATAGCCTATAATTAAATAGCCAAAATAAAGTCTTCGCCATTGCATTGTTGTTGAGACTGAAATAGGTTTGTTCGCCAATGATTAGTGGCTGGCCCCGGTTAGGCATAGTTCCCCCACATTCAGCATGTTTTACGATAATGGCCGTCCAGCCGGAGTGTCCCGACATTAAAACTGAAGTGACATTTATAGCAACATAGCGCTGCTGTTGGTGGTGTATTAAACAAATCACACATTTCAATAGCAGTTTATGTAGTTTGAAAGTATATCTTTCAAACTTAGTAAGATATTGGATATCCAACAGATATTCACATTCCGAATTAAAGCGATGTGACGTAGGGAAAGAGGGTTAGTGGTACAGGTCCCGTGTGTCTAGCAGTGTATACCTGCACAGGAGACGGTCGGGCAGCAGCACTCCTCTAAAGAGCCATTGTTTGGTCAATATTTCTACACAATAGGCAAATTACAAAGTACCCTGCCCTTAACAATGCCCTAAAAAAACGCAAGACGTTTTTGCGAGACGTCTCTGGTTTCAAAATGTCCACAAATCTCTGTCAAGAAGTGTATCCCGCCGGCTCTACAACAGTAAAAAGGTCCAGGGGAGCTACGGTTTATTATCTGTATATAATACAGATAATTTTAATTGCACATTTGTTCAGTATGTTAAACGCATCATTCACATGTATTTAAAAATTTTTTATCATTCAAACGCCTCTACAATCTCTTAATCGTTGGTGGTTTTGTCATGATATGTAATCAGAGAGAACGGAGCTCCGTCTCCACAGAGACTGGCCACTGTTTGATTTTATAGATGTATAATATGAATTAGCCTACGGTCAATTTGAATGCAGATGCTGACCTAAAGGGTACATTGTCATCATATTGTGAAGATCATTTGTTTGTAGAGGCGGTCGGTCGTAAGGCGGGGGCGTTGCGCCTGGCCTATAGCCAGGTGGGGGAAACCCTGATATCTAAATATATCTCTTAACTGCGTGGTGTTGCAGGCGTGTCTGGACTGTATCTGCCGCGGCTGCCAAAACTCATACATGGCCAACGGTGAGAAGAAGCTGGAGGCATTCGCTGTGCCGGAGAAGGCGCTGGAACAGACACGCCTCACGCTGGGCATCAACCTCACCAGCATCACAGCTGCCGCTCTCCGCAACCCGGCCACCGCCACCGCCATCCATGGAGGCCACACCCACCTCCTCAACGTCGCCACGGCGACGGGCTCCCCCATGGCCACGGCCTACCTTGCCCCCAGCCCTCCGCAGGACCCTGCTTACAAAGACAGCCTGGAGCTGCTGATTGGCTGAAGTTTTTTTTTGTGGCAGTTGATTTTTTTTTTAACTGCTCAACGATGACTGAATGTGATGACTGGTTGGTCTGATGGATGGCCGTGAGCCTCTCTCTCTGTCTTTGTCTCTCTCTTTCTGTCTGTCGCACTCTGTCTGTCGCTCTCTTCTGCGAGGGATGCTGACTGAGGCAGCTATTGATCTAAATGACTGCTCCCTCTGTCTGTCTGTCTGTCTGTCTGTCTGTCTGTCTGTCTGTCTGTCTGTCTGTGTGTGTGTGTGTGTGTGTGTGTGT
>JAOPJO010000124.1:11182064-11195698 GCA_027123675.1 Molva macrophthalma | reverse complement strand
TATATACACACACACACACATATATACAAACACACACAACCCCCACACACACACAATCCTAAGTCATATTTGTCCATGTTGTGTCCATCTAGTTTGGAGTCTACTCAGAGCCAACGGAGGTGACAACTGCAGCGGGGCCTCCAGGCCAGTGTGGGGCGCCACTCATCACCCTCACCAGCCACACCTGCCTGACACTCAGCTGGGAGGTAACTCAGCACTCACACACACACACACACACGCGGATAAAAACAGCTTTAAGAGTAATGGTACATCCTGGCTGAGGCCCTCTACACCTAATAGGCATAATCATGTGTAAGTCAAACCCCCTACCAAAATAACTATATTGGTCCAATCGGTGAGTTAATGTGCAAAACCAGGTAGTTCATCTTTTAATCGACCCTCCTGTTTCTATCCATCTACATAAAAAACTAGCTCAACAACCATCGATAATAATAACTTAATAACCAAAACACGGTGGCAGTTGATAGCAGATAAGGTTAATGAACTCCTTGTGTCAGCCACCGCAGGCCTGTCTTACGGCAGTTTATCAACCACTGAAGCAGGAGCAACAGACGAAAACTGCAATCAGAGAGGGGGGAGAGAATCAGAGAGGGATGGAGGAAGTGAAAGGGGGAGAGTGAGATGGTTTCGTAGAGCGATAAAAGGAACTGCATGTGGTCAGCACTCGCCAGAACACTGCTGTGCGGCTGCAGTCGAATCATAATAAACTCTAAATGATAAAGATAATAAAGTCTGCACCTCATCTTGTTGTGCAGTGGAACTGGCGTGCGCATGTGTATTGATCTGCACATGGACTATTGTTTAAAAGGGCCCCCAGCGCCTTCATTTGGCGAGCACGTTCCTGATGCCCTACATTAGCTATTGATTACACTATAAAGGGCGTCCTGGTGAATTTCAGGTCATTTTTAGGTATTGACAGAGTACCTGTGAATACCTATTGTATTTCTAGCTCTTAGGTATTCACAGAGTATCTGTGGATACCTAGCATTTCTAGGGATTCTTATTATTATCATGGATATATCATATCATTGGTAACGCCTATACCTCAGCCCCTGATGCAGAAATGCTTTCAAATTTGTCAACGACATATCTTTTCCCGGTAAGCGGGTCTCCAAACCACAATTTGGTGCATATGCTCTATGGACATGTCTCAATGTTAGATAAAGAATTTTGGCTGCATAATAAATGGCCGACCTATACGGATATCAAAATTTAGCAATATTCAATCAATCACATTTCCTCTTTGAATGAGCCAGGGCCCAGAAACGACATAGCATATAGAGGCCATCCCCAGTAAGAAGTGTGCAACGTTTTGTGACAAAAGCTCAAAAAATGACGTCACAGTGTGTAATTTTGAATAAATGCTAAGCTAAGCGCAAATTCTCAAAATCGCATATATATAAACGGAATTTGCTCTTCACTCATGACACCGATTCACTCAGAATCTCTTGATGAGACTTATCTCATCACCCCCGATTGACATGCCATCGCAGATCGTGGGCAAAGGGTGTCGCTGGTCATCTTTCTTTCTGTTTTTTCTTGCTTTCTTTTGTCTTTCTTCGTTCCTTAGTGTCAATTGCATATATATGTTCTTGTTCAAAGTATGTATCTCTAATCAGCGCCCTAGCATTGATTGTAAATATGATTTGACGTAAAACATTTTCAAAATACACTCTAACCTAGAGCTTGTACCCATTAAGATACATTCTATAGCTACAGTATCAAATCATACTGTTCCCACACTTGGCCAAACGTGGTCGTCTCATGATTTACAAGTGGATCAGGATCCAATCGAAAGAGTTGGATCTAAAATGGGGTGGGGGGGGGGGGGTGATGGATGATGGATTGGTTCCAAAATGGCGGTTATGAATGGATGGGTATGGACCAGACTGTGGGGGTTGATCCTGTTCTGTGTGTGCTTTCCAGAGCCCCGAGGGTTCCGGCGCTGACATCTCTGAGTACCGGCTAGAGTGGTGCCGGGAGGAGGAGCCCATGGAGGTCATCTACTCGGGCGTGGCGACGCAGTGTGAGCTCTCGGAGCTGACGCCTGCCACACTGTACTGCTGTAGACTACAGGTGACCGCGCTACACTCCAGTCACACATACTATTACATGCGAACATACACTCCCCTCACATACACTGTTACATGCACAAATACAGTCCGCTCACACACACTGTTACATGCATACATACGCTCCGCTCACACACACTGTTATATGCTCCACTCACACTCACACATACTGTTTCATGCAAACACACACTCACACCTCAGGTTCACCTCTTTGTCCGATGTGTTATGACTGAGCAGGTTGGGTTGAACCTTGTACTACCTGGAATAACGTATTTGGTAAAACACAACGCAATAGTAATAGGATGATAATTGGTTATTTTCATAGGTAGCACTGAGGCCTCATATGATTTATAAAAGCGTGAACCTCCAGACACAAAAATGTATTATAAATGTAAAAAATTAAAAAACTGTCCTAGTTCAGGACAGTTAATCTGTGATCCATATTATAAGCTTGTAAATATAAAAAGACATGTCGACATGTGCATTATCTGAAGAAAATGCGTATGGTTGCATGAGCATACTCATCGTATGCACAATTATCCTTGAGCATGCTAACATGCTGATGCTAGCAAGACTAATTAGCAAGAACCAGTGCCATTTAGAGAGAGAGTCACGTCATCTACGTTCGCTCCAGTGGACCATTTTTTTACAGCAATTGCGGATTGTGGAGCCTCTCAATGGTTCCCGGAGTTAACAGTTCTTTTAAGCAAAGCATTGGAGTTGCAGCACAATAGACCGTTTGTGATGCACTTTAAAAAGGTAAGATGTTTAAATACTCAAGAGTGTATATTATCAGCTCAACTGAATCAAATGAACATGCATTAAATAATGTATTATCCCGAATAAATTAGTAGATTTAGGGAACGTTAACAGGTAACATATTAAGCTATTGTTAGGATACTGGATAATTTTAGCAACACATTCCAACACATCCTCCAGCAGCCTTTTAATTGTAAATTTGTTGTCTTAATGCCATTTCCGCCAATGTTACGGAATTAGAAAAAAAGGCTTCTATATTAGTTAGATATAACATTGTGTGATTGCAGAGTGGTGAACTGAGGATATACATAGTATAATAAAACGTCACACAATAATAACGGAGATAGCAATGTTTTGATTTGTTGCTATTGATATGGATTTAGAGTGCATATTTTAGATTCTAAACCGTAAACAAAAACCTAACTTATGCGTTGAGGATTTGTGATTCTGTTGACCATTACTTGTTTATATTATGTTGCAGCTCAGCTGATTTTGGATTGATAGTAAAGAGAGTGGGAAGTTGGAGGACCTAAGTTTAATTGACAACACAAGATAAGTTTAAAATGGATAACGTTCTGATATAATAAAATATATAAATTAATCATTCTAGGCTAAATGAGGAACCATACTAAATACTAAGTATTATACTACTGTATTATAAAAGTAATCATAGTAAACATGTATTCTATTACTGTATTATACAAGTAATCTTGTTTTATTAGTAACAACCAACAACATGAGACAACTTTATGCAAAATCATAGCACATCGGTAACTTATGCCACTTGTTATACTTTGTTAAACATCAGCAGCAAAATCTATAAATGATGGCAATTAATAAGGTTTCACAACTCAAGCTGGGGGACAAAGACCCCACTTCATCTCCCAAAGCAATTATCCATCCAAGCCTATATAGGTATTTCTAACCGTTTCTCCTCAGTTTTTTTCTCACTCTCTCTTTCTTTCAGCACAAGAACCACAGAGGGATCAATGGAGCCTGAAGACTTCCTGCAATTAGTTTTTTAATCATTTTTAATAAACCAAACATTAAGCTTCCCGATGGTGTCGTCTTTGTTTTTGAAAAAATGCAAATGCACTGTTTAAATACGATTTCCGCCCATGTTTCTCTGTCATTGTAATCTTAGATTACAGTTAGATTGCTCCCGCCTACCATTTATTTCTCCTCTATGTGTCAGTGGGCGAACCGTACATCCGTACTCCTTTCTCAGAGCGATTGGAGCGTCCCCATGCAGCACAGAAAACCATGGTGGAGACTATGTGCAATGACAACACGGAGGAAAGGGCACAGACCAACTACTTGACATAATATTCATGTTTATTAGAAAGCAAAGCAATAAACAGCAACACGCTCTTTAACCAAGGTAAGGTAAATATGTCTTGAAGGCAGGTCACGCTGGCTGTTCACACTTATCCTCAAATATTAGCGAATATACCTTAAAAACCAAAAACAAATTGATGTAACTACATATGCAGGTCGGTGTGCTATATAAATGTTTGTTTACTTCGACTCGTAATTACCAAAAATCATAGTTCTTTCTCTATATTGACACTTTCAAATCAGATTCAAATGTCCCGCCAAGCACTTCCTGGAACTATCTGAAGTCTACATGAACCACGTGATGATCAATCATTTTGAACTTCCGTTGACGCAACTCTCAAAATAGCTCTGGCAAGCTAACTAAGTTTCATGTCCAAGTGCCACTTTAAAAAAGACTTGATTTAATTATGTTGGCTCATTTGCATATATTTATTATTTGGAGTGGTTGATTTTAGCGATTTTGCCGCATTCACTGAAGAAAATGTATGTGGTTACATGAGCCCACTCATCGTATTTGCAATTTTCCTTGAGCATTCTAACATGCTTATGCTAGCAAGGCTAATGAGCAAACCCGCTTAGTTTTAAGTCCCTTTGCCACTTTGCAGCAGACTTGTGATTGATTGAATAATGCCATTGATCGTTTAACATTGATCACATGTTATAGCGCCCCCTGTGGTCAAAGTGGTACTTACTTTTTGAAGACCTGCTTACGCGTGGTTTCTCTACGTGTAACAACTTTGACAACTCTTGAGTTGTTTTTTCTTCCATTATAAGAAAATGGAATTTTCCATTATTGACTTCCATTATAAAAAATTGCTCAGAGACTGCAACAGTGGTCATTTAAATTGACACTGTGATGTCATTATTCGAGCTATAGACACCAAGCTTTCCACATTAACTAAGGGAGACTTCCATGATGGGACCACAAAGTTTTAGGTCCCTGGGCTACTCTGAAGGACCATATGGGTCCTTGATGCAAAAAGGTTTAGCATGTCAAATAAGGCCCAGATACCAAGTTGCAGCTATTTTTTTTCATTGGTTTGGTGTTTATACTACAAAAACTGTAGGAGGATATAATTACGCCAAATAACACGTAATAATAATAATAAAATAGTAACACATAGAATAACAAAAGTGTGGCTTACTTTGCAACCACACTAATAAGACGCAGAATAAAAATAGTGTGGCTTGATTTCAACCACACTAATAATAATACATAGCCTAATGTACACCTTGTAGGCACATTACCCAATCCACAATGTTTTTTTCCCTCCAGTTAGGATTCAGTTTGTATGGGTCTTGCAATCTGAATATAAATTGCCCCCTCGAGCGCACTACAGAACATTAACTACGTTAATATTATTTAGAGTTAAATGTGACGGAGAAGTGTTAGTGAAAGTGGACAGAATATGAAAGTGCCGCAGTACGTCAAACAGAATGATGTTCTTTCAACAACTTTTGAATTTCTATGAGCTCCTTATTCTATAATCTCTCTTTCTCTCTCTCTCTCTCTCTGATTTATTTCTCCCTCCATTTTTATTAAAACCTTAACTATGTCAGTATATTTACATAGATATATTTATATATTTAAACTTGAATTAAGTCACTTTTCTACTGCAGCTAACAAGTCAATCCATCCAGGGAATTTTTCTCTATAAATAATTTTATTCTAGTCCACCATTGCCTCCCCCACTGTGGGAAAACAGACAAAGTGCAGGTTTAAATTGTACATTTGTCCACCTAGGCGGTGAACCAGGCGGGGGCTGGGCCCTACAGTGAGCTGGTGAGCTTCCAGACACCAGCGACCAATCCCGACCCCGTCATCTCCCTCTGCCTCCTGGACCCCGCCCCCTCGGAGTCAGACCACTCCCCCTCCACATGCCTCTTCCTGAAGTGGGAGGAGCCGAGCAGTAATGGGGCGGAGATCACCTCTTATGTCATCAACCTGGAAGACCAGACCATCAACGTTGAGACCGCCACCAGTCACCTGGTCACGGGCCTTCAGCCTGACAGCGAGTACAGGTAGGCAGTATGTGCGCAGACACACACACACACACACACAAAATTATGGCTTTTATTACCAAAGCCATAAAAACACCCACATTTAGACTAGCCCATTCCAATATAGTTTCTCATTATAATTTTCTTTCTGATTCTTTTTTGTACCTTTTCCTTGGTACGTCACTGGTGCCCCCCAAGGTTATACCACAAAGCTGTTGTGTATTGATTCAGATGTTTAGGTAGAGCTTCTGTTTGTTATCAGTGTCATTCACCCAGTGAGCAGTAAAGAGCAGATCAGGTGTGTGCATGTGTGTGTATGTTTGAATAATTTCATGGAATTGAGGAGGAGAGTACATTGGAGCAGTTCTTGGAACAGAGGTGTGTGTGTGTTTGTGTGGTACTACTATGGGTGTTTGAGTGTGTGACTGTGTCTGAGTGTGTGAGTTGATCACACAGCATTGTTTTCGTCCACGGGTTGTTTATGTCGCAGTGTCCCCCTCCTCTGTTGCATAGTTACTGTAACAGAGACAGGAATGTGTGTATGTGTGTGTGTGTGTGTGTGTGTGTGTGTGTGTGTGTGTGTGTGTGTGTGTGTCTGTTCTGCGTCTGTGTAAGTGTTTGTTGTGTGTCATGGTGATGTAATTCAATATGTTATTCACAGGGCATAGGGTACATATGGTATTATTCAGACCTTTTTGTGTTTCTTTCTTTGTGTGTGTGTGTGTGTATGTGCATGCATACTGTTGGATTATGTTTTGGTACAATGGTAACCAATGTTTGCAAAGGTAAGTGTTAACACTCAAGTGTTTTTGTGTATTCCCAACAGATACCAATTTGAACAGTAAAACCACAGAAACCCCTCGTGACCCATCACAAACACACACACACACACACACACACACACACACACACACACACACACACACACAGTGTTTTGAGTAAGCCACGTTAAACACAGAGTTTAAGCAGTGATCTATTTACCCATTTGGGTAAAGTCTTCAAGTGAAGTCTTCCTTCGCAGACTCACAAATCGTTTTAAGCTAGGCTACAGCTAATGAAAAGTGAAATACCTGGTGTAACTACCTCCTCCATTTCTAGTTTCACCAATCATCATTAAGCATTAGAACATGTTTCAGGAATCTGTTGGGGGGCGACTTCATTTGTGATGCCATTTTGGCCTAAGGCCCCTACCCACTAGATGATAAACCCCCCCGATATTGAGTCTGCTGACTCAGTCGGGGGGAGGGGGGAGATTGATGCTTAAGTCGCCTCAGATTGTCGTGTAGTGTGGGTGGGCTCAAGACACACAATTTTGAGGCACCCGTTGAGTCGGGAGGGCAAAGCTTTTTTAAAAACAGTTTGATATTATCAGGCCCCGACTAGCATAATGTGGGGTGTACTGAGACTGAAATTGGCGATTACGGCGGCTACGGCCATTTGGAAGAAACAAACAACCCGTTCCTCTAAACTGATGACTCAGATATCTGGCTTAAAGTGTTGACAATCAGACATAAACCCATGATTTTCCTCCTCGTAATTTTAAATGGCTTAAACTGCTGCTTATGCTATTATACCAGAGCAACCAGAGCAAGTCCTTTTTTTCTATCCTGTAAAAACGCAGGCTTGAAACAGTGCTAGAAACGTTTGTTTCAGTTGAATTGACTGCGCCGTTTATGAGAGAGGCGTCGATAAATCCAGGAGCTATTATTCAAATATACCTCACGGACCTCCCGGTGTTCCCGCGATATTTGGCGAGTTTTCAGAGAAGTCGCAGATAATCAGACAGCAGAGTCTTCATCGCCTAGTGTGGACCACCGACCTGAAGGCAACGTAAGACTGGTCGTCGAGACCAGTCCTGTATTGTGTCAGCCCGACTTTAAAAGTCACAGAGTGGGCAAGAGCCTCTAGTTGCCCCCATTCCTACTAAAAGTTAGCTCACTTTTACTATTCCATTGCTCTCTCTCTCCCTCTATCTCTTCCACTCTTTCCTCACTCTCACTCTCTCACTGATTCTCTCTTCCCTTTCCCTCGTCAATTCTCACTTTGACTTCTTTATTGTGCTCCCCCTTCACTCAACCCCTCTCTAAGTCACTGTCCCACTTCCTCTAACCTCCCCATACATCTCTGCTGTCCCTCTACCTGGCTCTACCCTCCTCATATCCTTCACTGTGTTTAAAGGGGTGCTTATGCCTTTTTTGCTTTTTCCCCTTGCCTTTAGTGTATTATATAGCATTTTTATTCATGTATACGGTCCGCTAAGCTATAGAGCTCATAGTGCATGTCAAAGGGAGTTAACCCCGCGAACGTCCTGAAACAGCTCGTTTATAGTTAGCATTTTCCTCCGTAATTTTGTTAAGGTATATAATCACGGAAGTGCAGAGGTCCCGCCTCTCAGCAACCATGTCCCGGCACTCCCTCAAAATCAGCTCTTTACAGCGTCGGCCGGTGGAAAAAACGCGCTTGTTTGTAAGTGCGACTGCAAAGTCCCTTTGTATGGACTTCACCAAGGATGGTGAAGTGAAGATCAAGTGTTCATTTTTATCACTATTCCTCATCAGTACAACATCAGCCTTTCATTGTGTTCACTGCATTTTACCGAGGACTGCTTCCTGAACCGGCACAGTCGATGCAGGATTTTTGCAATGTTTCTGCGAGACAGGCAGTTCCCGCTTTTATTGGCTCATTCTGGACATTCAGGATCACAACCTGTAAGTATGCTTTAGTATTTCTGGATCTGTTCTGTTTAAAACAATTGATAGCTACTGCCGAGTGTTCAACTGCAGTGCTGTTGGTTGGAGCTGAGCTGTACACCCAGTGTGAAAGCTACCTAACGTTATTGAGTTCACATGTTGTGGTTCATCAGCTGTAGCCCTCGGCTAACTTGCTACCTAACGTTATTGAGTTTAAATGTTGTGGTTTATCAGCTGTAGTCCTCGGCTTACTTGCTACCTAATGTTATCGTGTTGAGTTCGATTTCTGATTATGCAAGCTTTAATGTTTAGCATTAGAACTTGCACATCATGAAGGCACATATACAATACAAGAGAGAAATACTAAACAATGACCAATGACCAACAGCCCATTACTACCAACACAATAACATTTAGATGCTCCAAAATGGCAGCGGCCATTGTGACCGCCGCAATTCTTTGGGATGTCCCAAGAATGGCGTATTCTCTAGTCATCGAGAGTCATCTCAAAATTGCTCAGTATTCCCGACAAAACATTTTGTATGTCGTAAACATTTGTTGTAAAGTTGTAAAAAAAATGTTTTATTACAATAAGAATAAAATAAAAAAGAATCTAAATAATTACTGCCACACATAACAATATTTTGCAATATTTTACGGACTTTTTACAGACTGTGTGGATGCCCTACTGAAGCTTTTCTTTGATGAGGTGTTTGAAGAACCTACAACATTTGTTAAAGAGTTGAAGATGATCCCCATCTCGCCTACTTTTCAGCCCAGTATGAGGGACACCCTCAAACGAGGACATTGTTGCCCGCCGAGTCTCCCGCTTCAGTCAAGGGGTGGCCGGACCCAACACACTGGCAAGCAGGATCAGGAAACTCCAGGTGTTCAGGCCTCCATGACAACCCTGACATTCCGTCCCAAGAAGCCCCAGCACCAGCTGGACACAATCACCAATCCAGTCCCAAACTGTCTTTGTTGTGCATATGCAGGGAAGCTTGGGAAGTTTTCAATCAATAAATAAGTACATTTTCAAACAATACCTTTATGTAGAGGAAAACATTTCTTAGTCACTTTTCACAAATATTGTTGGCCTGTTGTTGTTTTTCTTCTCATCATAATTATCATACTAAATGTATTGATTGGCCATATTCATTTATTTGGGCCAAACGTCCAAGAAAACATGTTACGAGGGGACGCATTTCACGACAGGGGTGCACACCGCGGCACAGCGCCTGCAATGTTTACAGCTGCTCGGGACCCAGGGGCGTGCTAAGCTTTTGACCAATCACAACAGAGTGGGCCAGCTGACCAATCAGAGCAGACTGGGCTTTTCGGGAAGGTGGCCCTAAAGAGACAGGAGCCTAAGCCTAAGCGTTTTTGACAGAGGCTGAAAGTGGTTTTGCAGCAGTGAACAGTGTGAGAATAATAAGGGGTATTTTTAGACTCAAAGCATGTAAACCTTTTCTACTATTACTCTGAAATGAGTAATAGTAGTAATAGTATTAACCACAAAAATAGCATATCATCACCCCTTCAATTAATTGGCTGAGGGATGGATGTGTGCTGCCCTTTGTGTCCTGTGTGTTCTTCCAGCTGCTAGTTCTCCCAGCTGCATGAATTATAAGTAAAGGTTGCAGGTTCACGGAGTAAATGTCAAACCGCACATCATGCCAAACAGTCCACACGGATAAGCCAAGCTCTCCCATATGCTCATTATTCAGCTTATCAAATGGTGCTGTGTGTGTGTGAAACCGCAGCAATGAATACAGGAGTATATACACTGGATGTAGAGATGCCCTTTGATTCCGTTCCAGGCGGCAACAAACATTCCAGATACAGACACAAAAAGGTAACAAGCCAAAAAGATTTCTGGCAGATTTCTCAAAACTAAAACTAAAGGGGGAACAATAACAAACACTTGACTGGGTTAACTACAGGACACGACAATCAGAACAAAGGGCAAACAAAACGGAGGGCTTAAATACACACAAGGGAACAATTAACAATCAACACACAATCAAGGATAATGAGGTTAAAGGAAAATAATAACTGAGTACCTAGGGGAAGAAAGCAAAACTACACAAAGACCAACAGAATAATTCAAACTTGTGACAGGACCCCTCCTTCAAGGAGCGTCTTGTGAGGTTTCATCTGGTCGGTCTGGATGCTGTCTTTGGAAATCTTGTCTGACTGTGGGTCAGTGGGGTCCAACATGTCTCTGGCAGGAACCCAACTCCTCTCCTAAGGACCATAGCCCTCCCAGTCCAACAGGTATTGCAGACCCCTGCTGCCACAACAAACCCACAGGAGCCTCTTAACGGTGTAAGCCTGTTGGCCGGCCATCAGCCAGGGGGGGAGCATTTGAGCCGTTAGAGCCGACGGCTGCCGAATTCATTAGTAGAATCAATCCAGAGTTTACAAATCAGTTTGAGGGATGCCAGAGATACCCCAAAACTCTTATCGAATAGACGAAAAAAGTCTGCGATAGTTTCCACCAATGGATACATATGGAAAGATAGTTTAATCTGTATTATATACAGTCTATGTTAAGTTAGTTTAATCTGTGTTATATACAGTCTATGTTAAGTCAGCATAACAGCACCTATCTATTGAGGTAGCGCACCTACAGTTTCATCATCACACATTTTACACCATGGCTTTTCCTGCTTCTCCCTGTCTCTAATAATAACAATCAGCGCAAAATATGTAAAGAAGGTACCATTAGCTAGAAAATGTCTTACTACATTCCAATGGCACTACGCAGCTGCGTTTTCATTTTCCATGCGGCTTGCATAAAACATGAATAAATATGTTTTTTAAAGAATTGTACCTTGAAGTCTGATGTTAAAACCCGTCGCTCATTTTTTTTCCCAAAACAAAGTTTTTCCCACTCTAAGTTCAACATTAAGAACGGTTCATGTATGTGGGATTCATTTGCTAATAGATATATCTGAGGGAAGCATCTGAAAACACCCGTCCACAAATGAACCTACTAGCTGGAAACTACCTGGACTGGATTAGTCTGTTAGTCATTCTCAAAAATCGATGGCAGACAACCTCAAATCTGGGTGAACAGGGCGTTTCTCTTTCTTTCACTTCATATTTGTTCAGTCCAATCATGTTGTTGGAGGCAATGATCTGTAAGTGTGTAATTGACCAAAACAAGCTTGGCCAGCAGTAGTAATCTGTAAAAAAGGGTTTGTAAAGGATTAAAATCAACACTGTGTAGACTGGCCAATGTAGGGTGTTCCGGTTCGAATAGTCACATTTTTCCTTGTCCTTTCCTTACCACTTTTCCTTGGCCTCGATGGAAACGTCATGAGGGTAAGGAAAGATGTGAAGGAGAATTAATAAGGACCTAGGAAAAGACAACCGTGGTGCTAAGAGAATCTGACTACACTTTTACACTAGGCTACGTAATAATGCGACGGCAGTTGTTTTGGACCTGGGTCTGCCGTGGTCAAACAACAACGTTCCGATGATGGACTACTAAAAGTCGTGCTTTCTAACCGTGTTGTTTCATGCAGGCTTGCAACACTTCATTACCATGGTGGAAATTTAAATACAGAAAAATTATATAGGCTCCCAGTCACAAAAGTGAAACGAAATGGTTGTCACATTGAGAATGGTCGCTCACATCCACCCTCTTCATATTTATCTCTACATGAATCCCAATTAGTATGATTGTATGAAAATAATTGTTGGTCATGTTGATCGTTTGTTATGGTGTACGGCCGAATGATGCTTGGCTTTAAATATTCCTACCACAAGGAATTGTGGGAAGGTATTATTTCCTTTCCTTTCCTAAAGGATGCTCCAGTGTACCCTAAGCTAAACCATTGAAGCACTTTCCTGACCATGAATAGAATTCAAACAGTTCTTATCATGGCTGCCACTTAGATACATCCGGGTCATTTCACTCAGTTAGGAACCTTCCCAAGCAAAAAAGACTATCCGACCACAGCCATGCTCTGTGCCGTCTCCCCTCAGAAGTTGTGCTATAACATAGTAGGACTGCTGGACTCCAGATTACCTGTTAGCTGATTGTAGCAGTTGACCCTGCCCCCTGCCACCTAGGTGGCTTTACTGGGCTCCTCTGACACCAGGACACAGGTAGATGTTGAAACCGGTTTATTGCAGAGTTGGAAGAAATGTTACAGTAAGAGCAGGCGCTCTTTATGGCATATCAGAGCGCTCTCTCTCTCTCTCTCTCTCTCTCTCTCTCTCTCTCTCTCTCTCTCTCTCTCTCTCTCTCTCTGTTTGGTGATGGCTGGATTAACCTGTGTGCCCTAATTAGTGAATGCACCACAGGTTTTGCCCTTTCTCCACACTCCACACTATAGTCACATCATTTGAAAATGTCAAATAGGGACATTTTATCGTGAACTGAACTGAACTGAACTGAACTGAATTGAACCTCTTCTGTCCTGTCCGCCCTGCAGGGTGCAGATCCAGGCGGTCAACGCCATTGGCACCGGCCCCTTGAGCCCGCCACTCCTGGCGAGGACACGCCCCCTCCCGCCGCCCCCGCCCCCTCTTGAGTGCGCCGCGGCCGGCCCCCAGAGCCTGAAACTCAAGTGGGGGGAGAACGCCAGCGGCCTGCACGCACGTGCCCTGCTGGCCGACGACACGGTCTACACATTACAGATGGAGGACAAGAACCACAGGTTGCTCCTTCTCTCTCTCTCTCTCTCTCTCTCTCTCTCTCTCTCTCTCTCTCTCTCTCTCTCTCTCTCTCTCTCTCTCT
>JAOPJO010000124.1:11113138-11127552 GCA_027123675.1 Molva macrophthalma | reverse complement strand
GTGTGTGTGTGTGTGTGTGTGTGTGTGTGTGTGTGTGTGTGTGTGTGTGTGTGTGTGTGTGTGTGTGTGCGCGCAGGTGTTCCGGTGCCTGCCCACTTCCCTGGTGCGGAACATGTCTGAGCTGGAGCAGTACCAGGTGAAGGCGGGCCTGGCCCAGACCGATCCCACCCGCGCTCGAGAAGAGCTCCGCAAGATCCGTGGCTTCCTGGTCCAGTTCCCACTGGACTTCCTGTCGGAAGAGAATCTCATGCCCTCAGTTGGTACCAAGGAGGCCATGGTTCCCACGGAGATCTGGACCTAAAGCGGTCAGAGATAGACCCCTGCACACCGCTCCTGCAAAAAAAACGGTGCCACCTTTTCTTGTCCAACCTTAACGTTCATTATGATGAAGCTCATTGTAGAAGATGGTTGACACATACAGAGGATATATCTGATATATCTACTAGATGAAGAGCTCAGATGATCCCTACTTCTTCTTCTGGGATTTGGGGGTTTGAACCAACCAGCCAACTGACTTATCCCAAGGATTCAACTTAATTTCGTTCCAAGTTCGAGATCCCAGTGATCTTTATTGATCAGTTAGAGACAAAAGGGTAAATTGGCCCAAAGTACTTTGGAGAAGCAAACCCCTGGCCGCATTTGGACAGCATTCACACTGTGTGCACTTGAAGATAGGCTTGCCGACACTTGGATCTTAGAAGACGAAAAAACAAGGACCAGGGGTTGGATCTCAAAGGTTTTGCAAAATTACTGCCATGTGACAAAGGTCAGCTGAGGATACACTGCTTTGAGGAATGAGGCAATTCATTCTTTGGGGGAAAATACTTAAGGCCCAACTGTGGCTGTGACTAATGAAACGGTTAGGTGTTACTCATCTAAATTATACAGGAAGATGAGCAGGATTTATAAGGGACCAATAGCATCGCTCATGTCTTTCAGTCTGCTCATCTTGAACCAGATGCACATCAAGAGACCTGCATCTACTACCCATACAAGAACTATAACATCATCAAATGTCTTTGAATGAAGTATTCTCCCACAGAGGTGCAGTGCATGTGATTGAGTGAGTTCAATAGGGGTTGTTTTTTTCTGTATGTCGTGTATGAGCTTACCAAATAATATTCTTTTTTTCTACTATGGATGCTTTATTTTTGAGTTGTGTCTTCTCTTGAGTAGGAAAGATAACTATTTCTCCATCGGCCTTGTGGATATTTGAAGCAACATCAAATCTTTCAAGTAAGATTACAAGCATGTAGTTGGCTACTGTTTTTATCTCTTATATATCTGTACTGATCTCTGATCACATTCTATAATAACTACTTAAAAGTTACACCATCTTTAGAAGTTAACAGCTGGTGTTGCCATACTGTTTAATATTATTTTGTGACATGGATTTAAATTAAGGTTCTGCTTCATGCACGCACACACATGTTTCAAATCAAGAGCACCTCTGGCTTGAAGATGACTTGGCCAGGTCATCTCCAGTTCAGTTATGTTTTTACTGTATTGTTCAAACTCACTTCAGACTTTAACTTTGATTAACTCTGTTTAACTTTGGAAGTTCACTTTTAAAGCCAACCCTTGTTATGACCACAGGCTTGTAATGTGGTGTTAAATCGGTTCGTCTAGTGGTCAACGTCAAAGTCTGAATTAATGAGTCAATCGAGTCTTTTGGTTTTTATTGGTATAGTTTCGCATGTGTCCAGCAGATGTCGCTACTGTCCTGTATAGTTGGTTAGAAACGAAACTTCCACCGATGCCTTTCGTAGTACTATCTTGAACTTAAGCTAACTAATACTTCTACATACCCTACAGATGAAAGAAACAAGAGTTAATCATCTGCGTTCAATTGAACGCAGATGATGAACTCGTGTATGGACGTCAATGGATTTGAATTGTCTGTATTAAATTCTGGATTATAGGCTTGTTTTGACAATGGTACATAAGACACATGACAACCAAAACAAAACTAACTGCTTTGACAACCTGCCTCTCCCAGCATTTCAAAACACTATTGGCTTATAAGGCTTTCTCCTTCATTGAACACAAGGTATATATGTAACATTTCCACGTTAAAATATCTAAAAAGGACTAGCCTAGTCCAATAATCCCTCAGAGACCTTATTTATTGATATGATATTTCAATATTGATCTAGTTTACTACGATGTTTTACTTTGACAAGTGGCTCATGCCAGACACCAAGATACTGCAGTGTTTCCCACTCTACTTGGGCTGGTCATTTCTTGGGCTGGCCATCCGAGATCGATGGTGTTTCCCATACATTGAGATTTACTTTTAAAATCTATTATTAAAAAGTATATTCTTATGTCATTGAGTTGCCCGCAACGTATTGATTCGCTCTAGCTCTCTTTCACCAATGACAACAAACTGACAACGGATCGTCTGTCTGGGAATAGCCCCGCATCTCTGTTCACACTGATTCACATGAGTGGGATGAAGGAATGTTGTTGGATTGTTGTTGCTATTTATTAATAGATTAAATCCGGAGTTCACGAATCATTATGGGGGACGCCAGAAATACCAAAAACCTCTAATCGAACACATGGTCTAAATTTCAACGAGTACTCTTTTGCGCTTTTCTTTGTATGAAAAAAGATAAAAAGATACAGTCTATGTGCGTAACACCCACACTAAAGCCAGTTCTAAACCTGCTTTTTACTGTTGTGGAGCTTGTGGTATACACTTCTAAACTAATTGTACCCCCTCCCCCCCTTCTTCGCTGGCCAAAAAATATTTGGCAAGCGAACAGCTGTTCTGAAGAAATTACAGAGAAAACCGCACCTATGCAATTCCTAAGAAGCCTTGAGAAGTTAGAACTAGTTCTATCACTATTTTTTTTCATTTGTATTCATTGGCTTGGACTGCTTTTTAACCAGTAGGGGTTGTGTTTGTGCATTATGTATGGTTGAACATGTCTTTTATTGAAGGAAATGGCAACAATGCCTTATTTTATGAAACAGAGGAATACTTTGGAATATATATTTTTTAAGGCAGAATTCGGTCTCAATTCAAGATTGGCTCTATTTGCTTATGCCCCATATGGCTGGGGATTATCTCTGCTAGTTGTAACTGGGACATTTAGTATTTTTGATGTGTGGTCAGAATATAACACAGATGGTTATTATCACTGTTTTTTCCCTCTCTTCCGTATGTAACATATTTCTGTTGGCTCAAGCATGATGGTTTGATTTTGATTTGTACAGTTGGAATAATTTCAAATTTCTATTTGTAAAGCATAATTTAAATGCAAAATAAACATGGCTGCTTTTCGTTATTTTCTTTGTTGATTTAGAAACTGTACTTTCGTTGATATTGTCTATCAGTTAATCTCTGAGATGAATTTAATCAACCGGTTTTTATTTTTATTTCAACCTGGACATCCTATGTGACAATGTGACCATTACAATGCTATTTTCCTTTCTTAGCATGTGATAAACAAAATTATTCCAATGAGGTACAGGCTATTAACTAACTTTTACAATAAACTCGATTTCCAACACCACCATCCTGCGTCCTTGTCTGGAGGAGCCCTGTTATAGTCAGCTAGGTGGAGTGTGGCAGCCACCTAGGTAGCGTGTAGCATTGCACGTTGTTACACTGCCGCCCAATGTGGGGACTCTCCAAACCAAGAAAGGACCCAGAAGGGCTGTCCGAGGACGCACTGGCCACCAGCAGCAGCGACGGACAGCCTACATCCGGCACCAGCCAAATCCACAAAAGCACTGTGGAGCCCATCGGAGGCAGTGCAGCAACCGCCACAGGCAACCGTTTTGCGGCTAGCAACCCCTGGGACCAGCCGCAGCAGCCCAGGCCCAGCCGCACCTCTGCCAGCCAGCACAGCCGCGGAAGACCCATGCTCTAGAAGGGAGATGGGTATAGGAGGCGGTCGCCCTGGGAGAGGGTGGCCATACCATGGGCTGTCTCTGGCCCTCCGAGAAGCTACCACCTCAGCCCAGCTGAACCTCCACCCGGCCCACCCAGACATCCCTGCCACCATCATGTCGCTGATACCTCCGCCAGTAAAGGCAGCAGCCCAGGCCTCTGGTCTCCAGGATGGAGGGGGAGGGTGGGTTGGCGGGTCACCCTGGGGAGTTGTGGGGAATATTGGGTTTGCGGGTTGTTTTATTAATTTTAGGTATGAAAACCCTGGGAAGAGTCCACTTGTTTTCGTTAGGTATAGTAACCCTCTTTTAAGGTCCAGTTTTTTTTTTGATTGTTGATTTGGCAATCAATGTGCACAGGTTAAACCAGCCATTACCGCACACACTCAGGGAGATCTCCTGCATGGCAAGATAGACCACCAGGTCATATATCATTGTCTACAAACTTTTACAATAAACCGTATTTCCAATACCACCAGCCTGCGTCCGTGTCTGGAGGACCCCAGTTAAAGTCCCCTAGGTGGAGTGTAGCATTGCACGTTGTTACAGCTATCCTTCAAGTAAGATAAACAGGTAAGTATCTTAATAAACTTTAAATCTTACATTCAGTATGTTCAGTGCAATTCAAAATCTTACAGGATGTTACAGAGATTAACCTGAAAGGTAGTGGTTTTTAAAGGTGTCATTCCCCGAGAAATCGTTTAGTCTTGCTCCTTTCGAAATACGATAGGTCACTCTGAGTTGCATATGCATGCTGCACGTGAAAATGTTCTTTTACCCCCATTGCCTGCATTAGCCAATGAGAGAAAATAGACGGATAAACAAGTGATTCTGAAAAGCCCTACGATCTGGTAATTTGGTATCATTTGGTAAATTAGTATTCATGGCCTCGCCCACCTTGTGCTTTATTCCGCAGGAATGAAGCACGCATTTGGTTACGAACCGTAACCAAAGCCAGAATAACCGGTCTCTCTAAATCCCAGTGTAACGCTGGGACGCTACCATGAGGCGAAGCCAAGACGGCATAGCCCCCATGAATAGACAGCGACAAAGAGCAGCTAAGTGGGCGTATCAACGCAGCGAAGTGCAACACTGGCAACGGCCGTATGCGACGATAGACTAAAAGTCCATACAAGCACACATAACCTTCTCAATAAACGCAAAGTGCAAAAGAGACAGTGGTAGCGTATTCATTAATCTAATTAATGAATTAATGGTAGAGGACAGGATATTACAACGTCGGTTACAATCTGCAACCAAAGCAAGAACAACCAGTCACTCTTAATCATCAACATGACATCAACATGAGGCACCGCCAGATGGCGTAGCCCACATGAAAATAAACGGTGACGTAGAGCAGCTAAATTTACATAACAATGTAGCGAAGAAGCTCTAGCTTGCCGGTGAGCACATCGTGTGTGCTGGCAACAAACGAAGGCGATGATGGACTAAATGTCCACACAAGCACACATAACCCTCAATAAACGCAAAGCTTATTAGAGACAGGCTATTACAACGTCGGTTACAATCTGTAACCAAAGCAAGAATAACCGGTCACTCTTAATCCCAGCGTAATGCTGGGACACCACCGGGTGACAGCAGAGATAGACATAATCGAAGAGCAACGTTACGAATTGTAACAGCTCCGAGAGACAAGCCTATATCCAAGCCGTAGAAGGGGCCCCGACTCCAACACAGTGTGGAGCCCCTCGACATGTCAACATGTAAAACAGGGACAAAAAATGGGCGGGGGAAGACCATGACACAGCCGCTCAATTTTCCTCCACCGAAACGCCCTAGAGTGGAGCAGACCCTGTGTTGAGCAGGTGTAGCGGCCCTTGGCAGCGTCGCTATAACGACAACAACTGTTGTGTGCTGGAACGCGGCCGAGCGTTTCACGTACATAGCCAGTGCCCGTACCGGGCACAGGAAATGCAACTCTGCCTCTGCCTCAGTAGAATGAGGCGGGGGGTGAAAAGCCTATCCTTTGACCGAAAAGAACTGTAGATGTTCTTGGGGAGGAACGCAGGATAGGGTCTAAGCAGCGGGAGCTGTCCTCGTTAAGTAACAAGCAGCTCGGGCTGACAGACAGCCAACTCACCGGCGTGTTGGTAGAAACCAAAGCCAATAAGAGCGCCATCTTAAAGACAGATAATCCAAAGGGGCTTGAGACAGAGGCTCAAAAGGGTCCCTGGATAACCCATAAAACACGGTGGGAAGATCCCAACGTGGTGTAAGCAGGCGAGAAAACCGGCTTAACACATCTAGCCCCACGCAAGAATCTCTTGACCAGTGGGTGACTGAAAACCGGTTTACCGTCACAGCCTGCGTGGCCAGCCGAAACGGCTGCCGCAAGACTTTGATAGTGGAGAAAGCCAAACCTTTCTCCAGTAAGCACTGTAGGAAAAACAAGCATGCTTCGCACCTCACAGAGAGATGGGACAACGTGATTGCTGTCACACCACTTAGAGAAAGCGCCCCACTTTGGGCACTCTGGATAGTGTCGATAACCACTGCCGGCAAACCGCTGCCCTGCAGGATCAACCTCTCAGAAGCCAAACCAACAACCGTCCCGACACATCGGGCGGGTGGTGCACTGTCCCGTGGGCTTGTGAAAGCGCATCTGATCTGATCAGTACCGGCCACGGCGCCACGCGTGAGAGCGCCGCTAGCTCTGAAAACCACAGAGCTGAACGGCTCTCCGGGGACACCAGAAATAGGGACAGTCTTTCCTGTCTGATCCGCTCCAGAAGAGGATGGATCAGTAGAAGCGGCCGGAACGCATACAACAGAGACCGCGGCCAAGGCGTGTGGTCCATCGCGTCTACCCCCAACGGGGGAAGATCCTGAGGGCTGAGAGAGAACCACAACTTGCAGTAGGTGTTTTCTCTGGACGCATCTCGGTGGGGACCGCCACGAGACATGAGGTCTGCCCCGAAGTTCAGGGCGCCCGCGATATGCAGGGCTCTTAGGCTGAGCAGATACTGATGAGCCCAAAGCCAGAGCTCAACCGCTGCTCGGTGGAGAGCAGAGGAGCACACTCCCCCCTGTTTATGTAAGCCGCCGCTGACACGCTGTCTCTTCTGATCAGAACGTGGCGGCCCCGCACCAGGTGAGGAAAAAAGGTAAAAGCACTTTCCTCACCGTGGCGAGCTCCAGCACATTTATGTGTGCAGTGGGGGGAGCGTTGGCCACTCGCCTCCGACCGAGTGGGAGAGGCACGTTCCTCCCCAACCCGTCAATGAGGCGTCCATGAAGACCACCACGTAAGACGTACTCTGCCTAGGGGAACCCCCTTGAGAAGTGCAAGGGGGGCTTCCCCAATATTCCAGGTCTGGCGACACAGAGCGGGGTACGGAGAGCAACCTGAGCTTGTGTCGCCTGGAATCCAACCTCTTGGCGAGCAAGCCACCGCTGTAGTCTGCACAAAAAAGGGCAGACCCAGGGGAACCACGGGGTGGGCAGCTGTCATCAGCCCCAACAGGTGCATGATAGACAGTGCGCTCCTCACGCTCCTGCGAAAGCGGGTGCGCGCCAACAGGACCGCATCTCGCCGAGGAGGCGAGAGCCTCGCTGTCATCATGGCCGAGTCTAGGCAAAGCCCCAAGTAGACTAGCAGACGGCTGGAGAGCGGGGAGCTCTTTCCCAGTTGATGGCGAAACCCAAGGAAGAGAGATGATATGTCACCATGGTGTCTCTTCTCGCAGCTTCCTCTGAGTGACTCAAGACAAGTAGATCGTCGAGATAAAAAAATAACATATTTCTTTTCCCTTGACGCCTGAGCGGCCCCAGCCCCACCTCCACACACTATGAGGAGGTGCGCGGGGCCAGAGAGTAACCGGATGGCAGGCACTGTCATACATACGCCACGTATATGAAGGCAAGCAGGGAATCTCCCGTGAGCCTTGAGAATAGGGACGTGGAAGAAAAACATCCTTGGGATCCAAGGATGTGAACCAAGCCTCTCACACAGTTCTCACTCTCTCAGAGTGACGCTCTGGTGGTGAGCATTTTTAAATCCTGCGTAACAACTGATTTGTTGGAAATGCAAGATCCAGAATGGGCTCGTCTCCCCACCTCTGCTGCAGAGCCGTGCTCGCAACGGGGTCCTGCAACCTAGTCTCCACCTACCCCAAAAGGGTGGGGGACGGTGCTTGAACTTTATTGGGAGGTCCCCACCTCAGCGTGTTATCCAACCATGTTGGTAAACACGTCGCTATCGCCAACACGCATAGCGTTCGGAGAGAGGGCGAGCAGACAGCTGAGAAAAAAGCTGTCTGGCCCCTCCCACCTTCACATCGTGTGTGATGGAATTGCTCGTCTGCAAGCGGAGAATACCACTGCAGGGCGGGCCGAGAGCAGGTTATGTTGTTTACATCCAAAGCCCTTATTGAGGCACAGAGATATGATCTGTCCCACAGAGCGGCAAGCTGTTTTTGGGGACGGTCGGGAGGCCATACGGCATCCAAAGGAGCGCTGCTAGGGGTGACTGCAAGCGAGGTATCGCTCTAGCGGTGAGTGGTGGTCCACCCCTCCGCCCTGCTAAGACGGTGGAAAACCCTTCACTGGCGTCTTCAGGGAACCGTCCAATAGATTAGCGAACGGCGTGGCTCCGCCGGTGGGCGACCATGGCGTGCTCCGCACCCGGGCAACAACACACGAGGCGTACTCGTCGCCTGGTGGAAGCGCCGCCGGGCAGGAGGAGCAGAGGGGCCGTTCCTCTGAGGGCTCCTTCGCGCCGACGCTGCTTTTCTTCATCGTATATGTCGAAGTAGTAGACTCGGTAGATGACTGGTACAAGCAATTGCTGAAAGAAAAGGGAGGACGAGCGCTGCTGTGCGCCGAGTTATATACACGGTGCTGTGGGGAATGTGGGCGGTGCCCACGTTGATTGGTGCATTGCTGCTGAAATTTAGCCCATAAGGCGAAGCCTCATGAGGGCCCACTATCAAACAAAGGTTTGGAAACAGTCACTAGTACCCATCCACAGTTGCCCTCACCAACCAGTTGCGGTTGGCACATGAAGGATGGAATGCTTGTCCCCCAGCTTTTAACGAAAGAACCCGTACAGGCCAAAATGCTTGGAGCTGAAGATCTGTGGATGCAAGGAAAGTGGAGGTCAGTGCAGTACCAGGCAGTGTCGATGTCGAAAAAGTGGAATATTTTGCAGTGGGGCATGTGGGTGTGCCTGTGCAGTTTGGTGCAAGAATACTCAGGTACTCACATCATTATTATTGAGTGTTGCCACATTATATGCAACTGTATTGTTTCAGATTATTTGGCATGATATTGTTTTTTTTGTTTTTTGGGACATGGTCCCTGGGTGCCTTCTGTTGGCTGCCTACCTGAGTGCCACTGCATGGATGGGGAAAAACATACCTTTGCCATACGACTATTAAATAGTTATTACTACTAACTAGTTACTAACCCCTAACCCTAAAGAAGTGAGAGAGCAGTTAGGATGGAATTAATAACTATAGTGATATGCCAATTAAATATCATTTTTGTTAAAACCGGGTACATTAATGAAGTCAAATAGCACCATAGACCACCATCTAGAGTTCTACATTACCGCCTGGACATTAAAGTCTCTCCCTACAAGCTTTAAACTTGGCATGACTCATTCTCATAGATAGGGGTACTGATTGATAGAGGTTTTGGGATACTATGTTATGTTTCCAAGCTGATATTCACTTTGAAAACTGGTTCTCTTTAGGTGGAAATTGATTTTTTCATGTTCTAGTTATGTTTTCTCTTAAACTGTACAATAAACGTTCAGTACTTCAGCAGACATCCCGTGAGTGTTAGCTTTCATTTGATACCAAGTTGATGTATATGGTCCTTGTGGTTGTGGAGATATTCAACATTTATTGTTGGCATGTCTTGTTGAGCAGGAAACCTAAAAATTGGCCTGAAATTGCTTCTAAAAGTCACAAAAATATTTTTTTAGATTGACAACCAAATGGTCTGTCAGCCAACGGGTTGTTCCATTCTTATCTTATAGGGGTGTAAAACATTACAACATAAAGCTAGAGATTTAGCATTTAGATTTAGGATTTAGATGTATATATAAGTTTTAGATTTAGATATAAAATGTAGATTTAGGTTTAGGATTAAGATTTAACATATAATTTTAATTTGATATATGTGAAAAAGTGACATGAAAATTGCAGTGCATTTTGGAGGGGTGTTTATTTGCTAAATCCGGGAAAAATTAAGCAAAGCTCAAGCTAAATCTGGAACAAGTGAAGCACGTTTTTGAGCAAAGGTTTTCAAACGGCACCACATACTCTAGTGGCTGCTTGTGGTAGTATACAGCAGTATACTGTATATAGTACAGTATACAGCAGCCCCTCCCCATTGGGATTATTAATGTTCATTTAAAGATTTAACAATCATTTTAACGATTAAAAATGTTAAAACGATTTAACGATAATTAAAGTTGACTGCTTGCCGGTTCATTAATGAACAACGGAAACATAAAAGCTACGTTTATAAATAAAGTTTTTATGAACTAAATATGTATAACTAAATATGCAAGCCTTCTAATCTTTCTTAGAATTACAATTGGGACAATTCTGTAATTTATTTATGCAGTCAAATTATAGTCTTACAGTCAGTGATATTAGAAGGACACTACAAACAAACATAAGCTATGTTACATTAATATGCAAAAGAAGACAAACAAACACATTCACCTTTGGAAATAGCAATTTATCATTACATCATCAGGCTAAATCAAACAAAATGCAGTAATATGCCGTTAATACATTGACAACAATTCTGTATTCGCTAATGGGACCACAGTAGTTTATGGCTACAAAACGGTTTATTTAAAGCCAACCATGTTTGTAAACGGGAAACCCTACTATAGCGAGGTCATAGCGATGCTTCATCTTGGCCAGGTTTTTATTTATTCTTTCACACAAGAAACATTTGGACAGCGTCCAATGTCTTCTGGGGAGAAATGAATTGGTAACCACACCTATGCAATTTCTAAGACGCCTTGTGAAGTTGAACTAGTTCTATCAGATAAGAACTAGTTCTTATTTGTTGCCTTGGAATGAACTTTAACTAGTATTGATTGTGTTTGTCCATTATTCAAGATTGACTTCATTGCTTTGGTAGAATATATTTGTAAATGAAATGCTTGCCTTGTAAATGTCCTTTGTATCATATTTGTTGAGCCTCGCGGTCCCCTAACACACAGTCCCAACTGTCTGAACATGTGCGGACAAGTTAAGTGGGTGGGGGAGGAAACTTGAAATCCGGAACTCCAGGTGGAGAAAAATGAAGTTATCAAGCCAATTTCATGAAGTTACTACAACTTGAATTTTGTTTAAAATAAATGAACACAGAAATATGAGTTTAGATTACACACAATATTAAGCTGATGTAATTACCAACATTATTATATCAACACAACTCATCAAAATCATGTTTGCAAAGGTTGATCTAAATTAATATATTAGAATTTTTATCTTGCAACAATGCATTTAATTAAGTGGTGGTAATAGGTCAGTTTAATTACTTTTTAGAGTGTGTATGTGTTTTGTTGTACTTGAGTATCAACACATTGTGATCCTATTCTGAAAGAACACGCTGCTATTTAATGGAAGTTGGCACAGACTGACAAGGCTCTTGTCGAAAACCTTTTCAATAATTAAACCGTCGAAGGACCACTATTTAAGCTCCTATTGGGTTTTCATAGCCTAACCTGTCCAGGGGGGTATTCCATCAAGGCAGATAAGGGAAAATCCTGGCTTATTTTGATAAATCTAGCTAATTTAAGTGAAAGATCCCTTCCATTAATGTAGCTTATAGGATTCCTCGATCAACTGAAATAGCCTCCACTGTAGCCGGCTAACTGTGAAGCTTAATTTAGCTGCGTGTCAAATTAATTCCATAGGCGTAAAACAGAATCCCAAAAGACAGGTTCATTAAGTCTTCTTCCACTCGCATAACTTTTGTCATGTCCGCGTTCGGAAACATAAGTTCGTACCATTTTCTCAAAATGTGACCAAGCATGAATTTACTTTATTTGTATTAGTATGTTCTTTGGAAATAAACATGTTAAGAAAATCATGTCTCACCGACGTTCACTGTCTTCAAAAGCAAATACGTTAATTGACATAGGCCTAGGCTATATAAGCAGTGCATCTTAAGACCGATTACAACCAACTATCGTATGTGCATTCCTCAACAACCTTGTGGAGGAAGGTGCACAGATTCTTCAGAGCGTTTACACCACCAGCCCCAAGGGTCTTCAGAGACAGAAGTAATCCACTGGGCTTCCCTGATTATTGAAGTCCTGAGGTGGAGGGCCCCTACCACTAGCAGTGGCTAATGCTACTAGTTGAAAGGCATTGAAAAGGCGAAAGGTAGACAATGAAAATTGTATATTTAAGGAGGAGTGGAATGTGAAATACATATTTTATAATGTGGGACCAAAGCCAAAATCCTTCCCATTAGCCATGTGTTTCGTTGTGACGAACTGTCGACTACTAACAGCACATCTCCAGGTTTGAAATGTATTTTCAGTCTTGACCACTTCTGGCGTTCCTGGAGGAGAGGCAGGTACTCATGAGTCCATCTGGTCCAAAATAAATGCCAGTTTGTGGAATTGTTTGGCTAACCTTCATTAAATCCTTTTTTAGTTATCTGAGTTTGTGTCTCCATTTGGGTCCTATCCCTTGTGTTCCTGCTGCCCTGCTAGCACTGGTCATGCCAAACATGATGGGTAGGTCTACTTAGCACCACTCTACATAAAAAAAAAACTCAGATATAACCACGCCTACTAATTTGCATATACCAGATGGAAATGTGGCATCATGAAATAAAAGTACCCTGAAATAAATAAATGTAGCATAATTAAATAAAAGTCCCCTGAAATAAATAAAAGTAGTCCTTTTGAAAAACGTCCTTTTTCGAATAAAATGTATTTATTTCAATATATTGACTAATTTATATATTTATATTTATATATTTATTGCCTCATTTATTTATTTCATAGCCATTTTTATCTATTTATTTATTTAATATTGACTCAAATGGCATTCAATGAATATAGACTTAAGATGTACCTGTAAATCAGACCATATACGCGTGGCTTATTTACCATTCCGCCCATACCAATATAGTGAATTTTTACCTGGTTTCGGCAAATGCTTCATGAACCGCCTCCAGAGTGCATGTCTGTTTACCTTGTATCTCTGAATAAACCACGTGTTGAACCTTTACCACTCTTCGAGTCATACCTAGCTCCATAAAACCACGATGCCAGAGGCTTAAAAATTACGCTTCGTAGGCCTAACATGACTGTGGTGATAATCGTACACCTGTCAAAGTTGAACACATGCGACGAACGCTTCTGGGGGTTGTAGTCTTTATACCGATTGGCTCGCTTGTGAGGCCCGCCCCCATCACCGAGGGCCCGTCCTCCAATAGGCGTTGCTTCCCCACCCCTTCACTTTACCCTCTACATTCGTGCTGCTGTAACTGTCACACAGCAGGCACTCCAGTGCGTAACTAGCAAGTACTAGTAAGAATCCGTTACAGCCGTGTCAGAGCATCACACTTTAGTTTTTTTTATTTTAACCACCATGGACCCTGGTGTGGGGATTGACTCGTTGGTTTTGTGCATCGTCCGCGTGTTCGCGCTTTAGCCCCCCTGAGGTTCTGGTCCACGGTGAGAAACCGGACAAAAAGGGCTTGCTATCGGTCAGTCACCCGAGAGAGAGAGTGCAAGGCGATATAACCACAGGAGCCACACACCCTCCAGCACAGCAGAGGCCGTGTGTGTGGTGTGTCGGGATATTCAGGGGACAGACAAGTGCTGATACCCCCTCTCCAACATGGCGAGCGAGTCGCCGGCCCGGAGTCTAGACGAAATAGACCTGTCCGCTCTGAGGGTAAGCGGGTAACATTTTAATTTTGTATTATTTTTTATCCAAACGAATAATCTAATATAGGCTATGTTGGCGCTGTGCGTGTGTGCGACTCTGCTGTTATTTGCCCCTGACGACAGACACGCGCTCCAATGCACTGGATTTCTCGCCAGCAAAGCTCAGCGAAGGCGACCAAGCCGCTCCGATGTGTTCAATTCTAGATCATCATAATAGTGATGGAGACAGACAGACAGCCACCCCATGCTCTACTCTAGTCTGCAATAATAACGAACATTTCAGCTTGCACTGTTGCCATTGTAATGCCTTGTCCTCATACAAGACAGGAGTCATGGGAATCGCAAGTAGTATTAAGGGGGAATATTGGGATTATAGCTGCTGTGATGTATCGCTGACCTCAATAGTCTTGTTGTTTTTGTCACCGGCCTCGCCTATTATAGGCATAATAGCCGCGATGCAGACAGCGGTGGAATTTATCCCAATTCCTTAGCTCACACTGTCGATTCTGCTCATTCACATCCGAAAGCGAGACTGAGGTGTGTGTGTGTGTGTGTGTGTGTGTGTGTGTGTGTGTGTGTGTGTGTGTGTGTGTGTGTGTGTGTGTGT
>JAOPJO010000124.1:11064156-11074971 GCA_027123675.1 Molva macrophthalma | reverse complement strand
CACACACACACACACACACACACACACACACACACACACACACACACACACACACACACACACACACACATGGACACTAAAAAGAAAGTCTTCGGAGTCTGAGGTTTATTTTGACGTGTGATCTGTATAACTACATTGTGTGTGTGTATGTGCGCACGGTAGTGGACTTTGGTGTGTCGGCCCAGCTGGACCGGACTGTGGGGAGACGGAACACGTTCATCGGGACGCCATATTGGATGGCACCCGAGGTCATCGCCTGCGACGAAAACCCAGCCGCCACGTACGACTTCAAGGTGCTTTTCTCTCCCTTCTTTCTTTCATCCAGTCATTTGCGGATCAAAAAAGAAATGGAATAATAATGTTTTAACAGAGGAAAAACACACAGAAAGATATAGAAATATATTGTTTTTCACGGATCAAGGCATACGTAGTGGGAATGTAGTGGGGCTGTGTTTCTTTGCTTGCTTCGTAGAGGACTCAAATCTATTTTGGAAATATATTCTAAAGCATATTTTGCATCCTTCCCAACACGGGAAACCTTAAATCTCATCTATGCTTTCTCTCTCCATCTGTGTCTCTCTCCATCTTTCTCTCTCTCTCTCGCTCTCTCTCTCTACCATATTATTAATGCTCTCTCTCTATTTCTTTCCTTCTTTATTTCTCTATTTTTCTCTCTCTCTCGCTCTCCTAGTAATATTGCGCTCTCTTTTTCTGTATATATCTCTCTATCATGGTACTAATGCAATGCGTCTATTCCTCTCTCTGTCTCTATATTAATGCACCATGTCTCCATTATTGCAGAGTGATTTATGGTCATTGGGGATCACCGCTATAGAGATGGCTGAGGGAGCTCCACGTACGTGCATGCTCACACACACATGCACACACACATACACATCATGACCGGTCCACTTACACATCATTAATAACTGCCTCCACAGTACATTTCCATATCCAATGATTGTTTTTTATAGTACTCCAAAGTACTGCAAAACTATATATAACCTATAACACACCTGTCCAGTGTGTGATGCACTATTAGAGAGTTTTCCAACTGGTTTGGTCTGTTTTGGATGAAAGGATTTAGATCCGCTTCCACCCATTCTGATTCCTCAATTCAGTTAATTCAGTTGAGGTTAAGTATTTGTATTTTAGTATTTTTAATTACGTCTCATGATGATTCTTTAATACTGCATACTGTCTAACTTCTGATTGGTCCCCCCTTCCTGTCTCTCAAGCTCTGTGCGACATGCATCCAATGAGAGCCCTCTTCCTCATCCCAAGAAATCCCGCGCCAAAACTCAAGTCAAAGAAATGGTGAGTGGTTTTCTTGGCAACAGTAGTGTGCTGTAGGCTGATGTTTACGATGTTGTATCATTCTTACCTGTGAAAAGTTCAACTTTTTGTTGAACTAGTGTGCACAGGACAATGGATGTAGATACTTTCCCCTCCTTACAATACTATGTATATTTCCAAATCAAAACATAGGTGTGAAGAAAAAGATATACTAAAACTCAGATGGGCCTACTAGTTAAATGTCAGTTGGAAGGGGTTAGGGATCAAATCTGTCACCGTTCTCCAACTTGGGAGGTTGTTTGTCCCATCCATGTCTTATCTAAATATGCAGAAACAGGCAGAATAATGGTTCCCCACCCTCCTGTCTTCATCATTTTCTTTATGCAGCTGATCTCAATCAGCTTTAAAAGTCAAGTCTCGAAAGAAAATTCCAAAGTCAAGGAGCAGCGCTACGTTACAGGAAAAAAGGATTGGATTTCAGTCGGTCTGAGCTCTTTTCCTGGTGCACGTGACTGCACCACAGCACAGCTCATTTTTATCTGTCAATATGCTTAAAAGTGGCTGCGGGGACCACAAAGTACAGCTTTAGAAAAGTCGCTGAGTGCTATGGATAGGTGGGCGAAAAACTTGGTAGTAAGGTAGATTTGCAAGTTTGATGATACACCCCCAAAGAGGACTTTTTTTATATTGCTCTGTATTTTTAAACAGGTGAACCAGAGTATCAGAGTATGAGGTGTGAGTCATGGAGTTGTTTAGCACATGCACACTTTAAAGCTAGAGAAATCTTTTATATTTTCTCCCAACATATAAGTAAGATGCTTGAACCCTCCCCTCATCCACTGCTTGAACCAAGAGTAATTATTTTGTATGATGTGCATGGTATAACCATGCAATCCAATGTGTAATTGTGTGTGGATGTGCTGTTTTCCTTTTGCGTGTGTGTGCGTGTTGTGTGTGTGTGTGTGTGTGTGTGTGTGTGTGTGTGTGTGTGTGTGTGTCTGCGCGCGAATGTGTGTGCGTGTGTGTGTGTGTGTGTGTTTGCATCCAGGTCTAGAAAGTTTGAATCGTTCATCGAGATGTGCCTGGTGAAGAGCCATGGCCAGAGGCCCAGCACGGAACAGCTCCTCAAGCACCCCTTCATCCGGGAGCTGCCCAACGAGAGGCAGATCCGCATCCAGCTCAAAGACCACATCGACCGCACCAAGAAGAGGCGGGGCGAGAGGGGTACGTGGCACGCTACCTTCGTATCACACTGTTCGGCCACTGGGACTGCGATCACTGACAAGGTCAGCGATCAGTACAAACCACCAGGTGTCCCTAGGTAGAGGTACTTCACTGTGTAGAGTAAAGGTAGATTGTAAAAGACAGTGCAGTACCAGTACAAGCTCAACTAGCCTGACAATGCAGTTTAAGTCCCCCTACTGCATTGCATTGTAAGTATTTGACTACCTTCCACTGAATTGTATTGTTGGTCATTTACTAGCTTGTACTGTATTGTATATTGTATGTATTCTACTAGCTTCCACTGTATTAACTAGCTTGTACTGTATTGTATTGACTAGCTTGACCAACCATAAGCCATCTTTACCAGGGTAAAGTTAGTGGATCACATATAGTACTGTACAAGTATACATCCAGTAAGTATAAACACAGTACCAGTGGCAAAACTCTAGAGATAAGCAAGAGAAAGTGATGAAGGTCTGAAATGAAATAAATGAAAGAATGGATGCCGCAGCAGTTTGCGGTAATTGCCGCAGCAGTTTGCGGTAATTGCCGCAACGCCTGATTCAGTTTGAATAGTCTGGAACCTCTCAGTTAATTTTAGATTTCCGTCTCTGGATGCAATTTGATAGACCTACAACTGACCAACGCTGCAAAACGTTACACACATTAGCGGCAGCCCTTGTTGTTTTTGAAATGCCTCAACAGCGCTCCCATAGGGCGCTCCTCTGTACAGCCATAGTATCAAACCCGCCCCGTTTTAGATAAGCGGTTGTGATTGGCCCAACCCGGGCCTGGTCTGCTGGAAATCTCGCTGAACAGGAGGGGGGCCAGACACATATGCCAGAGCAAACAAAACATGAGCTGGCAGATTCGTCTGGTTACCAGGTTAAGTGACAGGGGCAACAAAAATAGAAACACGATTCATTGTCAATATGCACACACACACACACACACAACTATTAAATGGACACGCACTGACTCACAACACACACATACGCATGCACACACAAGCACGCGCACACACACATACAGGATCATATTGACTCAGAAGACATCACACCTCGGGGAACGAGTAGCTTTCATCATGATGATTATAATGATGCTGATGAATAAAAGTGTCATGTTGCCGTGGAGAGACATGCTGTCTCCAGATGTAATTTCATCCTAGTCTGACAGTGATGGCTCTGTAGAATTAGGCCAGGAGTAGATGTAGCCCTCTTTTTGGTCGCATGGACTTGCTTCAATTCTTGACAACATAAGCACAGTTAACATAAGCAACAAAACCTGTCCTAAACAACAACATAATCTGCCCTAAACAGCTAAGCAATGGCAATACAATGACAACTACGATGGTCTCTTAATGGTCAGTTAATCTGAACCGTGAGCTCAATATGTAGCTTAGCATCTGGAAATGGTTGCTATGTTAGCTCAGAGCTGGTGTGAAAGAGCAGAAACATGCATTATATAAATACTAGGTACCTTTAAATATTAGTTATCTTACTGTCTATTCATATTTTCTCTCTAAATGTATAATCTTCTCTCTTTTTTCTTGCTAGAAGAGACAGAATACGAATACAGCGGCAGTGAAGAGGAGGACGATGAGGACAAAGCAGGAGAGCCCAGGTGTGTATATTTATAAAGACATTTACAAATACATATATACACATAAACACTAACTTTATAGTAAACGCACATACATCCCCCACACATGCATTCACATGCACACTGTTTTCAGACAATAACTACACATTCAACTTTTTTTTTTTAAACAATTGAACATCTCATGAACATGACTTTCCTTTTGTCACCAACGTTAACCAAACTTCTCTTTGATTGGCCAAACCCCAGCTGCTTCACAAACGTCCCTGGGGAGTCCACCCTGAGGCGAGACTTCCTGCGCCTGCAGCTGGCCAATAAGGAGCGGTCGGAGGCCCTGCGGAGGCAACAGCAGGAGCAGCTGGAGCAGCAGCACAACGATGAGCACAAGCGCCTACTACTGGCCGAGAGGCAGAAACGCATCGAGGAGCAGAAAGAGCAGAGGAGGAGGCTGGAAGAGGTTAGAAAAGTCAAGTTTACTGAACGTTTTTAAGAAACTTGAAGCTGCTATTAGCAATTTTTTGCTCACCCCACTTTGTTTTGATTAAGTCGTGCTTTGACTGAGTCTCATGGTTCTCATGTATTCAGCTCTATAGCAATGGCCAGTAGTCCAAATAATGCATGAAAACCAGGAGACTCAATTTCAATACAATTTAATCAAAACAAAGTGGGGTGAGCACAATGGCTGATTGTAGCTTAAAACCTGCACTACTTAACTTTTCTAATGCCTCTATTTATTCCATTAAAACAATATCTGAAATCAAATTTTTCTCAAGAATAAAACTCATCCAATCATGAGTCAGTCCAACAGTCAGCTCTGTAAATAGTTTTATTCCGATCAACTTTGGGAAACATACTGCAGGTTTAAAGTATTTGGCCAGTTAGTTAAGATTAATTGGTTAATTGGTTAATTAGTTAATTGCTGGTTAATCACATTGGTTAATTGTTAACAGTTGGTTAATTGTTGACATTGTCTATTTCCAGATGTAAATCACCCATGATTTTTTTTCAACTCACCTCCCCTCACAATGTAGACGTGTTCTAAAATTCAGCAGTTGGCCAATGACTGGGAGACTGAGGAGTGCAGTTAAAATTCTGTGCAAAGATGGTGGCTGCGTTTAAGGATGTGTGATAATTCTTTATTCTGATTGCAAAAAAACATTTCAATAAGTCGCGAGGGTAAATTAAATCTTTGTGTTTTCATGTCATCATGTATGGCATAAAGGGGGATTCAAGAATGACCATTACTGTTGTTACTGTTAATCACTGAACAGAGGTCACACCTCACTTAATGTATTCTTCATATGGTCAATACCATCTTGGTTTCCATTGTTATGGAGTCCAAAATCATTATTCGAAGGAGTAGAAGTAGATTTATTCAAGGAAACCACACACACACACACACACACACACACACACACACACACACACACACACACACACACACACGCGAACGATGATGGACGAGGTGGGACGTTACGAAGTACCAATACTTTGTCACTGTACTTAAGTACAGTTTTCAGGTATCTGTACTTTACTTAAGTATTTACTTAGGATTTAGAATTTAGATTTTAATTTTACTCCCTACATGTGAACACAGATATCTGTACTTTCTACTCCTTACATTTTCAAAACAGGCTCATTACTGGGGGGAATTATTGATCATATTTTTATTTTTCATCATTGTGGGCCTTCCCAACATCAAGACCGATTTCAACCTAAATGGATGAGACAATAACACATAGAAAGGATGATCCCTAAGTGTATCCATCGGTGCATATCACGCACGACACAGACCTACAAGACGAAAATGACATAAAAGACAGACAAGAAGGGAGGCTTCACTGCAGAGAAATGGCATCTATGGGAGAACTAGTAGAGTAGCATGTGAGGATGGATGAAAGTGAACCAGCAAACATTGCAGACGGACCAGATTCAGAGCAGCAACAACACATTCCCCATCCTTGGCTTTAATTAGAGCCGACAACAATTAGTTGTTGGCTCTAAGAATGATTCTTGGCGAATGTGTGCCAACCTAAAAAGATTTTCGTAGTCCTGTAGAGAAGAGGGAAATTCGAACAAAAACCTTAACGGCTAAATTAGACCATCAGTGTGTTCTCGTTTTGATCATAATGTTTTCAGTTGCTGACATTAAAAACTGATTTGCACATTGGAGCGAAGTTAATGTTTATTATTTTCAGTATATTGTTTATTTTATTTGAAGTTGGAATGGTTTAACTTTAACAGTCTTGGTACATTTCAGAGCCTGAATTTTTCCACTTTTACTTAAGTAAAGAAGTTGAATCAGTACAGAGTTTTTTTTCACAAGTATCTGTACTTCTACTTGAGTGAATAATGTGCTTTTTTTTTATCCACCACTGTGTCTCATGTAAACATTTTATTTTGACATTCTTTTATGTTTTTATCTTCACGTCTGTGATCGTATCTGACTGGACAGCATCAGCTGCAGAAAGAGCAGAGGAGGAGATATGAGGAGATGGAGCAGAGGAGAGACGAGGAGAGGAGGCACGCAGAGAGAGAACAGGTAGGAAACACACACACACACACACATATCATAAACTATACTGAGGTTCCCATGCTCTCACCCTCTCTTCTTATCTTATTCTATATGGTGATTGGTAATACCACTAAATACCTTTTTTTTTTTTTTTGCTCTTTTTCTTTTTGTCTAGAATGCTCTTTCTGTGTTCTCTTTAAAATTCGTATGAGACGAGCCTTTGTTTCAAAAATTTGTTTTTTTTCATTTCTCTTTGACCTAGGTCTTTTCTCACAGTGTGTATCTCGCTCACCTCTCTTTATCGGTCTCTCTTTGTGTTTCTCTGTGTCTCTCTGCCTGCCGTCTGTTGCTCAGGAGTATATCCGTAGACAGCTGGAGGAAGAGCAGAGACAGTTAGAGATACTCCAGCAGCAGTTGCTACAGGAGCAGGCTTTACTGCTGGTAAAAACACCAGGGAGCGCTGTGTTTAAACCTTCCAGGGCCCATTTTTCAACAACGGAACCCGGATTCAAGTGTTATGCTCCCCTTCCTCTTGTGCCTCCCCATCACCCCTGCATGCATCCACTGAATGTGCCATTCACTTGGTTGATTCTCAGAGGCCGGTTAAGGTTTGGTTAAAAAATGAGGACATTTGTTTTCTACAAAGCCTCAAATATTTGCAGATGGGTGTCTTTGATACTCTTCTGAATACAATAATATTCGTTATATTCATTATATATGAATATAATGTGATAGAGTGAATTTAGATCAAGGTGGGTATGATAAACCAAAGATGCTATGGTAGCCTTTTTTTGATCCAACCCAGTGTTCAGTGTCCTAGTGTCCTGTTATGCTCTGTTGTCATCTTCCATCTTTCTGTCCTTCCTTTTTTCCCTTTGTCCTTCCTTCTCTTGCTCCTTCCCTTTTCTAG
The DNA here is from genome assembly GCA_027123675.1 of Molva macrophthalma. Lineage (NCBI taxonomy): Eukaryota > Metazoa > Chordata > Actinopteri > Gadiformes > Lotidae > Molva > Molva macrophthalma. Next base: position 11,067,427 of record JAOPJO010000124.1, on the reverse strand, counting down.
TGGTGTACATTTCGACATCTGTTCAGTTGTGTGTGTATTTATCCCCCTGCTTGCCCATTTGTATCCCCCTGCTTGACTGTGAAAAACATGTGTATGTGTGTCATGCGAGCGTGTGTCTGTTTGTGTTTGCAAGCCATGCGCATGTGTGTGTGTGTGTGTGTGTGTCTGTGTGTGTGTCTGTGATCACAATTGAACCAGCAGTGTGTCCCGACCTGTGCTGCATGACCGGGACCTGACCTGACCCTCATACTCTCCCGTTCACACTGACCTCACTTTCCTCCTCCTCCTCCTCCTCCTCCTCCTCCTCCCGCAGGAGTATAAGCGCAAGCAGATTGAGGAGCAGCGGCAGGCAGAGCGCCTGCAGAGACAGCTCCAGCAGGAGAGAGCCTACCTGGTGTCGCTACAGCAACAGCAAAAACATGTACAACCAGCACAACTGCAGCCGCAGCAGCCGGAGGCGAGACCGGACAAGAAGCAGCTCTATCACTATGTACCAAACCAACCTGACAAACCCGCGTGGGCCAAAGAGGTGACCCCCCGCCACGCACGTGCACTGTGTGCCATAAACACAGACACACACGCACACACATACACGCATGCACACTCACACACATATACATGCGTGTACATACACAAACGTGCATGTGCATACAAATGCGAGCTAGCAGAAGCTCCTGTACTCTCCATCCTACCGACCAGGTTCTCTACCAGGTTTTAAGAACAGAAAATCCATCCTTGCGTAGTAATTCATAAAATATAATGACCCTTTATTTATGTAGCACTTTTCACTCAAAACAGTGGCACAATTTGACAGCACTTGATAAGATCAAAATGGTTTGGATGATCTTTTTGGTAGTGTAGGTATTCAATCTGTCAGATCGTTCAGAGGAATTACTCTGAAAAAGAAAAAATTATATTCTAAAAAATTATAATTATTGAAAAAATGTCTTGTGTTTTTTCATAAAGATGAATGTGTAATCTATCAATTACGGGGAAATTGATTATGTCTAATGGAGACAATCTTGGTATGGCTGTAGTCAACCAAAGCAAATCTTGGTCGACTGAAATTCGACCTACTCTTCAACCAATCGATTGGTCGATGGGGAAGCAATAAATCACGTTATCTCTAGATGAACTAAATCAGCCTACCTGTTAGCCTAAATGTTACGTAAGTGCTATGTGGAGGAAGTCAGTGGGTTTCAAATCCCACTCTTTGTCCGAGTTTGACTCATTTTTTCGGCACAGCTTCAATGTAAAGCCTGTCGCACACCAGAAAAGCCACGGAGCGCCGTGTCAAGACAGCGTCTCGTACTAGAATGGACAACACACAACGGAAGCTCTCTAACCCTAAAAAACTCTCCTCTCTCCAGCTCTTTCACTCATGTTTCAACCGTTCTCTTCAGGCAACCAACCCAACTTTCGTGAGACTTCTCCTTGAGTGAGACTTGGTTGAACCCAATAACAAAAAGTTGTATTTCTCTTTAGGGATGCTTTCATTTAGCAGACGCTTTTATCCAAAGCGACGGTTCATACACACATTCACGACGGAGTCAACCATGCAAGGCGACAGCCGGCTCGTCGGGAGCAGTTAGGATTAGGTGTCTTGCTCAGGGACACTCAGCTTAGGGGGAGCCAATAATGTTAGAATATAATCTTGGCCTGTCGGTAGCAAAAACAAGCACTTTTAGGGAAAGTACATTGACAAGGGCTGGAGCAGATGAACAACTGAGAAAGAACTCAAAACCTAAAAATAACAATTTTTACTACAGTTTTCTTCCCATAGCCTGTGCATTAATAGTGCACTAACTACCCTGTGTATGTGTGTGAATGTGTAGGTGAGCAAACATTTGTGTATGTTTTGTGTAGTGTGTTCATGTGCACGCCTGTGTTCATGTGCTTGTGTGTGTGTGTGTGTGTGTGCGTGTGTGCGTGTGTGCGTGTGTGAGAGTGTGAGTGTGTGCTGGCTAACCTCCCTCTGACTCCTTCCAGGTCCAGCTGCAGCCGGGGCTGGCACATTCTCACAGTCACCTACCCCGCCCTCTCCAACATCACCAGTCATTCAATCAACCTGCCGGCTATGGCCCCACCTTTAGGCACTCCACTTCCATCCCTCCCCCCACCCACCTCCCCCAAAGCATCCGCTTCAGCATCGAACCCCCAGATCCCCTGATGGAGTCCGCGCTGAAGCACGAGATCCGTCTGAGGGTTCAACAAATGACAAATTCAACAAATAAAAATCCCTGCCACAGCCCCAAAGGGCGCGGGCAGGACCCGAACGTGGTCCCCCACAAAGAGTCTCCCCGTCAGGGTCTGGCCTTCCAACCCATGCCCATCCCCAACCCTTATGTGCTGGGACCCAGTAACAAGAAAAAGAAGTCGGTGAGAGACCGGCTCTACACTGTCCCGAGTCAGGCAGCAACCCAGGCGGGGCTAACCCAGTCCCCTCTACCCCTGAACGCCCAACAGAAGAGACAGGGCTGTCCTGGTTCTAACCCTCACTCATCTAAACCTGCAGCTAAACTGGTCAGTTCCCCTCCGTGTTTCCGTCCCCACTCCCCGCGCTTCAGAGTAGACGTAGACCTAGCCCCGGGGGAGGAGGTACAGAGGGAGAGAGGGTTGAGGCAGGCCGGCAGCTTCGAGAAACTGGCCATGCCCCCCATATCCCAGAGATTCCTCTCTAGCTCCGACCCCGCATTCCTCATCCAGTCCTTCTTCGACACAAACAGGAGGCAGGATGTCACTAACCACCATTTTCTTCCTGTCCCGACCAGTCATGGCCACCGTAGGCCAACTGAGGCTGGGGGTGTCCGCTCCAGGTCTCTCTCCCCGTGGGGCAGGCTGATTGCGGACACATCCCCGTGCCGTAGGATAGACCTAGCCCCGGGGGAGGAGGTACCGAGCGAGAGAGGGTTGAGGCAGGCCATCAGCTACGAGAAACTGTCCACGTCCCCCGTATCCCAGAGTTTCCTCTCTAATTCCGCCCCCGAATCCCTCCTCACGTCCTTCTTCGGCACAAACAGGAGGCAGGATGTCACTAACCACAAACAGGATGTCACTAGCCACAATCGTCTTCTCGTCCCGACCAATCATGGCCAACGCGGGCCAACCGAGACTGGGCGCGTCCGCTCCAGGTCTCTCTCCCCGTGGGGCAGTAAGGCTGCAGACACATCCCCGTGCCCTAGGATAGACCTAGACCCGGGGGAGGAGGTACCGAGCGAGAGAGGGTTGAGGCAGGCCATCAGCTACGAGAAACTGTCCACGTCCCCCGTAT
>JAOPJO010000124.1:10904452-10915590 GCA_027123675.1 Molva macrophthalma | reverse complement strand
CCCCCCCCCCCCCCCCCCCCCCCCCCCCCCCCCCCCCCCCCCCCCCCCCCCCCCCCGTAGGGGGACTTTGGCTGGTGGAGGGATCTGGCAAAAGGAAAATCCAACTTTGGAAATGGGGTGAAGCTCGTTAAAAAATGAATGCTTCCACCCCCCTGTAAAAAAAAAAGAAGCAAACGCATACATACACAATGTCTCCCAAACACATGCCAAGTACACAAAGGTTTCTCAAATATAAGCCAAATTCAAGATGCTTTTTAAGGCAGAGGAGAGCAAGGGAGAAGAGAGGTACAGGGACAGAGCGAGAAGAAAGAGGGCAGGGGGAGACAGAAAGAGAGTAGGAAGGAGAAAGAGAGGGGGGCCCACAGACAGACAGACAGACAGACAAGGACCGCCCAAGGCAAAATCAGTGATGTGACCTCCGTCTCATCTTTCAAAGAAATGCAACTTTTTTTGTATCTTTCACCAACCTTACCTCCCTCCCTTCTTCGTCTTAATCTTTTTCCCTTGTGCACTTGTGCTCTCTTGTTAAGACATATTTCACTTTGATTAAAGCCTTCTTTAATAGGATGATGAATGTTATTCCCCAACTCCACCAAGGTTGTCTGTCCTGAACATCCCATACATTCCCATACATCCCATCAGTTACATCCAAATGGGGCGCACATCATTGCTAAAACACAGATGGGAATGGGGATTTTGATGGAAGGGAAAGCTGGGGGGTTTGGGTACAGTAAAGGCCAATGAAAAAACTAGGCCTTCTCCTCCTCCAGGCCTTATAACACTGGCTATTTTCAACATGGGCAAACTGGACCAAAGAAATGCTCGTAATCCAGCCTGTGTTTGTCTCCGTTTTATCCTGTTCTCTGTGTCATGAGCCAAAGGGAGTTTTGGAGGGAAGCAGGTGAGGTCTGACAGCGTTAAAACCCAGCCTCACAACCGCTCGCCAACCGCTCGCCAAGTCTCAGCAGCAAGTGGCTGTCACTAGTTCTCCAGGAGGCTTTCCATTGGTCAGCACAGTCATTAGCGGTGTTGTCTCGCAGCGAGTGAGAATGGGATGAATTCCCATTTATTTGGGGTTTTGTGTGCGCGTGTGTCTCACCACAAGCAACACAACATCGAGCCCAAGAGGAGGCTTTCACTCATTCTCTCACTAGTTGTCTGCATCTTTCAGCCAGGATGTCTTTCAAGACCAGTGACACAGTGGGGGTGGGGAGCGACACCTGGATTCTGGGATCAAGGATTGGGTTACCGTATATCTTGCAAGCCTATCTGCAGCCTTTCTACGCTGCTGTCTATGGAAGAACAGTGACATATATCTGTGTGAAACCCAGTGGGGGAATATATGTGCATGTTGACGTTACCATGATATCCCCTGTCTTACACTGGCTCAACACAGGCAGTAGTGTCGTTCCACTATGCTCGCAGCAAGAGAAAGAGAGAGCGATTTCGTCGGAATTCTGTGTATTTCGTGCTAGAAACTATTGTTTGGGAATGGTAATAAAACACGTACACATTTAAGTATTATATTAATAAAACTGTATTTGTGTATCTTTGCGATACACATTTGTATAATTAATCCTGCCAAACATAAACAATTTTCCTTACAACAACAAGCTCGTTTTTTACAAAAATCACCCGAAGCGGCAGATATATTAATGGACAGTTAAGATCTATGTAGCTGTAAATACCAGTGTCAAAGTGATTGGGTACATTGGGTACTTCAAATCTTAGCTATTCTTCTATTGTTCCAAGTATCAGATACATATGTGCAACATTAGAGTCATCTCATAGATGTCTATGAAAAAACGTTTAGCATCTAGCATGTGAACATGTTCAGCGTTTAGACATTTGGCACTTTAAAGCATAGCATTTAATCGTTCAGTACTTCCTGTGCTAACCCCTGCATTTCGCTGTCACCTCCCAACTGCCTGAGTGAATGCAGCGTTAGCTTTAGTGGATCCTCTGTAGTGATTAGATCTTTATTAATGTTGCTTTATTTCACTTTGATCTGCTTTTAATGATCGGTGGATTTGAATGAAGTAATTCGTAGAAGTGCTGCTACAAAATTAAACATGGTTATTGCAGAAAAATGTGAAGCTGACATCAAAAATTTAATTGTATATTAACTTTACATTTTTATCCAACAGAAGAAAAACGATGCAGTACATTCCAATAAAAGTAATAATGACACTATTCTTTTAAACCATTTTTCCGCCCGGTTTGTGCCACCCACTGCAGGTCCAATTTTCAAGTCCAGGACAACCTCTCCCTTCAATAATGAAAAAAGAAAAATAGGTGGAGTGAGAAATGATGGCGAAAGGGAGGGCATTGGCAGAATAGAGAGAGCAGAGAGCTAAAGTACAGGGGGAATAGGACAATGCTCTTAACCTGAACATGGGGTGTTGAAAAACAGGGATCAAATTGCTAAGTGTGTGTGTGTGTGTGTGTGTGTGTGTGTGTGTGTGTGTGTGTGTGCAAGTAAAGTAAAACCATTATATTATATTATATTATATTACATTATATTATATTAAGCACTGACTGAGAATGTGAAGTTAGCTTGTGCCTTTTGTTGCTATGGATACCAAGATGTGGCAGATCTGTTTCTTCAGACATAGACAACACATGCGTGCGAAGAAACACACAAACCCATACCTGTAATATCTAGCCTTCGTCTGTCAGTTTATGTTTACAATTCTGTGCAGGTTTTCTTTATCTGTCTTTTCCACACGTTTTCTCTTCCACAATTCCTCAATCTTGTTGCTTTATCCATCATTTTTTTTTGGCCTCTATATGTTGAAAGTTGTTCACACACCCTCTTATTCATTTCAATCGCCTCTGGATTTTCAACAAAGAAAGAGAGCTTCAGCAATCCACATATGCAGTGGTCCAGGCACGTCCAGCTGCCTGGACGTGGTCCTCAAACACATTGCACTGTGGAAATGGTTTGATTTTCAAGTTGTGGTTGGAACACGGAAAACAGCCCCACATTATATAGTCTACTATTAAAATGTTGTTTGTTGGCATTGGCCACATGGTCATTTGTTTGGTTAAATTCTCATTCAGCTTCACCCCCATTAGTACATTTTCACAACATTGAAGTCCCAATGGGTAACATTTCAACTAGTTCCTAGCGTAAAATAACCTGGACATGTCTGTAGTCAATAAAATCGATAGTGATTTCAATAATGTTATCTATGAAATCACATGCTATAACTGATATATTCTAACAAAAAAAATGCTTGCCTCTCTTTATTTTAAAGAATCTTACAATCGACACTCCCACTCAAGCCGCCCAGCTAGCCGAGCTACGCTAGTTTGCGTCAAACAGTTGCACTGCTAGTTAGAGGGGACAAAAATGAGAGTAGCTACCTCTGGCGGGACACCCTAGTCAATCAGCTGACAGCTAACGCTGTCGTAAGACCGTTAGTATGTGTGGATGATGGCTGGATTAGGCAGCCTCACCTGGCCCGAGTCAGGCTGATTGGACTCTGGGGCTGCATACCTGTTGTGCATTGAGAAATCAATGTGCCCAGGTTGAACCAGCCTTCACCACACACACTCAGGGAGATCTCCTGCATAGCAACATGGAGCACCAGCTCATGTATCATTGTCTATCATCTTCTATAATGGCAGCCATCTAGGTGGCGTGTAGCAAGGTCCATGCTAAACACCACCTAGGTGGCTGCCACACTCAAACTAGGTGACTTTTACTGGGCTCCTCTAGACAAGGACACAGGATGGTGATAAAATAAATGGTTTATTGTAGAAATTGATTGACAATGATACATATGCTGGTTCTTCATGTTGCCATACAGGATATCTCCCTGAGTGTGTGTGGTGATGGCTGGTTTAATCTGTGCACATTGATTTCTCAATGCAGGTATGCAGCCCCACCCAGCCCTAGAGTACAGTCAGTCTGACTCGGGCCAGGTGAGGCTGCTTAATCCAGCCATGATCCACACAAACTCACAACCATCTTAGGTCGTTTTAAGACTTCCCCCCCATTCAGTTGGGTACAAGCAATAAGTTGATTGTTTACGAACAAAGAACAATTTGAAATATACCTTTTGTATTCTTCTTCCATTAGTTCTTGCTAGGAGTGTCAATGAGCCGTTGCATAACTTTGGTAAAAAGTATTTGCTATTTGAATGTGCATTGATAATAAAATAGCAATCTCTTACATTATATTGGAATTGTACCTTCCTCCTTCTATCATTTCATGGTAGACACCAAGTCAGTGTGTCTATTTGGAGGGGTGGAGCGCGAGGAGGGCGAGCTGTTCCAATTGGACGGTTGCCGTTTCTGCCGATGCAAAGGGGGAGTGGCCAATTGTTACCATGCCCAGTGTGGTAAACTGCGTTGCACACGGCAATACACTCCTCCCGGAGAGTGCTGCCCCGTCTGTGAGGGTAAGATTTACTCACTCACTCACTCACTCACTCACTCACTCACGACAGCAAACTCAGTATAATCTAGTGCTTACTGCCTAGGTCCTCTTTAAAAATCCCAAACTAGACATCATATGCATTTGTCCTCTCACAACCAAAATATTTGTACCATGCCATCTCTACTGATTTTGTATGACTATCATGCAGATGGTTAGACGAGTAACAATCCATTAGGCAAAAGAGAGCACTTTTGCCTCTCTTGCGCTAACTAAACACTCGCTAACTACAGGCAGTTTGACGTCTAGAGCTACAGAGCTAGCTAACTTTGGGCCTATTTTGTATATGGCATTGCTGTGACTTAATTTAGCCGTATTCTGCTGATCTATGCATTCATTTGTAATTTGTAGTATTGAACACTTTATATTTGTTTTACTTTTTTTCTATTTTAAAACACTAGTGCCAGCTTAAGTAGTGTTTTGTTTGTTTCCATATACTCATGGAAGCCGAGCTATCCATGTTGTTTACTGTTACAATGATAAATGGGAAATCGAAATACAAATAAAAAAAGACATGACACCGTGACACCACCATTCCGTATCGTAACGAACCGTGAGTTTTGTGCACTGTTTCACCCCTAATATATATACATATATACTTTTTGTTTTAAGTGAGCATGGCAGTATCTTCGGATCAATGAGCAGGCAGAGATATCAAATTGACAGACTCTGATTGGCCTTAAGGGTCAAACACAACTCCAACAGCTTAAAATCCACTGACATGTTTGGCATATTGTGTATATTTACACTGAATAACGAACAAATTCCATTCAATTTGTATAGAAAGCCAGCTGTAACTGCCTTGCACTAGATAATGGGTATCCTGATTCGACTTTACACACTGATGAATGTGTCCAGCACCTGGCTTATGAAAGTGGTTCATTTCAGATCGCACCCTACTAACGCAGAGAGAAAGAACACAATGTACTGTTTTGAAAATGCATCGATTAGGCTGGTGAAATTGTGTCCGCCAGTGGCAGAAACATGCATCCCTTGTTTGAATGCGTCCCTGCTTGATGTTGGTGTTAATGTTCCTGAAAACACTACGGTTAGCACCAGTCGATCGGTGATAATACGCATCTCGTCCACGTGTATATATATATATATATTATCACTTACCAAGATTTTCCAAAAGATTTTGTTCAATTATTATCAACTAAGATTCCCCCTCATCCCGACCCCCGCAGATCCCATCTTTCCCGCCCTGAGCGCCGCCGGTTGCTACGTGAACGGCCGCATCGTGGGGCATGGCGAGCACTGGCGTGAGGACGACTGCACCTTCTGCCAGTGTGTGGCGGGCGAGCGGCGCTGCGTGGCCGCCGCCTGTGCCCACAACTGCCTCAACCCGGTCAAGGTGCCCGGGGAGTGCTGTCCCGTGTGTGAAGGTACGCACACGCACACGCACACACACACACACACACGCACGCGCTAACACACGCACTAACACACACACACACATGCGCGCTAACACACACGCACACACGCACGCACGCACACACGCACACGCACACACGCATGCGCTAACACACACACACACACACACGCACACGTGCAAACACCCAAACACACACGCAAACAGACACACGCATGAACACACAAACACACACAAACACACACACAATCGAAAAAGTGTGATATTGGTATTAAAGGGTAAACAAACACTGAAATAAAACTATAGGGTAAGTACCTTATCAAGTGAAACACGGTTATTGCAACTGCTCTTTCTAATACGGAGGCTAAAGGTCCTTTTACATCAGGCATGAAGCGAATAAACATCATGAAAAAGCGAGAAAAACAGAGAGAAAAATCAAACCAACAAATTGCCGTCAACTATTTACATCAGTTTCTATGCTGATATGCTGCATTTTTCAGTAACAATTTCGCCATTGAAAAAGACTGGATTCAGCCCACAAACTGTAAAGTATAATGACGAAGAGCTTATGCTCCGTCCTTTCACCCAAAATATCATATGTATTCAGAGGATTTAATTATAATGGAGTTTCACTTTTTAGTCCAACTGTAAAATAGTGTGGTAAATGGCAGTTCACAGATGAGGGGAATTACGATGATTGGGTGCTTTCTTTAATATATCCATGTTTTGGAGTCTTAAGACTTGAGGTTGTTTCCCTGTTGGTAAATAAAAGTAGACTATCACTCTTTCAGAGAAAGTTGGTATCCACAACTAAACTTTGGCTATACAATTGCACACCGTCATGTTATCAGAAGCAACCTATATTCACGTGCAAGTAAACAATGGATTGTAGCGCCGACCGCTATTGAGATGAATGATGAATGCATATATCAGGACTGTGTTGAGAACCATAATTCGGCCATTACCTCCACCATTTCCTACAACATGTACGGTGCCGTGGTGACTCTGACAAAGATACCTTATTGTGATTGGTTAAACAAATTGATTTTGCAGCCTGGAGCCGTAAAACAATCGACCTTGGTGCAATTCAAATTAATGTCGCTTTTTCACAAAATGGAAATCGTGTTGGATGTTGTCAGCTCCATAATTTATTGTAATTATTTTACTGACATGTGAAACTAAACTCTACATCTTATAATGGCATGTTGCATATAGTTATTGTGCAAATATCGCTCGCCATGTTGTGCTTTACCCACCTGTAAGGAGGTTGGAGACTGCCCCAACAAACACACACAAACACACACAAACACACACATATACAAAACCATTAAATGTAGATATGCATATAAGACATGCATTCTCAGTTTGGGCAGCAGGTATACCGTATTTTTCGGACATAAACACGCGGCTTGTATCCCGATTTTACGAACCAAAACTGTCGCTGCGGTAGATTGGCGTCACATTCAAGTCAAACTTGGCCACTAACAAATATGTGAAAAAATAAATGATTATGTTGCCATGGAAATACACGCAACACAAAAGGCTGCTGAGCTACATTGGCACGCAGGTGTTTATTGCTGGCCCATTTTTTCAATTAGGAATAAATAAATGTATTATTTCCTGAGTTTTTGACTTTGGAAAACACACATTAAAACGGTATGTTGAAAAGGGTCCATAAACGAGAAGAGAAGGTAATTCCAAAGACACTGACAAAAAGCGAGAGAGTAAAGTAATAGACTGAAGGTGTGTGTGTGTGTGTGTGTGTGTGTGTGTGTGTGTGTGTGTGTGTGTGTCTATGATGGTGTGTGTGTGTGTCTGTGCATTGGCTTTGATTTCATTATTTTTGTTTGTGTTTATCTGTGTGCCATCCTTCCTTCCCTTGCCCTACGATGGCTGCTTTTATAAATGGCATGAATGATGAAGTTATCCAGCAATAACACTCAGGAACCCTGACAGGCTTGAGGAGAAGAGAGAGACTCTTGATGGGGAGGGATAGGGAGAGGAGAAGGAACAAGGGGAGGAAGGGGAGAAGGAAAGAAAGAACAAATACAAGGAAGAAGGAAAGAAAGAGGAGGATATTTTTGGATCAGATGGCTCCGTGTTCAGTGTGTCACTAATGGCCCCTATGGGGACTTCAATGGGATTTGCATTTGAGCGAGATTGAGTGTTTGTTTTCTCTTCTTTCTCTTTCTCTCCTCCTTATTTGTTTTTGCCTCAGAACTTTTAGAGGTCAAACCTTCAAATGTGAACACAGCAAAGACTCAGAGAAGTTAGCTAAAGAATGATATTTAGTAGGAAATGTATGAATATGAACTTTATTACCCTCTTAAACTGTGTATCTCTTTGTATATATACCATGCAACAACTATTGCCGTACCTCTTAAACTGTATGTCTTTATATGTACACCATGCAAGACCCATATCTTCGGAATGTAAATAGTGATAAATAATGTAATGCACAGCAAAAGGGCTTGTACATCGAGACGTCACATCGCAATGACTGCCTCAATTTTGGAAGCAAAGGAGCATTGGAATGTTAGTTATTGTGTGGATACTAATGATTTTTGAGTCATTGTTTAGTAATGAATCGTGAAATGATTTGTCATTATGGGGAGACATTGTTGTGTTGGAAACTGCCACAGCGTTTCTCATGTGAGACGTGGCTGAACAAAGTTCTCAGAATCCCCCCTGGTAAGTTGCATATGCATAATATGCCTAGTATGCATCATATGCTTCCATCTGATATTTTGCATTAGGTACTATTCGTTTAAATCAATTATCTATATTTGTTCATTGAGTTCATGTGAAAGAAAATAACAATGCATAGCCAGCCAGCCCCAGTACTTGTTTTTTCCTTAAAATCAATGTACTCCTTCAAATGAAAGCTGTATATTTGTCTTTTTAAGAAAGAGGGAAACTAACCTATTTGAAGAACAATGAACACTTTTACAGATACATAACACATTAAAACAGGATTGTTGCGGAACTCAAATTGTTAACTGTACTGGTATTAGTTTATGCACAGCAGATAATTAATAACATAACCTATAAAATGAGAAACTAAAGTATGTCAGTATGTGATTCCTTAACTCTCATATTGATATTCCTATATTTCATATTTGATTTTGTGTGTCACCCCAAGATTTTAAGTGGGCTCATCTGGCCACCTATTTGGAAAAAACAGCTTCTTTCATTTCCACCTTCTTTCATAAAACAGCCTCTGAAAGACATGAGCATGGACATAAACTAATTTAGTCCTGCTGTCATTAATGATATTGCAGAAAGGTCAATACTTAATCATTCCCATAGCTCCTCTTTCCCTTTGCTTCCCATGACCTTGTTCTTCTTGTCTATTCATTATTTTCCTAATCTCCTGGCCCGCCTTCTCAGAGACTCCATCTTGGGCTGGATGGACGTTTTGCCACAGGACACATGGTGGCTTAGTTTGGTTTGCAGTCGGCAGGAGCCCTGGAGAACTATCAATAGGAAAGCTAACAAATGCTCTATTAAAAGCCTCCCGGGCGTCTTCTCGTTTTGGCAAGCTTTGTAGAGCTGCAGGGCAAGTTGCTACCGATTCATCTTTTGATCACAAGTTGGACAGATAGGCAGTGATGCAGTGTGACTGCATCTGCTAGCAAAGCGATGTCTTTCGCTTTTGAAGTAAAAACTAAAATTAAACACACAGGAACACTTTTGGTAAGACTCCCACTCGCTTAAAATAGGTTACATTAAAACACCGTTCATCTAGACCACATTTTGGTAAGGGGTAAAATGGTAAGGGGGTTGACTATTGGAAGCTATGCTTTCAGTGAACGGCCTTCATTGTTGTACACTGAATCCCATAGTGCTTGTTTTTTTGGTGTATTCAGAGATCCTGTTGTAGGATACATGACCTCATAAGACACATTCCTGGTACTCTTGTTTCTAATGCGTCCACTCTCCGTATTTCTATACCAACTGTTTGGCACATGAATGAGACGTTGGCAATTCTTCTGTGGTTTCTGTTCTGAAAACTATGATTTCTTACATAATAATGTTCAATCAACATCAACACATTTCTGTGTTTGTGACGATAGCAACATTGAATATCGGTAGCATTGAAACAGCCCAATTTGCTGAAAACTATCTAGTGCTGTTACACTCTATTCTGCCTAACTATGTCATCAGTAAAACTAAACATAAGGCCAGTATTATACAATATACTTGACATGCACAATTTCATGGTGTACCCATTAACACATCACAGGCATAAGAAGTGATTACAGTGGCTATAAACCAGGAAACACACTGTGCTGTGTGTTCCTGTTGCCGAGGCAACAACCTTTACACCTTAACCCTCCTCCATTGAAAACAACATTCCCTTTTGTAAGGTAACTCTTACATCCACAATCACCCCACTTCTGTGGCCTTGGCACCCTCTATTTTCTAGAAGCCCATGATGGATTGTTTTCATAATGGAGTGGATGTACCCACTACAGATTGCATTTAACGTCTTACAGTATTTTGTGTTCTGTATGTACTCAAGGCACCACATGAAAATATGACATTGGGCGCCATTGTACATCCTGTACATTAATTTACAAAAATCGTACAAGGTACACAATTTTCTAATCAACCTTTACATTTGTCTGTGTCATGTGCAATGTGTTTGTGTGTGTTTTGCAGCCTGTGTGCGCCTGTTTGTGAGTGAGTAGGGAGTGTGAAAAGTGCAATTAAATAGTAAGAGACAGAGTAGCATATGGAAGATTGGAAGGTTGCCTAATGAACTAAATACACCAAACAGATTGAAATGAAGCAGACATCAGCATCGTTGAGCAAGCCTCACTGTTGCTTGTATGTCTCTCTCTCTCTCTCTCTCTCTCTCTCTCTCTCTCTCTCTCTCTCAACAAATCAGCCTCACTCTTTCTCTCCTTACCTCCCCCTCTCTCTCTCTACCTCTCTGTCTCTCTGCCTGTCTCATTGACATAGCACAATGAACCTTGCTTCTTCGCTCAGGAAGGAAGGAAAACTTGAATCATGGCAGAGCAACAGAAGTGCGATGTTCACCTCTTGCCAGAGATGAGGCACCGCTTGTGATGCAATCTGTCGGCTACGTGTCGTGCACCACACCCATGTTAGCTCTCGCTGGAGCCGAATGTACCACGCCCAGCTAGCCTTCACTTTGACAGCTTTGGATCAGAGGAGCGCTCATAAAATCTTGAATGACTACTTCATCCTGAAATATATGAGATATAAGCAAATAGTGTGTGTGTGTGTGTGTGTGTGTGTGTGTGTGTGTGTGTGTGTGAGAGAGCAGGGGGCACAATGAAAAGAGAGATTATA
>JAOPJO010000124.1:10857725-10868362 GCA_027123675.1 Molva macrophthalma | reverse complement strand
AATGAGAGTGTGTGTTTTTGGACACTTGTTTGTTTGTGTGTGTGTGTGTGTGTGTGTGTGTGTGTGTGTGTGTGTGTATGTATAAAGGTGAACTATGCTGACTGCTGCTGGACTTGCTAGACGATCCATTGCGTTCCTTCGAAGAATCACTACGTCTGCCATCGAGTTAGGTGTGTATTTTCCATCATACACCGTCACAAGCACACAGTTGTGTCCCTCCAACTATTTTGCTTATTTGGTTTAATATCCACTTACCATCAAAACATGTATTAAGGAACTTAACAAAATGTCATGATGACCCTAACCCACGCGTTATGGCCTTTTAATATTTCAGCATTGTTCATTTTACTTTGCTGCATAAAATCCTTGGGAGCAAACAAACAAGTCTGCTACGGAGTAAAAGCATAATTTAGCTAATCACTATGTTTTTGGTTTTTAAAAGCTTCGTTGGAATCATGAAGTGCATGGTAATCAGCTCTTCTTCCTACATTGTGAGAGTGCTCCTCCCTCTTCTGGCTATTCTACAGAGTAGACCCTAATCATACATTATGGTACCGCTTTCTCCCTCCAGTCCTCTTTGCACAAAGCCGTATGCTATCTAGTTAGCTACTCTGATTTTGATTTTGATGAAGACAAAGGAAACATTTTTCTTTTTTTGCAGATACTTGTCTAAAGCCACTTTCAAATGTGGGTGAGAGCAATCAAGGCCTATAATCATTATTGCAGCAACCACAAATGTAAGGCAAAAGCATGGCAAAAGCAACCATATACCAGACAGCCTACATCGACAGATCACACTCTGCTATCAACTGGTTGAAGTTGGTTGTGTTGCAGGCAAAGAGTTAATACAACCGAAGAAGTGTCTCCCTTTACTTTCTCTTTAAAGAAACTACTCTTTCTTTAAAGAAAAACCAAACCCCAAAACATGTTATTTTAAATGAAAGGTGGTGTAGGATGTATGGATTGATCCCGGTCCAAATCTTGACTTAAATTCACAATGTTTTTTAAAGGTCAATAGGATATGATGTAAATTGAATAAAATGTCCCTCTATTTGCCCTCTATCTATAGGTTACTAGTTATTGGCAGTTTTGGGTCACAAGGTGATTTCAATAACACATTCATTATCAATAACACCCCTGCCCCTAAATGAAAGGGAACAAAATGTGTCTCAGAGAAATCGGCGAGAAAGCATTTTTAACATTTTGATAGTGGACAGGGACTTGCTCCAACAGAGCCTTTGGTTAATCGGTCTACCAGTTACAGGTTAACCAGAGTCATCAGCATATCCCTGAACATTAGCCATAGAAAACAGATAGAAAACCAAGCAGAGACACAGACTCCAGCTAGGTTAAATATTATGTAGTCTCTCAAATCAGACTTTAGATTAATAATCTAATATCTGATAGCAGAAGAGCTCCAAGCCTATTTGAACCGTGCTTCATATTTGTTTTCGACCAATCATGTTGCTGGAGGCAGGGATCTGTACAGCGAACACAAACTCAGACAGCACTAGTGAACCATAAAAAGGTGTCTGTAAATGTTTCATTGAAACAGTTTAAGACTGTGGGTGTTGGGGCAAAGTGGCTTGAGAGTGAAACCAGACCAGACTAGTTCAGCCAAGCACACAGCGAAGTTACAAAGTTGTTTGTGCTAGAACGATTTTTAAAGAATAGTGACCATCCCTGTTTTGCATTTTTTACATTGAATATCTTATTTGTTCTTGAATGTTTTCTTTAGGATACCAGCAGGCTAAGGTCGTCATCCTGCCGAGTACTCTGGCCAATGACTTCCAAGCATTCTGCTCAAGGAACCCCGCTGCCTTGCCACTGCTTTACCGCAGCCAACCAGGAGAGACCTCCTGCCTTCCACTAGCCGGCAATGTTGATATATGGTAATGCACACAGATCATAATGATCACTGCATGTCAGGAGTATCAATTGTATAAACGATACACATTCTGTGGATCCGATATTTCGGCACATACTAATGTGTGTGTGGATGATGGCTGGTTTAAGCAGCCTCACCTGGCCTGAGTCAGACTGATTGGACTCTGGGGCTGCACACCTGTTGCGCATTGAGTAATCAATGTGCACAGGTTATACACCGTCACCGCACACACACTCAGGAAGACCTCCTGCAGGGTAGCATGTTTCACCATCTGTCTGTATCATTATACGCAACCTCTACAATAAACCGGTTTGCAACATCAGCACCATCGTCCTTGGTCTGGAGGAGCCCAGAAAAGCCACCTCGGTTGCATGTAGCTTGAGGATTGTTTTGTTTTTCTTAGTGTTGCTAGTATTACTTATTTGTGGAACGAGATGTTCTCAGATCTAGACAAAATCTAATAGTTGATATATATATATATATTATTTTTTGAACAAAGTCATTCAACACTACTACTTCTACTGCTGGTGTAAAAAAGTAGTTGACTGTATATCAGTAGCAGTTCCTGTATATCAATATCAGTCATCCTCACTCAAAAAGTTTATTTCAGCAACACCGCTAGGTTAAAAACGGTTTGAGTTTATGGGGTTTGGGTTTATGTCAGGAATTTAATTTGCAACCTGATGAACTTGGGAAACACAAAAATAGATAGGTAGGTAGTCAAGTCCCTCCGAAAACGACATGTGTTACGTTTCAAGGCCAATTACATTTACTTTCATCCATTCTGATATGGATTTGTTTTTTAATAATTGCATCTCAGCTCTGGCTTATAAATAAATATTAATATTGCCATTGGATATTTTAGTATCTGTGTTCATGTATTGACCATTTAGCATCTTAGCTATTGCATTGTATTCAGTTAGTTAGACAATACCAAGATGGAGATATCTGCTACATTAAATACTTATATTAATGACCATACAATATGTTTGCACTCACGTCACTCACTCTTTCTTTCTTTCTTTCTTTTGTTTATTCATTGTCTCCCAATCTGCAGGAAATATATTTCCCAGTATTGTGTATTTGAGAATGGCCGTCTGCGGAACACCGTCCCCAGTCTGAAAGGTTTCAGTGATGATTCAAGGTAACCGATAGACAGGACGAGAGATGGTGCGGGTCAACAGCCAACTAATGGGGCAGACTATTGCAATGCAGTAGGCTAGAGCTCAGTCAAACGTAGCTATGAGGTACAATTTGTATTTTAAGTCTCAAAGTTTCAGTCTCAAAGTGCTTCCCAAACCCACATTCAGGTTGGATATCACAGCACTCGCCTGACCTTAAACCTTTTAGCCATATTATAAAAGGTAGACGGTTGATATGTTGAGGTAGTAAGAAAGTGGGTGGCTTTTGTGGTAATCTCGAAGATTTTCATGTAAATAAATGTCTGTTAAGTCACTATCTATTGCTGAATGAGCTAACACAATGGTGACGGATCCCATGGCCCTCTGATGAAAGCCCTTGCATTGGCAGTTTTATGAATGTTACGAAGTGGGTATTGCTGGCGACGCCGTTGTGCTCTATGGGAATAATTACCGATATCGGCAAAGAGAACGAAACGGAAATCTTTGATATTACCACTCGAAGAATAAACATTGTTTTTTCTGAGGTGAAAGGATCCTAATAATTTAAAAGAAGTTAAATGTTGTCTCTGATCTGTTATGCTTCCACTGATATGCCACATTAGTGCATGCCTTATTTTAACCTATAAAGCGTATGTTGATGATATCTAGCGGTTCAATTGCCTCGCCATACACAAAATGGCATATATAATGTCAGAAGAGCAATCTGCCATTTCATGCTGTTACAAAGCATCCGCTCATTTATATTAGCATCTGCAATGATCAATGATGACACCCCCTGTTATTGAACACACACTCTGAACATTCTGCTTGGATGCACTGGTGGAGCCACTCTAAGTCAGTCAGCCCCTGGACTGTGTCATGAGGCTGATGGTCTAACCGTGCCTATTGTCTCCTGGTCCCCAGAGCTGCCACCAGGCAGCCGGGTGCAGCAGACACTGGGGCCGTGCCATCAGAGGGGCTGGGGGCCTGCTGGCCACACATGGTGTGCTTCTACCTGGGCAGCAGCTTTGGTTTTGAGGGCCAACTCAGGGAAGCAGGAGTTCCTGTCAGGAATGTTGAGCAAGGCAAGAACGGCATGTACAAGGTACGGGCTGAATATACCAAAAACATTTTTTTTTTGATATTATTGAACAATTTAATGAATGGGTACTTCTATGAATAGATTTTAAGATGAAACTATTCGACACAAAAGGCTCTGTGTGTTTTATATATGTACCTCTTCTCCTCAATGTACATCCTTGTAGTTCTGGTACAACCCGCTACTTTCTCCCAGTCGTTCCCTGATAAAGCTCTTAGTAACAGGCACATCTGATGGTCTCATTTTCTGCGCCTGCTGTTAGGCTACAGGTAGTGAGCTTCCTCCGAATGCCACAACGTTATTCACACACGGTGTGTTTGTGGATGTGTGTGTACGTGTGTGCGCGTGCGTGTGTGTGTGTCATGCTTTTTGCTTGTGTGTTTTTTTTTTTTTTACAAAGACTGCAGTCCCCTGTGTTCCAGTGGGAGTGTTTCACTGCCCCTTAGTGGTCACCATGCGTCCTGTTCCTTCTGGCATGTTGACCACTGCTGCGAAAATAACACACCTCAACCCACAAGCACATGGCGCTCCTATACACATAGGAGACCCAGGTACACACCATAACTAGCGGGCTGGATTTAGTATACAGCTTATACAGTTTTATACAGTTATTATGGAATGACTTAACCACAACAGGCTGTCCCATTGGAACATAATGTAATAATAATTCTAATGTAAAAAAATAAGCGGACACCTCTGGCAGACTCTACAACAGAGTGACTCCGCTGCTGAGATGTTACTACGACGATGTTCCCCCTAGTGGTTGGATTTGTAAACTACCGTTCACGTTGCATCGGAGTTTACGGACGTGACCGATTTTTTTCCGGGATAGGAGTCAGACCCAATGTATTCCCAAGGCAACTGAGAAACGACTAACAAAAAGTGATTCACTTTGAGAGTGAATTGCCCCACAATATGAGTAATTTTTGAGGATATATTTTATTTTGATGGTAACTGGTATATCACAAACATATAAACACAAAGCTAGTTCACTCTTTTTGTAACTAGGGTATTGGGTTAAATTGGCTGACAGATTTTCTACTACGTACTTAAATTTCACATGCATTTTTTTAACTAGTTATCTGAACCAAGTATTTCAATCACTTGGATCTAGCTAGTACCCAGTATAGCCTTTACACTGTGTGTGTGTCTGTGTGTGTGTGTGTGTGTGTGTGTGTGTCTGTGTGTGTGTGTGTGTGTGTGTGTGTGTGTGTGTCTAGCTCTCCTAGGCATACGTGACCTGTCCAAGCCAGACTATGGGTACCCAGTAGAATGTCATGCTGGTGATGTGCCAGTCTTCTGGGCCTGTGGAGAGACCGCCATAGAAGCAATACGCAACAGCAGTGAGTTAAGCATGCCTATCTCCTCACATACATCACATGCCTGAATGAGGAAGCTTTTTTACAATTTGGTTGTAGGCCATTAAGCTACATTATGCTCTGGTTTAAGCCTACATTTGGTACCTTTTTTAATATAGTGATTTTCGGTCCTTTTTTTTTTTTACCATACCTCATTAAAAAAATCTATGTAATCATCATCATGTAAATTTACTTTATTTTCACCATGGTTAAGTGCTATGGTGCCCTAGATGTGAGAATATTTTTTTTAATATTTCATCAAAGTGGAATATTTCTTTGCCTTGTTAAGCTGTTTTCACATTAAGCCTTTATAAGACAAGGTTTTGCCTTTGGCAAAAAGGCAAAAAAATAACAGAGTAACTCCAAGTTGGTGGACCTCAAGCCTGGTAACTGTTATTACCCTCATGATCACTGTCATCTTTGTCCATTTCTCTCATCTTTTTCCAGAACCTCCTCTGGCCTTCAGCCACTCTCCAGGCACTGTGTTCCTTACCGATATCCCAGACTCCCCCCTTCCAACATCCCAGCTGAGCCCACTCTGCTTCCTGGTCTCCCAGGATCCTTTGCTGTACAGCCTGGCTTCACAGAGGGCTGTGGGGAAGATAAGACAGCTGGAGAAGGTGATTGGAGAAGACCCAGGTACAGTAAAACATGGAAACATTTACATCCATCAATTAATGTTTTGAATGAATTTCATGATGAATGAATATATTTGTTCATATTTCATATTTACGGCTTAAAGTGACAATGTGTAAGATTTGTGCTTCTATCAGTTGCTTTAATTTACTTACCTTGCAACCCAAAACGGCCAATAATAGGTAACTCATGCAATGAGTGCATTTAACCCACAGGGGGCCATTTGAGTCCATATTTACATTGTATCTCACGTTTTTCAAACTTTGTGCATTAAAGTCCAGATTCAGACCAGGTTGAATCCATAACACTAGGATGAAACCCACCATATCACTTCATCTAAATGAAGATGTTTTAGAGTTTGGTTTTGATGTATAATAGTATGTATATTATATGTGAACAGAGGTGTATTTGCATTGCGCTGGTTCTATCCACAGGAAAGCGCGGCATCCAGGCTCTTTTTTTGCAGGATGAACTTTTGCGTTCCTGTCTTGCCCTTTCCCACTCTACCTCTGTTGCCATAACAACAGGCTTCCCCACACACTATATGCACAGGTATTTACACTCACTCATAATTACAATGTCTCTCTCTCTTTCAAAGTCTTTCAAATGTGACTCCAGTAAGACACTTAAGGATTATATCAGTACAGCAACACATTTTACTCCTGTGTTCCCCCCCCTCCCCAGCCCACCTGATGAGACAGACGGCCCACCGGGGGCCCTCGCCATGGCAACCATGTTGATTGCCCTCGGCAAACAGGTCACCATGGTAACAGACAGGAGAGCTCTGCAGATGAACCAGGAGCTGGTGGAGGAAGCTGTGAGGACAGGTGGGGATACTCCATCACACTTTCAGACCACCTTTCACCTACCGACACTGAATACTTCTCCATTCATTCATGTATGGAAGGTTACTAACGCCATAGTTAGCGGTCTCAAGTTTATTCCACTGCTCACTTGGTGATGTGTGTATGTTAAGAGTGTTTCAGTATTTAGTAATGCTTTGTAATGCAGTAAAGTTGCATGATATCACTGTATTGCAGTATGTTGTTACCAAAGGCTCTGCATCCATAAAAAGTACTTTTACATTCTGACTAGATGAGCCATGTTTTTGGATTAACTATTGTTGGAAATGAAATGAACAGAAATGTATTCTAATCTACAATACAGCCATATGACCCATCCCCCAACCCCCTTTTAGGTGTTTTGAAAACAACAATCCCATTGGTCACTTTTGAAAACAACGGCCCAGACTCCGCCCTCCACTTCCTGTGTCACGAAGGAGACCTCAGAAAGCCCAGGTCGGCACACCTGACACATTCACAAGCATGCAAGCAATGATTCAGAAAAGGCCCAATTATTTCCTACATAGACCCTTTTCACAGAGGCATCATCGTAGGACAAACACAAGTGATGTCCTACGATGACACAGACCCATAATTAGTGTTATGAATGACACCTGTGTTTGTCCTATGATGACGCCTCTGTGAAAGAGTCTATTGTGGGTTGTTTTGATGAGCAGGTTTGACCACTTGGTGGCGATAGAGCGCAGCGGTAGGGCAGCAGATGGAAACTACTACAACATGCGGGGCGCCAACATCAAGCATCTGGTGGACCCCATTGACGACCTGTTTATAGCCGCCATGGACATACCTGGAATTACTACTATAGGTAGCCTGATTAGGAAAGTGTGTACGGTGAACACACAATGTTTTTAGACTTTAGGAGTACTTTCTGATTTACATAGTGTACAATAATAATAATATCCCAACGTGTCTCTCTCTCTCTCTCTCTCTCTCTCTCTCTCTCTCTCTCTCTCTCTCTCTCTCAGGAATTGGTGATGGTGGTAATGAGTTAGGGATGGGCAAGGTTAAGGAGAAGGTGAAGACCCTGATGCCTAATGGAAGCCTGGTAGCGTGTGATGTGGCAGCTGACTACGCTATTACGGCTGGTATGTTCATACGTTATATATATATATATACATTAATATATATATTTCATAAACATTAACGACAACTCCATGAAACACCTCTTTAACAACCTAATCCTGTTTATACTGTAAAAATGCAAATTATGTCATGAAGCTTTGGTCATATTGTTATGGCCTGCCTGCATTATTTCACCTCGATTGATATCTACACACAAAGAGAACTTAGACTTAAAGCACCACCCAGTATCCTGCCACGCCACTTATATTCAGACTCAGTAGATGTTGAAATAGTTTCTATTTGACACCAACTTGACACTAACTAACTCTAATCACACCTCAGTCTGCGAAACACAGTTTTCCCCCTTTCGTCATATTTCCGTCGTTCACACTTGCGTCGTCCTCTACCTTCTCGGATGGTATTGAGGAGATCCACAGGCCGGTGACACAGCTGATCCACCGTGTGTGCTCTTGTGGTTCTGCCCTCCTCCAGGAGTGTCCAACTGGGGGGGGTACGCGGTGGCCTGCGGCCTCTACCTCCTCTGGTCCTGCCCCGCCCACCGGCGTTATCTACGCCGAGGAACCGAACCAGCAACCTCCCCCGGGCTGCTGGATGACCTGGTGGCCTGCCTGCCCTCCGTGGACAAAGTGAGAACAAACAAAACCCGGACATGACCACCGTCCTTCCCAGTGCCACGAGTAGTC
This sequence comes from Molva macrophthalma, assembly GCA_027123675.1. Classification (NCBI taxonomy): domain Eukaryota; kingdom Metazoa; phylum Chordata; class Actinopteri; order Gadiformes; family Lotidae; genus Molva; species Molva macrophthalma. The sequence goes on along the minus strand of JAOPJO010000124.1, from coordinate 10,859,631 downwards.
AGTATTTATCCTGCGATGATTTTGAGGTGGAAAGAGTGGTGGAAGGTCCTCTTTTACTGTGACTTGGATGTACTCTAGTAGAAGTGAAAGTACTCGTATAAAAATAACGACTAAAGTATAAAGTAGGTCATTTTCAAAAGTGCTTTGTAACTTTTTTTAACAAAGCATTTTCAAGCCTTTCTTGAATTCTCTTGATTGTTTTTAAAACCAAACAGGTGTCGAGCGACTTGAGCAATTGATAACTGCCTAACCAATCACAGCCGTCAGGTTAAATCAGTGTAACGACAGGTGATTTAATTTGATTGGCCTGTTGAGTGTTGTGGGTGGGCGTAAAGAAAAAATATTCTCTTGCATTTATTCTTCTTCCTCACGTTTTTTCTGCAAGAGCCTATTTAATGGGTTCTCTTTAACTAAATGCCTTTTTAAAAATGTTTTGAAATACTATTACACGAAAAGGCTACTTAATGACGGTCAATTGAGTAGTTCAGTTGTGATGAAGTTCCTTTCAGCCCTGCTCATTGGTCACATGACCATATATGACTCCCATCGTCTCCCTCTCTCTCCAGGAGGAGGCGGTGTTGTCCAGCCTGGTGCGGTTAGGAGTGCGCAGCGGCGTTACCGGTAACCTAGCCATGGAGGTGGATGGTCTGACCTTTCACCCCACGCACTCTGACCTCATCAGCAGGCTGCTGGGGCTCACACTAGACTCAGGCCCCACCGGCATGCCCTGAACACTTCTCAACACCATCAAGTGTCCCCCAAGTAGAAAGAAGTTTGTTGAAAGCCATGTCATGTTTTGAATCAATTCTGGGACACCTTCCCGGTTCTTCAATAGTAATTTTCTTACGTTTTCTGATTTGAAAATGATACTTCTACTTCTTTTAAAATGACTGAAGGGAAACGGCTTCCTAGATTTGCTTTATCAATGCAGAATCTGAACTCAATATGCGGTCAAAGGTTTAAGTCAACTGTCCGCTACGTTAAATCAGAAATAGACTTCTGTCTTCAATGTTAATGCTTGTTTAATACTCAGTTTTATCATTTTATCAAGATGGGTGGTCCAGTTAACTAACCCTGGCAAGGTCAGTGGTTCGATTCCCACTCTCTTTATGACACTAAAGAGCCTCAATCAAATATTATATGTTACATTAATAATAATTAAACAAGTGGCAACAAACAGAATCTGATTAAGAATAAAATAATCTTCACAACTTTAGAAATTTGGGTCCTCCCTCAATGTGGATCATTATTTTCTAAAACGAAAGCAGATTTGCGGCTTTGGCCCACGGCCTTTTTCTGACATTGTGTATTTTACCTATTTCTAATCATTGCATAGGCTACTCTGGATATACCCTCTGGTATTTCAACTTAGTTAATGTTTTTAAACAATAGGAATTAAAGTGTGGCCATTTATTTGGGATTGATGGCAGAAGACAAGCATAGTAGCATTCAATAATTTCAATTCAGGAGCAGTTTCAAAATAAAGTAGTCTACATTAAATAAATGTTGTCTACATATTTCTTTTTATTTTGCGATGAAACTAACCCGTTTACATTGTAGTGTTCGCCTGATCCAAACATGAATGAATGACATTAATGTGGGCTTTGCTCGTCAGTGTCGCAAAACAATAGATCACATCCCGAGAATCCTTGTATGGTTAATTATGCGTTTGCAGCAACGGTCTCCGTAATTGCTTAGGTTGTTGGTAGCTTTTTTTAATCAATATTGTTTTTCGTCTTGCCAACTCTTTTTTTTACTGTAATTCTTGTAGACATCCTTTTTTTTTAAAGATTTGTTTTTTTCATTTTTTTTAACACTTTTATTACAGAGATAGATAGGAAGGTATGGGAGACAGAGGGGGAGACATGCAGCAAAGGACCACGGGCAGGAATCAAACCCGGGTCGC